>JAWWEU010000158.1:7052740-7080131 GCA_035583155.1 Acropternis orthonyx | reverse complement strand
ACTATTTTTGATACAGGCCAGGATACCATTGGCCTTCTTGGCCACCTGGGCACACTGTTGGCTCATGTTGAGCTTCCCGCCAATTAGTACCCCCAGGTCCCTTTCTGCCTGGCTGCTCTCCTCTCTGTAACTCTAAGGACCTCTACAGTGAAGTTGTGTATTTGAAGCACTTGCAAGCAGACACCCCAGGAGTCCTTAGTTCATGCAGATGTATGTTCTGTTACTGCCTTCTCAAGCTGAGCAATCCCATATGTCCCTGCTACTGTGGCCATGCAGCCTAATAATGTAAAGAGAGGACATTGGATTGGAATGGGCAGAGCTGGAGACACACATGCTCAAATATGACCTCATCACATTAAGAACATACTTAGAGGAATAGTATCCTTCCAGGAAAGAGTGCCCTACAGCTGTGTTATCACTAATGCTTGAACAGGTCTCTTGCTCGTGGTCATTCTCATACCATCTTTGAGGGAAGAGTTACTTTGCGCATTTTACAGATGAGGAAACAGAAAGAGGAAAAACTGTGTCCATGAATCTTAAAGCTGAAATCTATCTAGAATAATAGGAAATATTACCCAAAGGCCCCTGTAGCACTACCTGTAAGTGGAGACACCTCTCCATAACATCATGGTTGCAGAGACCAAAAGCTGAACTTGTTTGGTATGAGAAGCCCTGCATTCCAGTGGCCAGTGCAGGCCACAGGGCTGCCAGTCTATTGCTGCTCCATTATGTAATGTTTTCAAGCTCTTTGGCACAAGTGATCTGACACCTACAAGAAACATATATTTCCCGCTGTCCCAGGGTTGCAATCTCATCCTCTCTTCCTTGTACTGATCTTCACAGAGGTTTTATACAAAATCTTCAGACTGGATTTTTAAGCTTTTTGGGTGTTACTAGATTTTCACTCTATGTGTGACTATGTTTTGTGCTCTTCAGACATACTTATTTTCTTTCCATCAGCCTTCACCATTTTATTCTTCTCTGTTGTGGTTCTCTTCTCAGTTTTTTTTCCTGATTTACAATCAGTCCTATGACACATTACATACCATATTTCTGAAGAAATACGAATGCATATCGTTCTGCTTAATTTATGGCTCTGGTCTTTGAAGCATGAAGTAAAAGCTCTTTGCAAAACTATGGACACTGTATGGAATGATTGTAATTTTCTGGATTTCTGGGGAGCCTCACACTAACAGCTGTTATTGCTGGTGACAATCCCACCTCCATGTAATAAAACACTTCTCTGTATTATCTCACTGCACAAGTATGATAAATGCTTTGTTACAGGCATTTACTTACATCCTAGTCCTTCCATGATGGTGAAACACAGGTGTTAAGAAGTTACTCAGCTCCTGTGGCTGCATTCTAACCACGTGATGATATCACATCAATATTTCACATTTTCAAAGAAATATCTAACATTTTTTGGGTACAGACCATAAAAAATGCAAAGGGCTTTTCAAATTTCTCAGTGTTTAGAAGAAGTTAAAGTCCAATGTATCGGCTTTAAAAGAAGTGCCTCTCAATTATCTCATGTTTCACAGTGTCATTTAGATTCTCAGACGTCCTGTAGCACAACTGCCTGCTCAAAACAGGGTCAACAACTAATTCAGGTCAGGATGCTCAGGGCTTTATCCAGTTTGGTCTCAAAAATCTTCAAGACAAAGATCCCAGAAGCTCTCTGGGCCACTTGTTTTAGTGTTTAATTACCTTTAAGGGGAAATTTTTTTCCTTAGTGAAAGTCTCATATATTTCAAGTAGTGGCCATTTTCTCTCATTCTCTCACAAGATGTACCTTGGTAAAAAACCTGGCTCGCTCTTCTTGGTATCCTCCTCTTAGGTACAGAAGGCTGTTACTGGACCCTCCTGAGCCTTTTCCATGCTCAATATGCTTTTCTCAGCTTCTCTTCACAGGACAGCTGTGTCAGGCCCTGAGCTGTCATGGTGGTCCTCTGCTGGGTTTGCCCGACTTGATCGTCCTTCCTGTCCCGGGTGTCTCAAAACTGGATACAGTATTCCCAGTGCAGCCAAATGTGTGTTGGTAAGAGGGGATAACCACCTCTCTCAGCCTGCTGGCTGTGCTGCTGTGGGGGGAGCACAGTCTGCTCATCCCCTCTGCCAGGGCACTCTGCTGAGTCAGGCTTAGCTCGGTGCCCCCCAGCACCTCGAGGGCCTTTTCAGCAGTGCCGTCTCTTGCCAGTCAGTCCCCCAGCCTTTACTATGGCAATTATTAGTCCAGCCCATGTTGTGATTGCACAGGAACAACACTGAGTCTGACTGACCTGCAGTTTCCAGGGTCATCTTTCTTGAAGCAAAGGAAAAAAACACAAGCAAGATACACAGACAGCTCAGATCGCAGTTTCCACCAGATCTCTGTAGCTATTTGATTTTAGAAAAAAGGACACTAGGATGAGGTGGTTAGGTAGCAGCTTCATATGTAAAATAAAAAGCAAGGCAAAAAAGGCAGTATCATATTTAAACTTATATAAAGAGATGTTGAGTGAAAATAATTAAATCTTAGCTGTAGAAAGGAAACTGAACTAGGAATTTCAAATGCCACTAATTTACAAGCCAAGAGATATAGTAACTAGAGACAGAAAGAAATTATGTAAGGTAGGTAAAGGATCTTCAGCATTTAGTTTTGGTTACACTAAGCAAAACATTCATTAGAAATAGCCTCTGTTCCAGAGGACAGTGAACTTGTCTTTGAAAAAGGCCCTTGGGGTGAGCAGGTGTGTTATACAACAGTAAGATTTATGTAGGTAGATTGGTTGCCTTAATATTTAAAATGGAAAAAAATTGCAGAAATAATCAACATAAACAAAGAAGTTCCTGCCTCACTTATCTCTCAGAATTATTTGAATGCTAAAATGTAGTAGATAAAGAAGAGAAGATGGATCTTGAGTATGACCTGATTTAGAAATTTCTGTATTCCTAAGAACATCACATGTCAAGAGATATCATCCACTGAAGCATGAGTTTCCCACAAGGATTTTTTACCCTCACTTTCTGTCTACATCGGAAAAGGAATCCAGAAACTGAAAAAGTACTTGTGTGAAAGTAAAGATTAACAGTGCATTTAAATAGTTTTTTAATCAATGTGGTTTACCTCATTTAAGGTTTTTATAAGACAATATATTGGCTACACATTGACTTTGGCAAGTTTCATAGAAAATTATTGCTGCTCAAGGACTTTTATCAAGCACTGGCAAAACATTCAAATACAAAAGCTTTTGCAAATAGGATGCATCTCAACAGTAAGAGTTCCATTATAACTAAAACAATAACATTAGTCACAAATATTTGTAATCAAGGGTGGATCTGCTGAGGTGGAGGTATCTCCGTCTAGCATGCATTTTCCTTGGCTCATCTTACCATTACATCAGTACATCTAATCAAGTTCCTCAGATATCTGTCTTAGAACCAGAAAAACAAATCAAAAGTACAAAATATTATGTGGGAAAAGGTGTCATTTGAACTTATCACACTGTCTAAATCACACACACAACATGGAGAAGCAGGACTTCATAATGCTTTTCTGCACACAGAGTACATTATATTCACTATTTTTGTTTTCTGACCCAAAACAACTGTAACAACACTTCCAAGAGTTCAGTGTCAGTTGCTTCCTTCAGTGTGATTTAGGTGGACCAAATTTTGCCTACTGCTTCTTGAAACCAGAGTGCCAGGATGTGTCTTGCTTTATTGGTACAGTTTCACAAGCACAGACTCTCGTGTAAGGTTTCCCTGAAAGCACTGCTCCCACAAGCCTAACGTTCTTGCTGGGGAATGCTCTCCCTTCACTCATGCCAGTGATCTCAAAAGGAGAATCTGGCCTCCAGAACAAATTCCCTAGCTGCCAGCTTTCTCTTTTGAGAGGCAACCAGCCATTTACTAGCAAAGACTGTTCTTTAAGTGCTATAGAGGCAGGGATGCACAGCAGGAGGAAGCCCAGTCTCAGCAAGGTCAGTTTTGTACTACATTCTGATATCTGATGTCAGTTCATTGATGTCATCAATGGACTTATGTTTTATTCAAAAACATGCAAGTTTAAATTAAAAAAGAAGTCTGTAAATTGTAAATTCACCTGCAGAGCTGGTGAAAATTTAGGGAGGTCATGGGTTTCTAAGAGACTGCATCCAGCTCTTACAGGGATAAGTTCTGGAACTGAGGACTTACCTGATGTTTGGTGTGGGGACCTTCTTTTCTATGGTTGTGTCTCTTGATCACATCCACAATAAGTGATTCAAGTGTCTCAAGTGACAGCAAGGATAGGGGTTTTACTTGCTGTGAAAATCAGAAAAAAATTATAAGAATCTTGGGGAGAAATTATTTATTATCTTTACATGGATATTCTTTAATTTCCGCATATTTTGGAAAGCTGAGCAAGGTCACTTTGTGTATTGAGGGCCTAATTAGTATGCTATTAAACATGGGGTTTTTTTCTCAGTTTTTAGTGCTACAGGGCACATTATAGGTTCTAATATACCTATAAAGAGAAAAAAATTTCCTCTGTGTTTTATTTTGAAGGCATTTCTCTATTACACGTGTAAAAGCTGTGAACAGATAGTCCGCTGCTGACTAACAGGCACAGTGCGACAGCCGCGTGTGCCGCCAGCACCGCTGCCCTCTCTCGGGGAACAAGGGACCAGCAGGTGCACAGGGAACGGGTTGGCTTCTGCTGCTGAAACCAAAACTACGGGATATCTTATTCATATTATTGAGAAGCCAGTCTCTCACGTGTGTGAGAAGAAAACAGCCAAAAAGCCTATTCCTAAGAGAAAAAAAAAAAAATCCGAACAATCTGCTATGTAAATAAGACATAGAATTATACAGAATTTTATATATATTTATATTTATATTCATATATATTTATAGAACCATAGAATGGCCTGGGTTGGAAGCAACTTTAAAAAGGTTGTCTAGTCCAAGCCACTGCTATGAATGGGGACCATCTCTGTCTTTCTTGTTGGCTCCCTTCAGGTAGTGGAAGGCCACAGTTAGGTCACCTCAAAGCTTTCTCTTCTCCAGGTTGAACAATCCCAATTCTCTCAGCCTTTTCTTGTAGGAGAGGTGCTCCATCCTCCAATCACCTTGGTGGCCTCCTCTGGACTCGCTCCAACAGGGTCATGCCCTCCCTGTGCTGAGGGCCCCAGAAGTGGGTGCAGCACTGCAGGTGGGGTCTCACCAGAGCAGAGCAGAGGAGCAGAATCCCCTCCCTCACCACCTGCTGCCCACCCTGCTTTGGATGCAGCCCAGATATGACAGAACCTTTCCATGGTCACTGTGATAACCAAGAGAAACTGGGCCAAGTCAGCCCTGGAGTCAGGCTGAATCTGGACTGTGATGTAGCTAATTTCTGTGGTCAATTTAAGTGTTGACTGATGAACTCCTTGTAGATTTAGAAAGAATGCTTTAGGATGTTGCCACTTTACCTGTTGATGTCTCCTCCCAGCCACATGTCACTACCACAAATATTGACCTGCAGGAATTAGGCACATGAGCATTTCTAATCAGCTGCAGAGCAAAGACTGACAGATTTCTAGACAGGAAAAAAAACCCAACAGAAACTAGGGCTACTTTAAAAAAAATTTGTAAATATTTTACATAAATCAGATATAAGTGGCAGGAAGATGTAGTAATAGTGATTGACACAATATCTTACTCATACCATAGCACTTACGTCAGTATTCTGACACAGTAATAAAATCTTAATCTCAGAAATCACATGTCCAAAGATCTCTTTGGTCTGGAAACAGACTGTGTTAACTTATTCAGAACTATCACCTGGTTTTCAGGCAAATAGAAATTAAAATCCTTTTAAAGCATACAATTAAGAAGCTTTTGAAAACATTTATCTTTCACTTTTTTAGAACTAATGTAGAAGGTTTGAGAACCACTGATCTATGTTAATTTTCCCATATTCTGCTTAGTTTCTCCAGTATACATATATATATAAAAAGCCAAACCCAAACTCAAAAAACAAACATACAGAAACCAAACACCCTGAAAGTTTCCTGTTTTCCAATGAGAATAAAATTTTACTTGTATATCTTTTATGTTGATTTCCTTGTGGAGATACAGATATATCCTCAAGGATATAATTTGATCCTTAGAATATTACAAAATTGTAGAATGGCCTGGGTTGGATGGGACCTTAAAGATCATGCAGTTCCAACTCCCGTGCCATGGGCAGGGACACCTTTCCCTAGACCAGGCTTCTCAGAGCCCCATCCAATATGGCCCTGAACACTTCCAAGGATGGGCTATCCACAATGTCTCTGGGCAACCTGTGCCAGGGCCTTGGCACAGAGTAAAGAATTTCTTCTTATACTCCCTCTGGAGATTCAGTGTGCTCATCATGCAATTTCCAGACATAAACCTAACAGAAAAAGTAATCCTGATCTCTCAGATTATATTCTCCTTGGCAAACACTAGGAATGCACTGGAAGTATAAAGTGTAAAAAGTATTTTAATAATAAAATTAAGACCTTATCTACTTTAGGAAAGTTCATGATGGCAGAAAGAGAGATACTGACATCCCAGAGAACAGAAATAAGAGGCTGAATAATTGAAAGAAGTTTTTTCACTAAAAGGTCATTAAATTAATTTTTTTCAGCTCTTGCAACCAGTGAAGCAACTGGAGAAGGTGACAATCGTTTGAGATTTGTCATCTCACTGCCTATGTGTACAGTGCATGATCAAGAAAAGGGAACACACCTGTCTCCAGAAAGAGGTAGAGCAAGACCTGTCAAGACTGCTAAAATTAAGTGAAGGGTGAGGAAGGAACATGGGAGGAGAAAGGAACATGGGAGGAGAAAGGAACTCTCACTTGAAAAAAATGAAGGTAAATGTAAAGAAACAAAAAAGAATAATTGCAGCTTTTAGAAAGCCTTTTGCTAGCCATATTTAAATGTCTCCTACAGTCATTTGCCCTAGTTAAGTATGGGGAGAGGTAGAAGGGAAAGGAGCCACATGAAAAGAGCAAGAAGTGGAAAATAAAAGGGATGCAGAATCAGGGTCTGCATCCCTCTGGTTTACAGGAATCTTCATAAACACCAAGCTGTGGTATGAGCTGGACTCCACTGAACTTACAAAGTACACTGTAATGCCATAAAATGTCTATCTCAGGCATATCTGCACAGATGGGTGAAGCTTCAAAAGCAAGCCAAGCTCTTCATAATCCAGCTGCTTAATAAAACCAGCATGATGAAGTCTGGTGGCATGATCTTCACTATGGCATGGCAGCCCAAAAACAGGCTCTCTGGAGATGTTCTTATTGATGGTAGTGTGGCTTGAGCTAACTATAATATAGCTGGTGTGGGTGGACCTGTCAAGCTAAAATGGCACTTTCTCTGGGCTGGATAGGCATAGGTAGTTGGTTAATTGCAAATCTCAAACAGCAATGTAATTATTTGAGTGTTAATTTGGGAATGTTTATTAAAAATGTATTGAACAAAACTGTAAAAGCACCTGGAATTATGAAAGAAAACATAATTACCTAAAGAATTGGTATGTAGTTAGGCAAAATACATATTGCTGAGTAACAGCTATTTTATGATAATTTCTTCAATATTTTTAGTGATATCTAAGTGTTATGCATTTCCTCCACACCTAAAGAAGAGTATCTTACTGAAAATTTCCTAAACCAGAAAATATCCTTGGTCTAGGATGCAAAACTGAATTCAAACATGACTTTTCCAGGACAAGGTATAGTTCTACTGTGTGATATTACACTGCCAACAGTAATTTAGGAATCTAGTCATCCTTCTGATGCATTCAGAAACCATTTAGTTAGTACTATTGCCCCTGTCTAATTGGTCTTTCCATGACAGTTATGCATATTTGGAATTAGTTCAAAATCCTATGGCTCTGACAGTTGTTAAGACAGCAGGCCCATTGCCTGTCTCATAAAACAGAAGTATATAGAGACCATTTCCCACTCACTTGCGCGTATTGTAGCATTTTGTGATTCCTTTCGCAAGGTGCAGATTACCCAAGATGTGTTGCAGTGAAAAATTAAAACCCTCCAAGGAGTCACAAACATTTCCAATCTTCCTAATTGTTGAAGTTCTGGACACAGGGAACTTGGCTTATGTTTAGTTCGTTGTTGGGTACTCTACAGTTTATGTGGGATTACAACTGGTTTGCCTATGCAAAAGAGCTGTCAAGCCACGTGATACTTAGCAACGCCAATAATCCTCTATCACATATTAACTATATAAAGCAAAACCTCAAAAACTATCCAAATGGAAACAAGTGGTTTGCTGGTGTGCAAATGCACTGAGGTGGGTGTGACGGTGGAGCATTCTAATATGGGCTGTTGATTGAAGAAATCCTTGTGTTAACATCTGTCTCAGATGGGGACATACAAATTTCACACCTTTAAGCACACAGACAAATTGTAGTCCTGCTTCCAAAGAACTGACCGAATCATTCTTCAACCACGGGTGGCCTGAAAAGCTTATACTTTTTTGACTGTTGACTTCTCACATCTTCTTCTTTGAAAGTCACTGGAGATTTCACACCATTTCACATTCTGTTTCATGATAATAAACTGTGTAGGAGAAATAAATATCCCTTACTACAGAGAAATTTGAGATTATTTTCTCAAAGCATTATCTAATTAAATTTACAGCAATTTGCCAGTTCATTGTGATAGTGGGTGCACTGAGCCTGATACAGGCTGGTACATATGTTATCTGCCTCTAGATGGTGCTCTCATGTTGAGATTAAACAGTTCAATTTGATTTTCATTACAACTTTCATAATTAATAAATAATAGTAAAATAATTCTCTCAAAATCAAAACAAACCCTGTCAAAAGAGCCAGGAAAAAAACTTGTCAGAATGCATACGAGTGTACCATATGTTAATTCCAGACAACTGATATCCCTCAGATTCTTTAAGGAAGTAATTCTAATTCTAGCAAAATCAGCACTGAAGCCACATAATACTTAATAAAAAGGGGCAAATTCAGAAGACTTTAAGCCATGTAATGAATGTTTGTTAAATAATACCTTTATAGGTGAATAATGTCCTTTCCAAACAGGTGATCATCCAGCACTACAACCTGGAAAACAAAGGTGAAGAGATTACATGTTTTGTTTAAAGTCTTGAAAATTGTGCTCGAGGTGTGTGTGTGTGTGATTGAACACTTGCACTTTTAAACAGAGACAACAGCTATTAATTTCCATGCTGCTGAAGTGTCCTCCCTGGATGTCTTGCTTGGGAGGAAGCATGACTAGGCTTTACTTCATAGCAGAGAGTAAGTCTAGTGTAAGGGCAGAGCCAAGGGCCTTCCAGTTGAGAAGCTGCATTTTTCCTGGAGAAATAGGAAAGGTGCATATTGCCACAACAAGGCCAACAGTCCACATCTGGATTTCTGCACCTACAGCTGCTCTGGTGCTGGAGGTGCTCTCTCACAATCACCACCACTACAGGATGCACAAGTGTGGTCTCTGAGTGTCTCAGACTAGTACAGGACTTGGGTTGTGACTTGGGGCTTTTAGTAATGAATCCCAATGATTTATTTCAAGAAGGAATTTCACTGCTGACTGTGTGATTTGTGTGGATCTGTAACGGGCATACTCTACTCAGCATTCTTCTGCACATGGTTCAAGTATTATGGCAGAAAGTAGAGGTGAACAGAACAGAGATTTCTGACAGTGCCCATAGTCCTTGAGCAGGAGGCAATTTTTTACGTCATTTATCAATGATGTGAACTCTTTTGGGTTCTTTTTTACTTCCAACAAGCAAGTAATCTTACTCTTGCACATTGCTTCACAGAGCGAGCTCGAACTGAGGTGGCATTCATCTGTAAGAGGCTCTCTTGTTTTCACCATTCACTTCCTGTTTCTTCTGCCACATGCAGCTGGGACACATGTAGGAACGTTTCGGTTAAAAATGAAAAAAAGGAAGATCTTGGAGACCAGCACCATCTCACTGATAAGTCTGAAATTTAAGATGACTCTTGGGGAATGAGTGCCTTTCTTTTTGTAGCAACTTTGTAGCCATCCTAAACTTTTTTTCTGTCCTCTATCCCCTGTAATGACAATTATGCAGGGTTCATCTTGTTCCTTTTATTCTAGGCTCACATTGGATTACGCCCTATTGCAACACACCAGTCTTTATTCCTTCGCTTCTTTTCCTGGAGTTTAGGTCTCTGTTCATACCAGCTGTTCCAGTTCTAGGTAAAATGGAACACCCAATTGCTCATGAAGAAGATTAGGATGTCAAACTCCTTTGCAGCAGTCAGTGTTCCCACACGTAGAGTCTATTTTCAGACAGCAAAAGATCAGAGCAGCAAATTGTGCAAAGCTGGCATTTAGTGTGCCCTTTACCTTTAACATACAAATGCATTGAACAAAAGCAACTGAGACTCCAGTTTGTGCTAAGCCTGCTTAATAAAGAAAAGAAAGCTGAAACTTGGCGATTGCAATGTGAGGGATTCCAGAAAATACTGCATCAAGAATTGTTTCCTTATAGGAATGACTCAACAGCTGCTTCTCTTACCTTAATGTGACACTCTTAGTTAATAAAGCTGTACAGAGAGAATACTCAAGAATATTTGTTCCCTGTGGTTTCAGTATTGAATTTTTTTTCTGTATGACTTCATATTAGGAGTAACTCAACTTCTGTTCTCTAGATCTACTCCATTAGCCACTTTTCACAGAATCAAAAAATCCTCATAGGAAATCCTGAGTTGGACAGAACACACAAGGGTCATAGAGTCCAACCCCTGTACTTTTGCTCTCAATTTTTCTGCCTGCAATAATTTAAAATGCTAAACCATCTAAACATAGTAAAATTATAAAAACGTTCCCAGCAAAGTCCCAGACAAAGTTATGGTTCGATAAAAACTGTATGCTTCTTATCCTTAAGTCAACATGCAAAATCTTTTTCATCTTTCAAGATTCAAACACATCAGGAAATCAGTGTACATAGAATTGTGAAAATCCATGCTGCAATATTAATATTCTAGTAGTGTCTTTTATGTCAGAGCAGCTATTGCCCTGAATTCTTTGTTTGAAAAGAAAAATCAACTGGAAGGTGAAAATCTATTGAAATATTTTCACATCTCATATAGTTTTCTCTGTAGAATTACATATATAATTAGATAAGAAGTATACTTTTAGAAAACTTCATTAGGAGTAAGGGGTACAGATTAGATTATTTTTCACAGGAATGTCTTTAGCATGACATCAGTCTATTGCAGTTTCCTACATAATAGTAATTTAATAAAAAATAATTTTTCAGAAATACTTCAAGAGTTTTTTCTACATGAAAAACTAAGATGGCAGATACCACTTATATGACTGAAATGATGATGAATCTGCTGCTCCCCAGATTTGCCTCTAAACTGCTCCTCAAAATATTATTCCAAGGTATCCACTGGCATGGCTGCTCTTGAGTTCCAGGGTGGGGTTTGTCCACCACCACAGTTTCTCTAACACTGGTTTCTGTTTCATTAACCCCACTGTCTTCTCTGTCCTCATGTCCTCTCTGTCCTCAGAGCTGCAGCAGGGACTCACACAGACATCATGGGGTGAGAGGCTTAAACGGCAGGCACGTAGTTCCAGTCTAGTAAGTAGACAATGTGCAGAGGGGGAAAGTAAGGAGAAAGGCAGGAGAGGGGAGAGTGAAATGGCACTGGAAGTCTGACTGTGCACCTGCACTTGTACTCACTATCAAAACTGGTGTGTCAGTGCCCAGCACACAGCATCTGAAATCGATTCCCCTGGGTAGAAAGGGAGCACAGGTCTGAAGCAAGCACAAAGCTCACACATATAACCCAGACAGAGGTGGATTAATGACTTAAAGGTTTAAATTACAGTAAACACAGAGTCCATGTGTCCCTCCGCCACAGACGGACAGAACACATTAATGAGCAAACCTCACACTGGAGTTGCTCCTCCAGCTTCTTGCCTTGAGGTATCACATTGTGCAAAATGCCAACATTTCACTGGGTGAAGGCAGTGGTTCATGTTGCCAGGGGCAGTTTGTTGCAGTTAACTGCTGGTAGGCTAACAAGGTTTAAAGGTAGCAGGAAAGAAGGAGCTGAGGCCTATAAACCATGTTAAGAGTTGTATGAACACATTTTATGATGTGAGTAATTTTCTGAGTCAGCTTTGTGAATTGGAAAACATTTCTTTGCTCCCTTCGAAGAATGAAGTTGTTACTTCCTTGAGAAACATAACCTTAGTAGCAGGTGTTTAGTGTGACTCACACAGATATTTGGGTAGCCATTTCACTGGACTCTATTTTCCTGTGATCAGTACATGGTACAGACCACCATTTATTGTCATTAGCATTCAGTGTTTCATCAGTAACAATACAAAACATGCATTTCGCTCTGCTTGTGACTGCCTCATCATGAATATGACTGATGGTATTCCCTTATGTGGATGGCTCTACCAGGTATACAACTTCTTGTTGTAATCAATTGGATGGAGTAAAATGAGTTAATATATGTAGGGAAGAGTTGAAGGCAGTTTGGCTTAGAAAGAAGAGCAGCAGCTCTGGGTTTAGCAGGCTGAACCTTATTCTTGGCAGACTGTTTAGCCTTCAGGAGTTACACTTTCTGTGCCTCAGCTTCACTATCAGTAAAACTGAAATAGTAGCCTAATGTTATTGAGTCCAAGGAATCGAATACACTATAGCAAGGATAAATATGTGTACCCTTTCCTTTTGTACCTGGAAACACTGAGAATGCCTCTCTGAGTTTTCTTTCTTACACCTACAATCAGCCTTAACTTCCCTGTCCTTCCCTCAGTGTGGACTATGCCAATTCTATCATACAACCAGGTGCAAAAAAAATACATACTGACCCATGACATTTTTCTAACTTTCCTTAATGAAAATTTCCAAGGATTTTATAAGAAAGTTAGATTAACTGTTTTATTGAGATATATTTTTTGTTAAGAGTTATTAAGAAAATGTTTTCCTTCTAGAGAAGTGATGAATCTTCTTATGTGTTTTATGAGATATTTCTATAAACAAAATTACTGATTTCACCCGAGATTATGTCTTTAAGATTCACCAAGTGTGCCAAGTAACAGCTTTGGAGAGATGTCACACTTAAAGAACAGTATCCTCTGTTTCAAGGAAGTAGTGCTGTATTTAACAGGAACAGCCATCTGAAATATTTCAACAATACTCCTACATTTTCAAATCAAATGATCATTATCACAATCATTTTCAAAACACAGCATTTTTGTTTCACACAGGTGAGCCATCACTGTGAAAGTTTTAAAAGAAGCCATCAGATTAAATATGATCCAGATGTGAGTTTTCCAAACACAAGTTTAACAAACAGCAAAATCAGTCCAAATGCTTCTTTAATGTGTTTTAAAATGTCGGTGGGGGCAAATGAATATTTTATTACTTGAAAGATGAACTTATCAGCATACATCTGAGATTATATAACTTTAAATTGCATCTGAGTATGACTCTTCCACCACTGTCCAGGCAGCAGAAATAGCCTAATTTGGGAATAAAAAAGACAGACCCTGAATCCCAGAAGCACCATATTGTTTTTCTCAAGGAAACCACATTCAAAAAGGGTTCAGGAGCTGTAAGTGAAGTGGGTTCATAAACAATACAGTATTCTGGAGAAAGCTTTGGGGTATGCCAAATTTGTCTGAAGAACTAGTGGAGAATGGCTGGAATATTCAGCCTCCAGCACTTATTAAAAGAAAGTATGTAGGAATCTATGAAATTCAGACAGAAAGACATGACTCTGAAATTACATAACACCCCAGAGAAACTGAGGATAGCAGCTCAGGAAAGGACAGAGAATGATAATGTATATGGTGAGATTATTCCAGAAACTGGAATAAATGAAGTTGTAAGGGTTGGTCATCTGGGTAAGCTGGTAAATTTTGCAGAGTGAGGCTGAGTCTGTACTTACGGATAAGGCTGCACAAATCAAATAGCTGCAGTATAAAAGTCAGCCACCAATGCATCAGGGACTAAGAAGAAATGTTATTATAGCTAGGACCAGCAAAGGAGTCCTTGTAAAATGAATGGCCTGACAGCATAAATCCTTGCAGAACTTCAAAACCAAGCACATTTGATGAAGAAATAGGCTGTGGCCCCAGACATAAACTGTAAGCAAGATTAGCCTGCCAAAAAGGAACATAAAACCAACAAGCAATAGCACTTTTGACTGGATGGGGAATTAGAGCACCCATGATGAAATACTGTGATGGTTGGGACAAAGAGCAACTGCAAGTTATCCCGAAAGAAGAACTAGATGAAAGAGAAGATGGGTGAAACTCTGTGTTTCATATGATACATGGAAGCCAAAATGAAGAAACCAACAACCAACCCCCAAACATTTCTCAGCCTGAAGAAGCTGAAGTCTTGCAACTGAAACTCAAAGTCTTTTGCATTAGAGCAGGGCTAAAAATAAGTTCCTTCACATTGAAAAGATGGTCTCACATGTATAAACAAGGGGAGAAGGATAAACACAGGTTTTCTGTTTACATCTTTTGTCAACTTTTGGGTGCATGAGGCTGGGAACAGGCTTTCATAACTGTTCTGGAGAACTGGAAATTAGCAAAAAATTATAGAAAGGAATTCTCTGTAGGAAGGAAAATGTTAAAAGAAACATGAGGAGAAAACCAGAGAGGGTTTCAGAAGTCTGTGTTGAAGATGTGCACTGTGCTGGACCTCAGAGCTCCTGTCCTCCAGCTGCACAAATAGAGAAGGTAATGAGTGCTGCAGCCTCACATCTGTATTTGTGAGCCCAAAGGCATGCCCAGACCATCAATCTACACAGAGACAGAAATACTGAGAATCAGCCAAACATTCTGCATGTCCAGCAGGCAGCAAGTTTGATCAGTGGGGAAGGCCTAGCACTGTTTCTTTATGTCCAATATGAAAGAATAGCTAACCCTGTCATAGGAATTTTTTTTCTAGATTCTGTCATATTGAAGAGAAAATGTGACTTTGTTCAGAGCTTTGGGGAGTACAACTCTTGGTTGTTTCTGCCACAGCATTTACAATTAAAAGATGGACAAAAGTGTTAAGTTTTTCCAGAGTTTCAGGATAAAGGTCCTCCTTTGACTGAGTTAAAAATTGTGAAGGGAGATAATCAGGCCAACATCCCTTGCAAGGTAACCATCTGTGTGTCTGTTCCAGAGTACTGAGCTATCAGATAGCCCAGCAGCTGCGCTGTCCCCAGAACTGGAACCAGTATCACTGCACCCTCACGGCACTGCACTCAAACTAATTAGCTGAGAGATGAGAGATAGAGCTTTGTCAGCTTGCCATGTGGTTTATAACATGTTACAACTTAAGCTATAAGTCTCTGCTCTGCTTCCTTCTGGGATATGAATGTTACCTTGCCTGGAGTCTGCTCAGGGGTCTGTGCTCCTCTGCGGATGCAGGCAGACCCTGAGCAGGCAGTCGCAGGTGACAGGGTATGGCCCTGGAGTGGGAAAAGGGCTCTAAGAGGGCATTCAAGGAGAGCACAGCACTGCCTGCGCCTTGGGCTGGAGGCACAGTTCCATCTGATGATATTTCTTAGGGGAAGAAGTAGATATTGAACAACATAACTGGTTAATAGTCTCCTAACTCTGACAAGCAGTTGATCCTGCTCTGCTTAGACAACTGTCTGCATCCTTATCTTCCCCCCATCAGTGATTTAACAAACGGGCATTTCATGCTACTACATGAAATTTAGCCAGAGATCACAAACCACAATGTCATTACCTGCCACTCCCATGATTTCTGCCTGGTGTACCATTGACAGTCAGAGCTGTGCTGCTCTATCCTGATGTAGTTTTTCTTTTTTTCTGAGCTTTCTTGTTTTGTAATACTTGGACTGAGTATTAATTTCAATATTTATGTAATGTATTTTGTCCAAAATTAGTGCTGTGTGCACTTACCTGCATTGCAACATAGGGTTTAGAAATTATAGAGCCCTCAGTGGTGTGGTTGTACATGAGCCTTTGTTTACAGAAGCACATCAGAACTCACCACCTACACACCACAGCAAAGAACAAAATGAAACACCAAAGCTCTATGCTGAGAGTGTCTCTAGGCTGGTTCCAAAACGACTACACCTCCTTTATCATGCATAAGCACTTAGAGAAAAAATAGATGAGATCAGTATAAGTTAGAGTAGCAGAAGGAGAGGGGTTTGCAGCCAGAGCAAACAGATTTTTTGAAGCTGGTCAAACCTTGGAGTTGCCTCTGCTGTCAGTGGGGGTCAGACGAGGTGAGGTCCCTTCCAACTGAAATTTTTCTGTGATTGTAAGAGATTCCAAGAGATTGTAGCACCCAGCCTAGTAAGATATATAGAAGGTAAGGGAGTGAGGAAATAAGAATGAGACATGCATGAAATGAAAGAAAATATTTAGTTTCTTTAAGACAATATGGAGTCTTGATTTATTTCAAGTTCTGTCTACCCAGTGGATTGCTGCCTGCCAAGCAAAATTAATGGAACCAAGTACTGCTGTTTTCATTTCCATGAAATACCATGGAATATAAAGAAGTTTAAGTAATGGAAATAGTTAAGCTAAATGCTTATATAGCTGATATAATATCAGGGAAACTCACAGGGCAAAATAATACTTTATATAATAATAACTTTGGCAAAAAAACTGGCTTGCATTAAGCAGGAGTGGGGAAAAAAATAAAAATTTAAGTTTCAACTGCACCTTGAATGTCTGATCCAGGGTATGGCCAAAGACTGGAGATTCTGACCCACTTTTGAATAAGAGCAGCTACTAAAATGTCTCACAGAAGAAATAGTCAGTTTGATTTCTCCTACTGTTGAGCCTCAGGGTTCACTAGATGGATCTGAATAAGGTTTGCAAAGGTGTTGACTTTCAGGCATCCGGCTTCTTCAGCTCCTCATTGGAAACCCTGGCTCTCTAAGCAATGCAGTCAAGTTTAATCCCACTAGTTGGTCCTGCCAAAACCAGAAATAAATGTAATATACGCTCTGAAAGCAGAAAGATGGTTTTCTCCTTAGAGTGGGACTGGTTTTCTCACTTAGGAAGATCCTAGTTAGAAGGAGAGATGTATTTTCTAATCCACATTTTGTCTCTGATCTACACCCCTGTTCTGAAGAATTTAGAGCGAAACAGCACAGGTAAGAGATTCCAGAAGAGTGGCACTCAGGGTGTATGGCAGCCTCCTGGCAGGGTCACTCTCATGGACAATGGCAGAAAGAATTAACACTAAGGCAACTAATCAGCTGGAGTGAGGACTGAAATCAGGTCTGTCAACACCAATGTGGGTGCCTTAATTGCCAGATTACTGGATATTTAGACTTCTCCAAAATGAGATGACAGCTCAGAATTACTGCTGAGTACTGCTGGAGTAAAGAATATCACATTTAGACTGATATTCTTAGGTGGGGGATCTTTTGTCTCTGCCTGGATAGAGGTATATATCCATCTAATTAGGGCTAAAACAGTGAGCCGGACACATTCAGGCTGCAGTAGACCACCTCTACATACTCTTTACAGGCAAACTAGGCATTTTTTTCTAACTACAACACACATGGAGTTTGCTGAATTTGTTGTGCATTTGCAAACCACTGCCACAGTAAAAGCACATTAGATTTGAATCTTCTGGAAGTGCCATAACTATTGTGTGTTTGTTACAGTGTTTGGGTTTTCTGAACATTCTGCTGTATGCTTAGGACTGAATGGTGAGACCAGAAGCATTTGACAAATATCCAATATGCCCTTAAACTCTGCCCCAAAGTGATGCATCCTTGGGAGTCTAAAAGCCTGATTACTCTGCTTTAAATGTCAAGTCCTGTTGAAGGTTGCAGTGATATTGTAGCAATATTACAGCTACAATTAAATCATAGACAAGTATCACAAAAAAAGAAAGTTTCTTGGCAGTGAGCATTACAACAGAGCATTTGGTGGACTTTCAGTTTAATGTGTGGCCAAGAATATTATCTTCTGGTCTAATATGGCTAACGTTAAGGTGAATTTAAGCAGCTCTCTCTCTAGTATGTATCTCAACTGAGTGTAACCTATCTGAACAGAGCATTTTTCAGTGTTAGAATTCATATAGTTCATTGCTTGATGAGAAATTAATCTTAAGAGCACAAGTAGCATCTTGAAACCATGTGCTATAAACAGATTACATTGCTCAATTGCTGTAAATCTGCTCAGTGGATATTAGTGAAGATAGTGACTGCCAGATGAGCCAATACTGTCTTTTCTCAATGTTACTCTAAGCATGGTCAGTAGCAGACGCTTAAGGAAGCAGAGCATAAGAAACAAAGGCAAAGTGTTGCTCTCCTTGATATTCAACTTCTGTCTTACAGGGCTACTCATGTGTCATAAATAAATTATCAGGAAACTGATATATAGCACTAAGGTTGATGGCCTTAAATCAATGGCAAATGTTATATTAGAACCACAGCAGCATCTTGAACCATATATGGTCCCTGCTACCTACAACCAATAGCATAAAGTGAAATTCAGACAAAAGAAGATGCCACAGATAAGTTAATTGCAAATACTAATCTTACACTCAGTGTTAACGGGCCCTCAATATCTTGTTTAGGTCTTGCAGGCTTGTGGGTCTGTATGAGTGAGCAAGTTCATTAAAAGAAGTTCCACAGTTTCTGAATGTGATCTTTCTCCTACGGCTATCATTATTTCTCTGATTTTAAATTTCAAGCAATGTTCCAGGTCATATCATTCAATGACTCACATGAGACTCTAGAGTCAGTCTTAGGCAGGTGGAAATAAAGTAAAACGATCTCAGAATGGGTCCTGGGATTGCACCTAAGAGCTGGAAGATAAGCACACACCAGATTGATCCTTTCCTCTTTGTGCTACAGTGTCATTTAGAGATAGTTTCTAGGCTTTGGCCAGAGATGCTGGCAGAGGAACCACTTCACAGCAACAACAGGATTCACTTCAACACACTTGCTTTATCCTGATGTAGTTCCCTAAGGTAGGATTTCCATTTTTCCATACTTTAAAATGTGTTCCATCCTGGTATCTTCAGCAGAGATCTTGTTCCCATTCACCTGTTGAAGCTGTAACTTGCCATTAGTCTTGCCCATAAGAACTTGTTGTTCTTACGGGCTTTTGTGTTATGGCAGCCTGGAAAACCTTGATGAAGAACTGTAAAACCCTGTACAGTAGATAACTACATCACACGTGTCTTGACAGTGCAGCTACAAGAGGAGACGTATTTTTCCTCATCCATTCAAGAATTCACATTCAAAATGAAGGAAAGCTTACATGATTCTCCATTTTCATGCCTAGTGGCTTTTCTAAACACCTTCTCCATCTCAGCTGTTTGAAAAGTCAAAGGCACATGCAACTCAATCCAGGAGTCAAGTGTCATGTTAACAACTCCATTTGCTGTTGATAGCCAGTCTTCAGCTCTTCCTCATCTATCTACACATTTTTGTGTTTCAAATCCTTCCCTGCCCTGCTTTCTGTTGCCTTCCCCTGCCCCTCTCCTTTAATTACCTTTCTTTTTCGGCTCTTTATGTACCTGCTTTTGCCATGTTGACAGCTACCTTTCCAAATTCAGAGAAATTTCAGAGAGGTGCAACCAGGGGCCTTAAAATGGCACTGCTTGTGAATCTGTGTCAAGAGAAAGCCACACATTTCTTGAGTAGCCAGGTTACCCCATAGCAGTGTCAGAGGGTTGCTAAGCTCACAGCTGTTGGGTTTGAGGGGACTGTTCTGTTCATAAATGAACAAAGGCAGAGTTCCTGAAGACCAGCTACCACACTTTGGGGTCACACAACAGATGAAGCAATTACAGAGAGCTTGGAGGCGTCCTCACATGGGGCCACCCTACCAATCTGGCCGCTTCTCTGGGCTTCTGTGCTCTCCATCCCATGATCACTACCTGGGAAAATGCTGGAAAAGCGTGTATGTTCTAGCATTCCTAATCCCACAGAAAACCCTGCAAGGGATATATGTCTCTGACTTTCTCCCCATCACAACCAGCATCAGCAGCTCCTTGTACCAGCGCATCAGATTAAAACTAAAGTAACTGTAATAGTTTTTGAACATGGGGCAGTTAGCAACAGCAATTAATTTAGAGCTGTGAAGAATTAACATACCTGATCACAAAACCACGGCTCTCAGCTATCCCAGCAGACAGTGTGCGCACAGGCAATAGCATTGCATGAGCAAACTGGTGGCCAGCAATCACAATATACCTTGTCTGCACCCAAAGGCCTCACCCAGTAACCATCCCTGCGGTCAACTGAACAAGCAGGAGGGGGTTTTCTCCCACTTTTCATTCAGTACAAGCTACAAAAAATAAGGGATCCCAATTCTTTGCTCTCTTTCTCCTCTTTTGCAGATGCCTCTTACTATCCTGGAATGCCTTGCTGCAGGCATCAGGCACCCACAGGAGACTTCTCAGCAAGCACAGTCTCACAGGTCATTGTGCCAGCAATGACAGGGAGGTAACTTACTACAACATGGACCATCATCTTCCGGACTTCATTTCACCCATCCCTCTCATCAGATAAAGGCAGAAGTACCTCTGTCCCAGTGTTCCCAGTACTGCAAGCCATTCTTGAGAACTGGTCACTATGGCAATAGAGACCCCAGGCAACAGAACAGTACCCTGTTCTCACTTTTGCATCTTCCTTTAATGAAGAAGACCCTCAACACTGACTGTTTCAGGCTTCTGATCTGCCCCTGACATGCCAAGTTGTGATGAATATAATGCAACCTTATTAATCAAAAGTACAATAAACACCAAAAAACTGCAAACTTTTGAAACAGTGATTGATTATACGTCTGAGGAAGAGATTATTTCACAAATGAAAGCATGAAATGGCTTTTTTTGAAGAGTAAACATGAGAAATACATTAATTACTTTGAACCTAGAAAACTGGAAATTATAGGCTCCAGAGAAATGCTTTGGAGAAAATATCCTTGAGGCAGGAGGTTCTGGTTATATTAGAGGATATTATTAAACTGCTTAATAGAACAACAGTAAAAATTGTGAATTAATCATTGTGAGCAATAACAAACTCGTATAGCTGATAATAGTTACACAGATGGAGAAATTATTGCCCTTGTTTATGTGAGCTAGATGTGACTGTGTGTCATCAGTTCTTGAGGACAGATTATAAAGCTTATGCAAGAAAAGCATAACTAAAACAGAAATAGAATAACTGACCATGAATTCAAAGGTATCAAAACTTGGGATATATTATTTAGTTACTAAGCAAAAGCAGTAAGAAGATTTCAACATTCTGATATGAAAAACTAAATAAATGGCAAAGTGAAGCACGAAATGAGCTGACATGAAAGGAAATAGCTACAAGTAATGTTGACATGTGGATACATGTGATCAAAATGCACTGAAAAACTGAAAAATCATCATCAACACAAATAATTAATGACTCCCAATTAGAATTAAGACTAAAAGAGCCTATATCCTAGACTAATAGAGATGAGAAGAAATCTAATTTATATCTAAATGTGTAGTTTTGTGCTTGGGAACAAATAACACCACTTCATGCTAGAACCTCAACAGTTTGACATGACAGAAGAGAAAACCAAAATACACTCACCAAAATCACACTTCTTATGAACTGCTGACATGAAGTAGTTAAGAGAAAAACAAATATAAGCCTAAGCTGCCATTCAAGAGATCTGTTTTCAGCAGAGATATGAAAATATTTTTGCTGTGTAAGATCTCAGTGAAACTTCATCTGGAATGTTGTATAAAATTGTGAATTGAATCTGAAAAACGTGCAATGATGGGGTCCTGGAATGGGTAAGAAAGAGATTCTCTATATAAGAAATTCTCTACGCAGACCCTGGCTCTTCTAGCCCAGTAAAATGAAAGGTGAAATGAGATAAGATTGCTCTCTACAAATGCATCACTGCAGTAATGGTTTGTTGGCTCAAAAGGCAAGTGCTGGCAGAGGAACAAAGGTGTACATTGGCAAATGCATTTAGACTGAAAATTAAAGGACAATTAAAAGAAGGTTAGAAGAAGCAAAGTACAACTGTGTTGAAAATCGAACATTTCATTGTACAAAGGGATCTCTGTGACCCAGTGCCTGGGACAGCTGGGCATCATGAGACCATTGGGCTCCCTTTAATCCTCTGTCCCTAACAAGGCTACCTGTCTTATTACTTTTTTCAACCAGTCTGCTGTTCTTAATTCAGCATCAACTTTTATGTCTTTAATATCTGTTTTCTGTCAACAAGTCTATCCGGTAAAAAAACTTGTCCTTTCCCAAGCTGTTTTATTTGTCATGTGACCCAGACAGCCACATTTTTAAATGATGTGGTGGCCCAAGCCTCACATGATCAAGCTATAACTAAACTTCCGCTTTTCCTCTAAAGGATCGCTTCACCCTGCAGCACTCCTCATGGATATCAGCCATTCCTAGCAACTGTTTCTATCACCCACAGGTTTATCGATGCACTCAATGTACTAAATAGTAATTAAATGTATTGATATGCCAAAAGGCAGTTACACCAGAAAATGTCAATAAAAAAGAAGAGAGAAAATATCAAACATAACTATCATTAATAGTAAGCTGACAGGACTTGGCACAGTAGCCAGAATAGGTAAGAGGTGTTTTAACTAGTTTTTACAAAATAAGGGGTATGAAATGAAGTTTCTTATGTAGATCCCATGATGGTTTTTTCTGCTGCTTTTAAGCAACGTGGCAAGAGCACAAAAGGAGAAATAATGTTTGTGTGTGTAGTCACGCAGGAAACGATAACAATCAGCTGACAGGAACTTTACAAATTTCAACAAAGGGAAATGCAAAGCCCTCCACAGAGGAGGAAAAACACAGTGCACCAGCACAGACTTGGGGCCAGGCAGGTGGGAAGCAGCTTTTTAGGAAAGGCTCTGGGGGTCCATGTGGTCAGCACATTGACTGTGAGCCAGCAATGTGCCCTCATGGAGAGAGGGCCAGCAGCCTCCAGGACTGCATCAGGAAGAGCATTGCCAGCAGGTCCAGGGAGTTGATCCTTCCCTCTCTTCAGCACCGGTGAGGCATTTCAGGGCTCCCTGTACAAGAAAGACTGGGACACACTGGAGTGAGTGCACTGAAGGGCCATGGAACTGATCAAGTGACTGCAGCATCTGCTGTGCTGTGCTGGGAGCATTGGAGCTGTTCAGCCTGGAGAAGGGAAGGCTCAGCAGGATCTCGTCAGTGTGTTTGAGTACCTGGGCAGGGGAAAACAAAGCCAAACTTTTCTCAGTAGTGTCCAGTGGTAGGATACAAATCAAAATATGGAATTTCCATTTAAACAAAAGAAACAAACTTTTTTATTAATGTGAAGGAGTTCAAACAATGGCACAGGTTGCCCAGAGTAGAGTTTCTGTCCTTGTTTGCTCAAAGCCTGGCTGGACACAGTCCTGATGAGTCTGCTCTAGGTAGCCCTGCTTTGGGCAGGGATGGTGGGCTGGACAATCTCCATTCCATTCAGTAATCTTTACCGACTATACATGGTAATCCTAACAGTTGATTCCAAAACCCTAAAGAATCAGCAAATTAGAATGGAAAACATACAAAAGGCACCAGAATGCATCAATTGCAAACAATGCATTTGTTAGCCATCCCATCAGTATGCTGATATGCATTAAATATATTCTGGATTAAATTTAAACACCACTCAGATCACTAAATAAGTATGCTCAATCAGTTAATTCCTTAATAAAGACAAAAGAGTCCTTTGACAAAAAAAACTGTATCAGCTTTTTGGGGAGCAAAATCGTATGTTTCCTCTCCTGAAGTGTTTGCTCTGCTTTGAATCCAAAGATATTTTTAAATATACTACCTAGCTTTAATACACAGCTAAAAATAAGTTCCTGGACTTTTCCTAAACTGGTTTAACTAGTTTTGATCAGACCTTTTTCTTTGAACCGTAGCACCTCTAAATAGAAAACAAATAAGCTTTAACTGTATTAGTTACTGCACATACAAGGACTGGTTCTGAGCTTCTGCAGAACTGTATCTTTTAACTCCATCCTGTACAGCAGTAAGCCTGCAAATTGCAGCCTATATTACTGTGTCTGGAATGCACTGTAGCTTGGGGACCAGAGCTGTTACTGCTCATTGCATCACAAACACATCCTTTATAAACACCTTCTTTCAATATGGCTGTTAACCCCCCTCAGCATGAGCACAGATGAAACGAGAGTCTAAGTTTGGTGAACAGAAACTGCCTGTGACCTTTCTTCTGGCAGCACAGAAATGACATTTCCCTTGACTAATCTTTTAATTAAATGGGTTGCATTTATCAAGAAATCGAAGTGAGCATCCGTAAAGCCTTCACAAGCAGCTAGACCACAGAAAATACATGCCTTGGTTTATGCAGAACACTGCACCCTTCCTAATGTGTCACAGCTGACTGAAACAAGGAAACGTGAGTATCATTTGCATAAAACCAGTTCTGTTTCTGAGGTATATAGTGCATATATAGGTATATAGTGTATATACACAGTGATGAAGCTATGCACAGAGAGACAAAATTTCTGTATGAATGTTGAGCTCCTGTAGCATGGCTAGTGACACTTCATGGTTTTGGTCCGGCACTTGTCCTCTCACACCTCTGCCAGTGCCCCCTGTTTCAGTCTCCAAAGCAGGGAGACTGGGGAACCTAGTCCAGCCAGTGGATGCAGAATTAAAGGTCTATGTGAGTTGGTCAATAAAAGATAGAAAGTTGTTACAATTGTTCACCTAGCTTAAAATTGGAGAGACGTAATGAAGCAGTCTGGAAACCTCTGGAAGGTTCCTGTGAATTAAATAACTTTTAAATATTGCTTAGAAACGTGAAACAGTTTAAAGATATGAACTGGATATGTCTCTCTCTCTTTTTTTTTTTTTTTTCCTGATAGTGAACATGTGGATATTTGTTTCATACTCTCATGGATAACAAACCAAGATTTAGCCCTGCAGGCACTTGCAGTTATTTACTTGTAAATTTCTATAACCTTGTGTTGAACTACCTCTTTGTGCTGGGTTATAGAGTTTCAAATACTTTAATCTTTTTTTAATATTAGCTAATGCAAGATTATTTTGTGGCTTTGCTTTGTTTTGTTTTGGTTTTTTTTTTCTTTTTTTTTTTTTTTCCAATAATTTATTCAGCGTTCCCAGAGTAGGCCAGATTTGTGTTGATATCTTCTTTTTCCTGTGATGAAAAATTCACAATGCTGCCTTGAATAACCAGTTTGGTAGGTTCTTTGAGAAGGAACCATATGTTACTACATTAAAATGCAAATGCATCATGATACTATGTCACTATGATGTTTTCCTGATGTTAATAATTTAGGAGGGATAAATTAATTGTGACTTTATAAGTCCAGAAAAAAATCACATCATTATCTCCCACAGTATTCCTACAATTTCTGAGGCTCTTGAAACCCTGAAAGAGTTTTCCAGTGCTGTGAACTCCTGCTGTATCACTGTGGTACTCTGCTTTATCAAGACATTTTGTCCTAGTGGACTATGAGACTGATCCAGACAGATAAAAGCACATTGCAGCATGCTGGTGTTTTGAGCTCACTGCACCAATGATCAACACAGACCAGTGTGCTCTGGACACTTGATACTTATTTTAGGTTCTTATGGCATCTGAAATAATTTTATCATACTTTGCTGTGTTGCCATGAAGTCAGTTTGTGGTATTGCACGTATTTGATGTAAGATGATGGCTCGGTGATCTTTTCATCAGAGGTATGGAGGTCATAGAACCCAAAAAAGTTAGGAAAATCTGGGACTTTTATGCTGTACTTTGTCACTCAGATAGAAATCCCAGGGACTAGATATTTTCAGTCTACACAACACATGCTTGATAACTTACCGGTTTCCCCTACTCTTCCAGGAATTTGGGCTTAAAATTCTGATACCAAAATTGCTTAATTGCTATTATAAACAGCCATTTATACTGAGTGCACCAGTTAATCCACTGTAACAGCATTATAACTTATTAACTAAGTATGACAATGATCTGAGGATACAGTATCTATTATAGACAAAATTTAAAGCCCCATCAATTTTTAGCTGCCTTCAAAAATGAGACTGGACAAACTAGTCTGCTGTGCCCACACTGAAATATTGCTGGGATCTTCCCTGTGACTTCCATTTGGTGTCACAGACACATTTTACTGAGTGACAGCTGAAAAATGCACCTAAATTTAACTGCTGCGATGATCTGAGAAACTTTAATTTGCATATACCAACTAGAGATTTGTTAAAAATAAATTCTCTTAAGAGTTCATCTGCAGTGACTGCAATTCTGCATCTGCCCCTCTCTGCTGCAATGGACTCTTCCATAGTGGGAAATCTGAAATAGAAAAGCCTCGTCTCTCTGGTCAGTGGGGCTGCCAACCATATGTCAGGATTTCACTAGAAACCTTGGTCTGTAATAGGGCACGACAAATTAGGAAAACTTTTCAGCAGGAATGTGGGAGATTCAGACTCAAATGTGCTCTGCATCAGTTGGTTTTCCTATATGGCTGATGACTGGCTAATGTCTCTGCTTCAGTAAGCAGGTGTTTTCCAAGGAATAGTCTGTGAAAAACTGTCCACTGAACAGTTATGACAAAGAGTTTACAGTGATGTGATTCCAAGTACTCTGTCAAGAAGTACTTAGGTACCAGATTTAACTAGTATGGAGTAGATAAATCATGAGAATACACAACTGAAAACAAGTACAAAGTAATTATTGAGTTGCTGTGGATTATCTGAACAGAGCTCCCACTCTCATGGCGTGGATCAGGCAGAAGCCATTTGGAAAAACCAACATGCACTTGCACAAGCAAAGACTGTGCTTACAACAATTCTATTATACCTTATATGTACAGTAATCTGAAATAATACAGGTTGCACAGGCTTAGGTAGGCGGTTTCCTAACTTCTGCGGGGCTTTTTTTTTTTTTTTTTTCCGGAGATGATGCGTGTCCATCTGTGCAACATTTTTAGTTGTGAAACCCAAGGCATATGGTGGCACGGCGGCACAGCAGCATCACGTTGCTCTGCAGCCCTCTGTGGCAACACACGGTGAGGCAAATGGAGTGCAATTATGTTTTGCACGCAAATTCGATGCCCGTCAATAACGATCCGGCGGTATCGACGTTTGGTTTCGGTGGGTGATGATCTTACAGGCCTGACATCGCGCAGGCAGCGCTGCTCGGGGCGCTCCCTCGGCGCCTTCGGCTCCCGCGCCCATGGAAGTTCTGGTGTGGCTCGGTGCGAACGGGCTCGCCGTTACGGAGGCCATGGCTGCTTCCCGCGGCCTCAGCCGCTCGGGCCGATTTGAGCGCGGGGATGCCGGGGCTCCGCTCAGCGCTCGGCCGCCGCCCGGCACCGCCGGAGCCGCTTCTCCCCTCAGGGCCGGCCCGCCGGCGGGGTGCGGGGGGGGGGGCCGGGGGGGGGGGGCGGGGCTT
>JAWWEU010000158.1:7028590-7052261 GCA_035583155.1 Acropternis orthonyx | reverse complement strand
GTGGGCCCGCAGGGGGCCCGGGCCGGCCGTGCCGCCGCTCCCCACGCGCCGGGCGGGCCTGCGGAGCGGCCCCGCATCCCCCCCGGGTGGGGCCGGGAAAGGCCACGGGCTCCGCTCCCGCGGGGGAGGGCGGGAGAGAAGAGGAGCGGGCCCCGCAGCCCCGGCCCGGCGCATCCTTGGGATGCTCAGCACCCCCGGGCTCGGAGCCCTCGTGGGGCGGGAGCATGGTTGGCCCGCGGAAAGACTCTGCGTGTGGAGTTCAAAGTGTGGTTCCTCGCAGATAACGCTGGTTGGTAGCGAGCTTGTAATTGAAACCAGCTTGAATCCCATGAAAATAGAAGTCTTTAATTTCATTTAACCTACTTCATGGCTCTGGGAACCGAAACTTTCTTTATATTTTAATACCTCTCTCTGTAATAATTAAACAAGAAGTGGAGCGTGTAGGAGTTTAACTATCTGTGACATCCATCTGTAATGTGGCTAGAATTTCCTGACCCCCAACTTCCCCAATTTGTGTACCATGTCTGGGCTTCTTAACTGAGATACCTCTATTTGAGCAATTTGGAGATTATGTGTTGGGTATATGTTTCTTTATGCTTCAGCTTCTCTACCCTGTTTTCTCACCCTCCATTCAAATATAGATGGCTTAAAATTTTCCCATTTCCACACCCCAAACCTCCTATAGCTGGATAGGAAAGATTATCTTTGCAGGTTATATTCTTGTCCTTTCTCTTTTTTCCACCTGTTTGCAGAACTGTAAAGTGAAACACAGATCTAGATCTGTAACTTTCTACTGCGAGTACTTAGTCTTTATTTTTCTCCATTATGCTTTAGGTATAATTAAGCTTTACTAGGGACAGTTTTAACAGCGAGAGCACAGTGGGGCAGTTGCTTTAAATTAAGTGTGGGCATAGGTTCTGGTAATGATAAATGGTTTTCCTCCTTATAGTTACAAAAGAGCACTTTCTGTTCATGTCTTAATCATATTTAGCTGCTGATACTTGTCGATAAAATCTGACATTGAAGCAAAACTGTAACTTTTGTAGTAGCAAAGGTTTTCTCCTTATTCAATATTTAGCACTCCTCAGACTTTGAAAACGTGCAGGATGCCTACTAGCCAGATGTGAGCAGAGAACATCAGTGAGTGTCAGTTTTACAGTGCAGCTCCTGACAGTATGCCATGGCTCTCTCTGCCTAGGAGAGTCATCTTTGGAGTTAACAGATGTCTTGAAATACCTCTACTAACATGTCTCCTTCAAATAGAGAATCAGTCCATCCACAGAACCCCTTAGCTCCTGAGAGGCCAAGCTGATTCTCCTTCTGACCACCACAAAGTGAAGAGTCCTCTGTCTTCTTCTGTTTCTGAGTTCTGGGTCTTGGAGGAACTCTCAGTTCCTTACAAGTGCTGTGCTTGCAGAGCTTGGAAGGGCTGTATAACAAACTGAAATGCTCATGCAGCCATTTGGAAAGTTCAGGAGTGGGCCTGAGAAGGTACTGGATGTTGTTAAAGATATGCAGTGACTGAAGGCTTGGTTGGCTTCTCCAGCCAGAAAGTGTGTGTGTGGCGCGTGTGTGTGTGTGTCGTTTGTCACAGAATATTCAGTGTTTGAGGAGGGTCTGTGTTCAGTATAGTTTGCCTCTTACTTTTCTGCAGGAAGAAGAGCTGTTGGATAGCAAAATAAAAATTCTGAAAATGAGCCAATGTCACCAGAAATTGTGCTTGATTAGTTTGGTACTTTGTGTGTAGGTGGAGGACTTATGTTAAGGAAACATTTAGTGTCTGGGCATGGTCAGTACCATCATGGACATCCTTAGTGTTTCTCCCCGTTGCCAAATCTAAGCCTTGCACTAATACAGTCTTCAAGCTCTGCTTTGTTTAGTCTCAACAGTTGCAAAATTTGGAAGCTGTGAACAAATACAGTCTCTCTGAATGCACTAGATATTTCTATTTGCCTTTTTTTTTTTTCTTCTGAGTGTCTCCAACCAAGGGTTTATGGTGAGGCCCTGTTAACAAAACTCTTCTTCCTTTCACCTGTTAAACAGTGTCCAAACTTTCTCAAACGGTGGTGGCTTCACTGATGTACCCTGTCACTTGTCTCCCTTTGGGTGTGGTTAGAAGGGCTGTTGCGGATCTGCCGTAGCTGCATATTCACTACATCAAGTCAATCTTCCCATGTAATTGTTCAGCTTGATGTTTGTAAATTTGTAGAGTTTCTTGTGCAATAGTTGATAGATCCTGAAAGAAAACATCCATTAGCATAAGTAGGAGTTAAGATCGGAGCCCTCAACATCTACATGGTCAGTATCTGCAGGAGTGGAGTAAATAGCTCTGCTCTCCTGAGGAACTGGGAGGCTTTCCTGCATCCTCTTTGATCCGTGGTCGCTTTTGTCCTGTTTGGAGGACAGGTAGGCAATGTGCTGGTACAACTTTCTACATAACTATGTGTTTAAGCTATTTTAAGACATAGGAAAACTGTGAAAATGGGCTTCTCTCTTCTAGTAGACGTTTGTTCTTCATGTATTGGAAAAAACCCAGAAAGGTAAAATAGCGGGGTTTTTTTGTAAAAGTTGATTAGGCTTCAAATACAATTTTGTAGAGAAGTTGTCAGATAAAGGAGTTATTTTTAGGTTTGAGAAGAATTAGTGTGTTTCTTCAGGAACATAATGGAAGAGAAAATATCTTTATTGACTTGCTCTGGAAAGTCATTGAATTGCACCATGTTAAGATGTTATATTTTTGTACTGTGGTTTTACGAAGAATTTTGAAATGGCTCACCTAAACATTAAGGAATTGAGTTCTTAGTTACAGTTATGGAGGACTTGGCTGTAATTTTAATGAGGAGTTCTAAAATCTGAACTCTTTTTACAGCTGCGGAAGTATCAGCCCGCCAGCTGTGAGTGTCCTTACTATGAGTGTCTTTTCCTGAAGCTGGGATTTGGTGACACATGGTCAAGGGCATTTGAGGATTTTCTTACAGAAGTACAGTTAGTGAATTAATGCTAAACATTCACATGCATCTGCCAAATAATGCATTAGGGGGTGGTGTCATGTTTTATGTGTGTCTGTCTGTTCTATAGATCTTCCTTAAACTACCTGAAAGTCTTCAGTTGATCATGTTGCATTTGTGGGGTTTATTTTTGGTTTTTTAACTGTAGAAGGTGTGGGAAAGTGTGGAAGGAGTCTGAAAGTGTTGATTACTATGTCTTCAAATTCGTTGTGTAATGTCTATTGTAAAATGTGATTCAAGTCTTCTAACTCAGTAATATGTAGTTTAAAATGAGAGGAGTAAGAGTTGGGCTTTTTGTTCTTGATGAAGTATTCTGATTGTAATTGCTTTGTTAATAATAACTTTGAACACAATGTAATTGCAAGTGCAGTTTTTATGTAGTTATCTTTGTCCTGTCTGATCAATATGAGGAAGGTGAATCTAGGTTTTAATTACCTAGATTTGTCTCTTAACACTGAAACTTGACAAACTGATGAGCTGCTTGGGTGTTGGTTATTCCCCTGCCCCCTTCCAAAAGTTTCAAAACCCCCTTCCAGGGAGTTTTTGGCTTTTCCCTCCCAGCAAAATAACAGTTTCACAGGAGCAATGGGAGCAATAATTTTGCTGCTAAGGCTTTTCCTTGTGATAACCAGGGCTGGATATCAGCATATTGGTGTGAAGACTGAACTGATGCCTCTGGCCTGTTCTCCTAATGCAGTCAATGAGAACTGAGTGATGTAGGCAGCTGTAAGTGTTGCTCTGTTCATTATGTTGTAGGTAGGTCCTTCAGACAGGCTCTGTTCTCCTTTCAGAGTTAACTTCAGAGTAATGATTTAGGTAAAGTAAGAGCCACGATTTATGCAACTACCCTGATAAACAGGGAGGCTTTATCTTGTAATCCTTTCATAACCAAAAACGCAAGTGAGATTTCTAATGCAGATTTCTAATTAAATTAGATAAAATTATCTGGAACGAAGCTTCTGTTCAGCAAATCTTGAATCTGCCTGCCTCTTGGTTTCCTAGACCTTGAAATCTCTCTGTATATGTTTTAAACACGTTTTCACATGAACTGAAGTTGGAGTATAGTAAATGTTCTTATGTGGTATGTGCTTTCCTTAATTTCTGAACTGATCTGTGCCTTCTGTGCAGTTTGGAGAAACGAGGTTAGTTATACTAAAAGAGATTATTTTTTTCCTTCAGTCTGTACTTGATGACTAAGCTCAAACAGTAAACAATTTAGAAAAACATCAACTCATAACCTAATTAATTATAAAGGGATAGTAAAAAACTTTTACCTTGTTTTAATTAATTTTCAGAGGAGGGACTTACTGTAAGAGAAATGTAGTGTGTACTTTGTGAATAGGTTACTTACTAAGAAGTAATTTCATAGTCATCTGGTACAGAATGGCTCTGAATGGAAGCATAAGTGAATGGAAATTTTTAGTAAATTCAGAATATTGACTGAAAGAATGTGTGTGAATGCATGTTTAAGAAATACCTGCGTAACTACATGCATTGAGTACCTCTGATGACAGAGTTCTGCTGACATCAACTCAACAGTGGCCCACACTGAGATCAGGTTCACCTCCGTAAGACTTAAGGATTAAGAGGTTAAAGATTCCATAATTTTGGGCACAGCCCTGACTTCAAAGTGTCCTATTTCACAAGGTGTCTTCAGTGAAATACTGATGAGTTGGGCTGAATTCTGCTAATAAATTATTGAGAGGCCATGGGTTGGTTGATCCAAATTCACCATCTTCTCAAAGCAATTGAGTGAATGCTGTACTTGGGTTTTATCATTGTCATCTAAAATAAAGTTACAGAACTTCTTCCATGTCTGGTATCAATCTGGATTTTGATATTAATATGCTGTAATGCTGTTAAATAGATCATATGCACTATTAGAGAAGTCTTGCCTAAATCAACTTAATAATGCTCCTTTACCTTGAATGAATACTCTGCCAAAGATAGTAATATACCCAGGAGGAATGTAACTTGAGGAGCATACACTCTAGGACAAACTTTCACTATCTAGCATATTTCTGTGGTTAAGAATAGTCAGGAGAACTGATTTTGAAAAGCAGATCTACTTTATTTTTGAACATAGGGCTGTACACTCAGTTATGTAAACTTTGACCTAACTATTTTGGTTACTCTAACCGGTATTGTGTTTCATTAGAGAAACGATTTAAAGTGGACAAATATCTTCACTGGTAGTAGGCAAGTCTTCAGTCCTGAAGGTGTTCAAATACTTTGAAATGCCTTGTTATTTTTCACAAACTCTCTTCATATACAGAGTGTCAGCCACAAGTTTGCCATATCCTACATACAGCTTTGGGTTTTCTGGTGGGATTTCTACCACAGTTGTGATTACATGGGTGAAGTCTTTCGGACTGAGTTAGTTGAGTTGTGTTTCACTTGTTTGTAGAGAACTTAGTATTACCCTGGATCCACCCATGCTATTGTCTGGAAAGTGTGTAGTGAGACACTTAAAGTCTGGCATTCTGCCAGGTGTAAACCAAAGACCGACTTGCTACTATTGAATTAGTGAACCCATTCTGATAGTTGTTCAAAACTTAGTTGTTCTAATTGGCTTCCAAACCTGGAAATGTCTTTTCCAGATCCTGGAGGTGTGTTAAATTTTCTTAGCAGGTTTGTCCTGCAGGGGACTGTGGCTTCCAGCTAGTAAAGAAAGTGACCTTTCAGAGTGTAGATAAGGATGTTGGTGAAGTCTGAATCATGGATAAGGCTTGTCTTTCTGCTAGCTGTGGGAAGAATCCCAAGTCTTCCACGTGATTGTGAAGTTTGAAATAGGTATTATTTAAGGTTAACTTGCACCCAAAGAAGTTTACAACAGGAAATACTCAGTTTAATCATTTCAGTCTCTACTCATCTTTTAAAGCAGTATCTTTCACAGATAAGGTTTCCCAATGGATATAACCTTGGCCCTTGAAGACAAACAGACTGTGGTCCTTTGGTGATAAGGTGGGTAGGTATTGGGAAGATAGGGCAGGTCATTTGCCCTCGTGGTGGTAGCAAATGTGGACATTCTGCTGATAGCATTCATTGATTTACTTTTGTGGAAACAAGAAACCAAATGAAATGAGACATGATGATATGATATGACATGACCCAGACTTGTCTTTCTGGCAGTTACCTTGTTTAGATGAGTTAAATATTATTTCCTTTGTTGCCTGAATCTCTCCAGTTGCTCTCAGTTCCTAGAGATTTTTTTTTTTTTTTTTTTTAGCTTGCTATGGTGTTTTTGCAATGTGGTAATTGAAGCTCTGTATGAGGGACTTCTGTAATGATTTTTGTCTTGTGTGGATGCAGTGGTATGTGTATGTGTGGTGTTTAAAAATACTTGGTGCATTCAGATTTGATGTCTAGATAGATTTCATCTTCTGAATATACATGAGCAAAATGCTTTTACCCCCTTACTTTTAGACCTTTTTCTGCTGTACTGCTGCTAGTGCTGGGCTCAAGCTGTCAGAGGAAAGGGGGAAGTTGGTTTCTTGGGTTGTATTTTTGCAGAACTTTGTGGCTTGTTGCTGACGTTAGAGAGGTTGGGAAATGCACATTTTCTATTTCCTGTGAGTGATAATCTTGATAGGATTGAATTTGGAGGGAGCATGTTGTTGACCTAATGTTTGTCAGTGATAAAGTAGAAGACAGACCATTTAATCTCTAACAGGGACACACAATCTCTGCAGTTGCTGGATTTACCATTTAAACATTCAGTGGAACTGCAGCAGGCCTTCCTGGCACTTGGAAAGCACATCTTTAAGCATCTTGATATGTGTTTGGACAAATCTGAGAATTGATCATTTTCCTGTTAAAAACAGAATTGCCCTTGTTTTGAGAGTCAGAGCCCTCTGAAGCTGTGAGTTAAATATTGCTGCAGTTGCTCTGGTGGCAAACAGAGCTGCTGTTGTTTGCTCCATAATAGCACTTGCTCAGCCCTGGACATGAGAATCTTTTACAAGATGGGGAATGTTGGCTAGGATCCTGGAGTGTTGGTTTGGTTTTCTTTTTTTTTGCCTCCTTTTATTTTTTAACTGAAGTGCTTATGAGCTCTTGATTTATCAGAGGACAGCACCCTTCACATAAGCCTTTTTTCAAAGTGTCATTGTGGGTTTAGCCCTGAACCTGCGTATTCATAAGTATCCTGGCAGCAGGTGCTCTGTAGCAGCTTCATCTGCCAAAGGCTGTTTATACCTACAAGTATTCTGGTAATTTTGATAATTTCTCTTCTAGAGCAAGAGTCCTTTACAGATATCTTATTAATCCTTTCAAAGATTTGTTGTTTTTTTCCATTGACTTACTAGCTCTGACAAGTATCTGTGACACAGGGATTTAGATACTCCCAAGTGTGCATTAGACAGTTTTGTGTTTGGTAGGAGTAATCTGTCTGTGTTTGAAGAGGTAGCTGTTAACAAGTGGTTGGATAACTGGTGGCAATATGTATTGCTGGTTAACAGCTATAATTCAGCTATTGTAAACATAAAACAAGTTGTATTCAAAAATGATTGCTGATGCTTAACAACCTTAAAATGCTAAATTTGGTTTTGCTTTGTTGTCTTGCAAGATAGGTAATTTTTTTCTGCACCTACTCCAGCTTGTTAATGTGTTAGAGATCAACCTAAAGTTCCAATAGGAGTTATATGTGTTTCTTAACTGTTTTATTTAATAACAGAATTATGCTATAGTTCTTCAGTAATTTGCTGCCATAAAGAACTTTAAAAGGTATGGCAGGTAATATACTCTGTCTGTGGGAGTAAGTCCATCTGAGTTTGAAATGAGGAGTTGCCAGCAATGCTGTGCTAACTGGCATGTGGAGATGCATTCTTGGAGAAGGCAGGGAAAGGTAGGTGGAGAATGGGAACATTCTTTCCTTTCCCTGTAGCTGAGATAACCTTTCTAATAGCACAAAGCATAGGGTGCTGCTTTCAGACTTTGATTGTTCACACCTAGATTCCATACATGGTGTTTAACTTTAATTCCAGTTTGATGCTTCTAGGCAGTTCCCTCACAATCTCAGTGTTTATTGCTGTAACATTGGCAGCAATGTGTACTTCTGGAAAAGGTCACCAATTCAATTTTCTAGCTGGAATCTTCTAGAGGAACGGAAGTAGAAGACAAACTCAATGTGGAAAATTATGAATAAAGTCTACCAGATTCCAGTTGCCAGAGAACAGAGTAAAGGGAAAGGGGGTTGAGAGTTTCTCAAAGAAAACATTTCTCAATTCTTAAAAGAAAAAGATAGATTATTAGCCTGCAAGCATACAAGTGATGCTGCCTCTCAAGTGTGAATGTGAGTATTTATGTGTGCTTGTGGTTTTTTAACTGAACCCATTTCATCATTATGCTTCATAATAGCTCTGAATCTTGAAGTTTTGTAGGTCTGGCATTCTGTAAGAGTTTTAGGGGAATAATACAATTATTTTTGATCTGATATCAGCCTCATACTCAAAGGAGTATGGTCAGAAATAACTGAGGCAAGAAGCTTCCTGATCTATTCTGGCTTCCAGTTTTCTTTACATCATATGACCCTAGATATTGTCAGATTTTTCAGTTACCTAAAAAGCTGGACTGTAACAACACAGATATTTCCACTGGCTGCATTACTTTTCATTGCTGTAGCTCTTAGAGGCGGATGTTGGACCATAGCCCATGTCCTGGGTGTTGTAGCAAGGTTCCTGTGTGTACGTAGCCAAAGACTCTGCCCATGTGAGCAGGTTTGCAGGCTGAGGATATGGCATTATGTCAGAAGTAGGATTAAGCCTTCCTTTGAGGAGGAGCAAGTAAATGGATGGTATTTAATACTGTTACGGATTCTTAAGGTGTAAAAAAATACTTATTATGGCTACTTAGGTAAATTAGTGGGAAGGTTATGAGGAGCAATAATAAAACCGAGTCTTCGTGACAAAATCGCTGCTGTAACGATTGCATGAGTTTTCTCCTCCCTCTTTGAGGGAACTGAAATCTTATCCTGTGTGTGGGAGCAATCATGCAGATTTTTATGAGGAAATGGAGTTGCATCGTGTACACAAAGACCAGGAAAACAAAAATCAGGGTGAAGACATACTTGAATAGTAGAGAGAGCATTAACTGTGACTTCAAGAGCAAGGGTGAACACAACTTACACTGAACAGGAAAGGATGACTCATAAGCCTGATGTGTCTTGCTCTCCGTACTTGTGGCAGGAGGTGTGCTTTCAGATTTGCATTAAAATCTCTTAACTGTGTGGCAAAAGTGGTTTAATGTAAATAGCTTTTTCCCTTCATCCACCTCTTTGTCTCATCAACCTTCAAAGAAACAAGTTTCGGTGATGTACTGGGGCCAGTGTAAATAGGAGTGCATGTTCTGCTCTGAAGTTGCTACTGTATCCCCTTATCATTTATTAGAAACCTCAATAGTAACCTTGTCAAAGACAGAGTCACAATAAGATTGGGACTTAAGACTTTGTATCCAGGCTCATGAAACTAGGACTTAGGCAGGTAGTAACTCACTCATTTTTAGCAAGGAATCATTTAGAACTTGTTCAGAGACTCGTGATAGCAGTGCATGAAAAGCAGAGCACAGTGGCTTTAATATGACAGATTCCTGACATGTAGACAGTTGTTCCAAAAATATTTACTTACTTTTCAGGAAAACAGTACAAATTAAGGTTATTGTTCACTCCTAACATACATCTTGTGTATTCCCTGATAAGCCTCTGCTTTCAGTAACCTGCTGTTTTGAAAGAACTGAGTGTATTTAGAAGTTACACCTTTATTCTTGAGTGGTAGGTGAAGAAGGGCTCTCGCCCTATTTAGGTATTCAGTGTTGTAATTCTTATTTGCTAAAGAAGTGCTCCATCTGTGTTTAAAGAGACTCATTTTTGTTGGGTTTTTTTTAGTATCCTGGTTTTATGGAATCTCTCCCTTTTGGTAGTGGTTTGGTTGTAACAGTTTCTGGAACTGCTGTAGAGGAGGACTATAATTAGAGTCACTACATCAGCTTAGTATTTTTATAAGTCTCATTAGAAAGATTGGTAAAACATGGTGGAATTGTGTCCATATGCCACAGTCTTCTACAGTAAAAATAAGCTCGTTAGGGCTTGCAGTAAGATGTTGGTATATCTGACTTAAAAGAATGGCACAGACTGAGTCCTGAAGGTCACAAAGGTCGTGGTCCAAATACCAATATATTTGCCCTTAGAAATTATTTCAGTTTCTGTTACCTAGATGTAGACATAATTTTCAAGTGGTTGATTAAGGGATGGGAAAGAAATCAGAATTCTCATAGTTGGCTTCATAACTGAAGCAAAACTTATAACACTTTTGAGCTTTATTCTGGATTTGAGTAATAGTCCTTTGCCTTCATTTTATTAGGAGGTGTATTTGTGGCTAACTCAAATCTTGGTTTGTAAGAGAATTCTAATGACTTATTTGGAGACAAAAAACCTAACAGACTTAACTGATGAAAAAGTTGGAAAACTCAGTCTGTGGAACTGTATGGGGGATTTGTAATCAATATAAAACCTCCAGATTTCATACCAACCTTCCCTCTGGCCTAATATAATTTTGTAGTAAGGCTCAGCTTAACACTGACAAGGGACTCCGCTGACACAGTCAAAATTCCAGGGCCAGCAGTTGAGATCCCTGACTCCCTGTCTTCTGCCATCATATTTGAAGTATCTACTTGTGATTGCATTTTAATGATATGACCTTCAATTTATATGGAACAGCCACTTGGAGTGGTAAAGGACCCTGCATGTAGAGGTAAAAATAGACTGAAGTTGAGCCATTTTCCTGGCTGAGTGGGTGTCTCATGCCTTAAAATATTGTTAACAGGAGCAGTTTACAAGACAGTCTGGGATGACTATAGTGACCCTGAGGGAATGTTTTGGAATGTGATGAAAAAAGACAACTTTTAGTACTGGTTATAGGTAAAGCAAATGTCTGCTAAGCATTTCTTTCAGGTATGAGATTGAATGGCTACATCTGTGCTTTTTATTTATATCTCCTGCAAACCTGAACTCCTTCAAGTTCTTTAACATACTTTTTTTTGTTTTTAACTTTTGTAAAGGTCATAATGGTTTCCATTCCGGAATACTATGAAGGAAAGAATGTCCTCATGACAGGAGCTACAGGCTTCATGGGAAAAGTGCTTCTGGAAAAGCTGCTCAGATCCTGTCCTAAGGTGAAAGCAGTGTATGTACTGGTAAGAAACAAAGCAGGGCAGACACCTGAAGCACGAATAGAAGAAATTACCAGCTGTAAGGTATGTGTCATATGCTCGCAAAGTACCTTTCTGTCCTTCATTATAATGTTCCCATTTAATTTTGAGAACAGTTTCAGTTTGTCTAAAGCAAACTATTATTGTTAAGTGGTTTTTTTTGTTGCAACAGAAATATAAAATCCAAGACCTGGCAGTACTTCTACAGCTGCTCTTCAAGCTCTTAGTTTCTAGCAAAGCCAGTAGTTGAAAATTATCCTGTATTTAAATCAAGAGGAGAATGTTGAGCTGTAATACAGAATTGAGAAGTAAAGACCTGTGCTACAGCTTGTTAAGAAAATACAAAGTACAAGAGGCAGTTGACTGGGAGTTGTAAGATGGGATTGAGACCCTCCAGATCTCAAGCTAATCGCTTTTTCTTTTTGTGGCTTCTTTTCTTTTTGTAAGATGAGACTTAGTACTTTTTTTCTTTTTTTCTGTTTTTTTTTTTTTTTTTTTTCTTTTTGTGTGTGGAATGTGATGTTGGATCTACCAGTAAGCAAGAATACATGATCTCAACAGGAACTTACATTTATAAATGGAACAGAAATGTTTGTCTTAGTAGATTCTGATATGGATTTCTGTTAGTCAGCCTGTGACAACTAGAAAGGCACTGAAATTCTGTGATGTGGAATTATTAAAGTGGCTATCCAAATGATTCTCTGTGCTGTCTCAGTCAAATACTTTGCTCCTGAAAAGACTCATTACATTAATATTCTGGTGAGCTAGGCTGGGCATTCTTACTACATGCAGAGCCATCCATCAGTGTTGCCCATCTTTCTACTAGAGAGTATCCTGGTCACGATGAGAAAGATTAACAGAAAGGAGAGATTTCTAGCATGAACTTTGCTAAAGCAGAGTTTGTTTATTTCTGTCCAGGTTTTTCTCATGTGGAACATGGGAGTCGGCAGTTTGATTTTTCAGGCTTAGGAAGTGTGTTGAGATGCAATGTAGTCTGTACAAAGGATGTGCTTAGAAAGTGCTAAAAGGGAATCAGTAACAAGTTATGAATACACATAGGCTAGGAGGAGTAAGTTGTTTAAGGCAATGAATTTCTACAACTCTGACTAGCTAGAACTCCAGCAGGTATGAGGGTGGCTGTGTCCTCAGCAAATTGTTTCCTGTAACTGTGTCAAAACTGTAGCTCATTGCTCAAAAGCATCTGCTTGCAGTCCTGTGCAATGTTACAGAATACAACAGAAATCAGTTACTTGGGAGTTCTGTCTTAAAATTCAGTCACACATTCTCTACATAAATCTCTCAGTTTCCCACTGTCCTGAAACAAGGAAAAGATCTCCAGACTAAACTGAGATGAGAAAGGAAAAATTTCTCAATCCACGCTTTGTATACACTATTACCCAAAGAGTAATTAGGGAGTATTTGGGCAAGGAGAGGAGTAACAGTAGTGTGGACTGACTTAAACTTCAGTAATACTTAATTCTCATTGTAGCTTTTAGGAAACCTGTGTGTTATAAAATGCTTTTAATTTTGAGTCCAAGTCTGCTTGTAGTCTCTACCAGCTCCTGCTGAGATAACAGTGTGATGTAGTTGAGTCTTGGTGAGCACTTACTGCTGGAGCACGGTCACAGCAGAAGTCATGGTAAGCAGAGTTACTGCTTGTGGTAGCCTTACATCTGAGTCCTGGGAGTAAGAATATGAAGGGCTGGTGCTACACGTCTGTGCAGAGTGGTGGATAGGGCCAGGTGTTAGTTCTCTCTTCATCAAATGATTAGACAAATAAGATCAGAAGTCCATAGTTTAAGTGGCATTAATGTCATCGAGATTCCTACAAAAGACCAGGAAAATTTTAATAGGATCTCTTGTCTTAAGCTGTTCAGTTGTGAAGGCCCTGCCTGTAATTTTTCACAATTTGATTGGGCTCATTAAGTGTTCTAGAGATGCTTGAAGATTCTGTTCCCTGAAGAGTTTAAAATCTGAAGGGATGAATGTGATAACTGAAATAAACTGAGCTACAAATAGCCATAAAATGTTGAAGTTTCTACTTCCTTTGGATTTCAGATATCTAATTACTTTTTAATTAATCTGTTAATTTTCCATATGCACTGGATGTGCTCTCAGTGTTCTTATTCTCTTTTGTACTCATGTCAATGATAGTGCGAGGTATGTAGGAATAATGTATGACTATGGATGTGAAAACGGGAAGAACAGATGTGATGGACATAGGAAAAGTACCAAAATGGCTCTTTAAGAGCTTATCTATGGGACTGCTTTTGGATTATAATGCATATCACCACCCTGGTGTGGATAACAGGCAGTAAAGTCAGTCCCCTGGAGGCAGGCACTGTCACTCCAACTGAAAACACAGCAGGCTTATTTTTCAAAATGGCAAAAGGTTTCCTGTCCTTAGGTAAGCACTGTTTGCTGTACCCCTAAGAACTGCAGAGGCTTTAAATACTGTCTTGGCATCTTTGTCTTATAAGGTGAAGCTTCATGTTTGGGAAATCCAGTCAAAGCCTCCTTAACTGGAGGTGTCCTGTGTTCTTACTGTAGCATTACCTCTGCTACTTCAGGTGGCCACACGGCTGGGCTGAAAATATATCTCCAGTGAAAGAGCTGGACCCACAGCTGCTGTGCTCACACAGCCATGGGTCTCCTTGCTATTGCCAGTGCAGGAGAAGCAATGCAAAAGTCAAGAAGTTAAGGGACCAGTCTGTTTGGTGGCAGTATGAGCTTATATTGCCCTAAGTGTTGTGAAGCTGCACCTTTAGGTGACTTAATTTATGGTTTAAAATCAGTTTGCTTCCTTCTGTAAGGAAATGTCTTTTGACTATTAGCGTTTGGTGTAACTACATGGTTGGAGGGGGAAAAAGAAAGTGCTGCAGTGATTTTAATGCAATTTAATTGACTGGTGTTGAAGCAGTTGCTAAGATATTGGGCCCTGTACAATTAAGAAGAGGGGTCTGCTGGTTAGAGTCTGTTTATTTATGGAAGGAATACATGATGGAATATAATATGGGTGAGATTTTTTCAGTGAGAATAGTTGAACACCAATTTGATAACACTTGATGTGATGTTCTAACTTGGTGTGCCTCTTTTCTTTTAACTAGGCAGGGAAACTATTTCTTGTTTGATGGGGGGTTGTTTGTTTGTTTGTTTTTCATAATCTAGAAGTTCTTCAAAACTGGCATAATTTGAGGATAGCATTTCTTAAATCACTGGAAATTTTTAAATCTTTATGAAAGTTTTCTGGAACTATAATCCTGCATGGTTTCTGCAAGTCTGTAAGAATCTGAATAGCTTTTATCAAGCTTGGGAAGTGGGTAGACTGTTCCCTTTCCATCTGTTGAAAGAGAGATTACAGTATTTAGACTGCTGCTTAAAATTTCTTTGAGTCCTGGTGTCTAATAGAGACCATTCCTTCTTTCATCTGATACTGGCAGAGATTTGGTTTTATGGATTGGGATGAGTACTAAAAAAATACCAAGTGCAAACTGAAGTCTTCTTACCTTCTGTACAACACATGCAATACTGCATTCACTGTCTGGGATAAAGTGTGTACAACTTCCTCACTGAGTATGTTCATCAGAAGTCAGCAACATGTGCTTATGATATTGCCAATATGCCTTTCTAACTTACTGATGATCTTGAGAACTAAGGAGGTATAGACATATATATGTGGGATTTTTCTTCACTTAAGTGAAACATTTACCTCTTATCTTCATTGAGTTTAGTCTTGTTATTTTTGACAGCTCTTTGACAGGTTGAGAGATGAGCAACCGAACTTCAAAGCAAAAATAATAGTAGTTATGGGTGAACTTACACAGCCTGAAATGGATCTTAGTGAACCAATCAAGGAAAAACTTATAGACTGCATTAATATTGTATTCCATTGTGCTGCTACAATCAGATTCAATGAAACACTAAGGTGAGTCTGAAATTCTGTTTACCCTACTCTATTAAAGCAGTGGAAGAGGTGAATCAGGTAGATGTCTGCACAGTCTTGCCAATCTTTATCCTGTCAGGCTACCTCATGTACTCTGATATTTGTGTGCTTGATGTTTTTTAAGGTACTCCAAATTCTTTTTAAGCTGTTGGATTTTCCTTTGCTCTTCTTTGGAAGATGGAAGCATATTATTTATATCTGCTTTGCCAGAGGTTAGAATTACACTGTTCAACAGAAGAGTTCATACCTTTTAAAGCTTTAAGCAAAAAGAGCATCCATTATTAACATTTTAAAACTAAATAAATTAGCCCCTGAGGTTTTGATGGAGAGGGGGGATGTTTGTGGGGCTTTTTTGTTTGAGGGGTTTTGTTTGTTTGTTTGTTTTTTAATAAATCCCTGTGCCTAAATTTCAAAGCCTTTTTGAAGGGAAGCTGTTGAAAAGACTAGAAACATATTGCTATTCTGAGTCTTCCACACATCATGTGTTGCTCTGCTTTCAGGAATGGGTGGAAAGGATACATATAAGCTGTAGGCATATGCACTGTGTTTCCTAGTAATGTTAAACTTTTTTCCTAGTTTGTAAAGGGCAACACAAACTATTCCTTTAGCCTTCCATGTTAGAAGGGGAACGCACATTTTCAGAGAGTACAGTTTTGCCAGAAAAGCTGGGTGGGGGAACTTCAAGCACTTGCTCTCTTACCTGATGAGAAAAACAGGAGATTAAATACTGCTCAACTTTTCTCCCTGTCTTTGAAAAGTCCTTTTTTAGGAATAGAGGTTTACCTTGAGGGGAGTAGGGAGAAGTTAGATTTACAGGGAGAAAGAGGAGAACAAGAAATGGAAAAAGTGATGCTCACGGCTCTGATTATGAACTCCTTCCTCTGATTTGTTGAAAGAGGCAGTGAAGACTGAGAACAGTATCTAAAAAAAAAAAAGAGGCCCCCAAACTAATTAGCTTCAATTGATGTTAATTGCTTTGGGATAGTGTTCCCCCTTTCCTGTCACTCCCTTTAGTAATAAGATGTGATAAAGCAGTCTGGACCTTAGTGGTTGTTTGGGGGGATACCAATGTTTTTGTTGTTAATGAAACACTTTATTGCAAGGACTTTGATAAAGTGTTACTTAGCTGTACTCTTGAAACTTGGTTGATTAGTACACTGTGTACAAGAAAATTGATGCCTGTAGCAAGTTCTGCAGGCTGGAGAGAATATCTAAATAGTGTAAAATAATCATAGTAGTTGCTCAGCAAGCTATTATCTGGTGGGAACTGTAGAGATACACCTACTCTCCTACAGTGTCCTTAAACACTCTAAAGAGCAGCAGTGAAGTTGGAGCCTGAAAATGTGGTTCTTGGTGGATTGCCTTATTTTTTCCCTTCCTTCCTTCCTGTATTGAGCCCCATGCTATCCTACAAGAAGATGACAATCTCCAATTTATTAGCTCTTTTCTGAGTTGTTGACCTAACTCAACTTGAATTTGGAAGTTTAGAGATGCACCTCATGGCAGCTCGGTGTTGTGTTGCGTTATTTCCTTCACATTTTATGGAATACATAGAATTGGGATTTAGATTGAGGAGATCAAAGGTCTCCTCACTTTGCCACTGTAGTAATGGAGCATGAGAATGTTGATAAGAACAGGGTAAAAGGAAAATTATTCTGAACACTGAAAGATGTTCTGAATTAAGATTGTGATATATTGCGTTAAGCAGAAAGTTAGGACAGTGTCCATGCTGCTTTTTTATGTAGGGTGGAGTATTCAGGAATACTTTATATACCCATCACTGAGGCACTTAGGAGTGAATTTCTTTTTGCTTGTTTTTTGTCTTGCTTTCTACTAATTGACATTTCTGTTTAATCAATAGAGATGCTGTCCAGCTAAACGTGATTGCCACACAACAGCTCCTCTGCTTGGCACAGCAAATGAAGAATCTGGAAGTGTTCATGCATGTTTCGACCGCCTATGCACATTGCAATCAGAAAGTGATTGACGAAGTAGTTTACCCACCTCCTGTTGATCCCAGGAAACTCATAGATTCTCTTGAGTATGTGTTATGTTTTATGAAGCTGCTTGAGTGATTTGTAACCATTTGTTTCCTATGAAGTCCCCAAAAAAGGTGAGGTGTCTTAATGATGAAGAGTTAGGTTAGTCTGTCAGCGTAGCTGATGCTTCCCTTTTCTCTAAAGGAGATGGATTAAGGCTTATGGTTGCTTCAGGCTGAGCTAGGTGTGGAGGGGTACTGAAGGAGAGGGATGCTCTTATCTACTCATGATGCCTCCTCTGTGCTGCGAGTGCCAGTCTTTTGGCTGTTTGATGAGCTGAATCAGGAGATATTAAAAAGGTTGTGCTGTTTCAAGTGTGCTGGTGCTGGCATTTGAAGGAAAGGGATGAAACTGTAAGACAGTCCCCTTGAACAGCAGTCTCCACTACAGCCACCTAAATGCCATTCCTGGGTCAGACTGAGATACTGAAATAGTATTCCTTAACTGTAGAAGTAGTTCTGTTAGGTATTCTGAGAGCCCAAATATTAAACATCTGTTTTTTGTAGCTTTTTAGTCTTGAATTTGGCATTGGGAGGGGGCGGGGATTACTTGTTCTATCTTTTATTTTCTGTGTATATTACCTGCCCTGAGGTAGCTGTCAAACTGTGAAGCAGGTGGCAATATGGGATAAGTGTAATGTAATACATAGTAATCTCAGCTTTAATCAGTCTCTTCCTTCTTACCTGTCATACAAAATACCACTTGGAAGACAAGTATGAAACTGAAAAAAACTAATTAAAAAGTCAAATGTCTACTTTAACTTGTTAATATACATGGAAGAGTGCTAACATTAAAACCAAGTGATGTATCACCTAGAATTCACATTGAGCCAGTCATTGTTATAATGTTGACTTTAAATACACTTTCAAATGAGATATTTCAAAACAGTTATATGAACTCTTGAGGGAAAGCTTTTGTAAACTCTGGCTGATGATGGCACAAAAAACCAGATATTCATGCCTTTCTGCACTTTCCTACCCCTCTTCCCACCCCACTTTGTATTACAAAGGGAGTCCGGTGCACGTCTGCTTTGATTGTAATGGAGTATTGGTGAATAACAATAAATGCCATTTATGTGGGTAGGTGACTGAGAACACCAAAGCAGCAATAGTCAGAGGCACATCTCTGTTTTGTTTCTGTGCTATGACTGAAGGTTATCACAGTTTTAATATGAACTGGGAGGCAAGATGAAGTTGCAAGATGTGACTGATTTAAGGGGAGAAACATGATGCTTGCTTCAGAGGTGGTGTGTGATTGCTCACCACAAAGGTGGAGGTGATGCTCATGATGCAGCTGGGACTCCTTCGCAGTGGCATCACTTTCTAGATCATAATGCAGTGAGTCTGTGTTCCAAAGACTAACTTGCTGTGTTTTCACTTCATGTTTGAGAACTTAGTTGATAGAATTCAGATTATTGTAAAGGAACATACTGCTTGCTCTACAGTTGATGTGTAATAAGTGGATTACTTAGGCTAAAAAGTAAATGTCAGTGTGCTTCTTCTGGTGGACACTGAACATGCAGTCTTCTCTTTTACTGAGAAACTTTTCATTTAGGTGGGTGTCCCTTTTTCTTTAAAGCAGAAAAAACCATTCACGGTAACTTTTGGAATTCACACCCCACACCCCCAGTGAAGCAGCATGCAGTCATTTACACTTGCTTCTTATTTTGTTTCTTTAGGTGGATGGATGATGACCTAGTGAATGATATTACTCCTAAACTGTTGGGCGACAGACCCAATACTTATGTCTACACAAAAGCCTTAGCTGAATCTATAGTGCAGCAAGAAGCAGCAAAGTTAAACATAGCCATTGTAAGGCCGTCGATCGTTGGTGGAAGCTGGAAGGAGCCTTTTCCTGTAAGTCACTGAGTTTTCACCTGACCATTGTGCCTGTGAATGGCAGGACACACTGACAGCTTCTCTACCTAGTGACTTTGTACAGGAAAATCTCTTGGACTATGAAGTTGTGTCTTGGTTGCTTCTGAATAACAACTGATACAAAAGCTGTCGAAGACAGTATTCTGATGTGTGAAATTTAGGGTGGAATTACTCCAGTCATAGAACAGTGATACACTTGTATCACAATGGGAGATAATATTTCAGACATTAAATAGATAGTCAGCTTTTTACTTCATGATTCTGTGTATTGTCATCTGGTTGTATTAGCAGCTGCAAGGAGTGACTAAGAAAACAGATCTGCAGGACATAAAGATGTTTTGACTTCTAGTCAAACTGTGTAAGCTTTGCACAGGGATGGCATGTGTTCTGTGTGCCTAACTGATGTATAGCATATATACTTCCTCCTGCATGAGAGCCTGGTGTTGGATTAGCTTCTCCAGTTCAAGACAGACTGTCTCTCAAGCCCTTAAAATTAATATAATTGACTTGGCATGTATTTTGGAGTATGCCCAATGTTCATGTCAAACCAGTAAATACATAGTGTCTGAATACTGTCATTAAAGTTGAGCAAGAATGTGTTCTGTTTGAAAAATGAAAAAAAGTGAGTTGCTGGAAGCTAGTCTAAAAAATATTTGTAAACTTGAATACTTTCAACATAAACATATTTTTATGGACAATGCCTTGCAGTTCGTTCACTAAGAAATAAATAAGCTGGCATCTCGCCTTGAAGGACCAACTGAGTATACAGGTAGATCTCTTGTCTTGATCTCTTGAGTCATAGGAATTTGTTACATCACCAGATTTTGCTATGGAAGAACTTTCTTTAGAGACATTTAATATCTTTCTCTTCTTTATTCTCTTTTACCTCCATCCCTTACACTTACCGAAACTTCTCAAATTTTCACTTGAAACTGCTGCCTTCAGTATCCTCTAACCAAATCCTTTCCCTCTCCCTGTTTATAATAGGGTTGGATTGATAACTTCAATGGACCTAGTGGTATCTTCATTGCTGTAAGTAATGAATATACTTAATTATTTCCCCTCCTTTCAGAAGGCAACAAAGCTTCATATGTTTTACTGGTGCGTCTTCTGTCTCTTTTTTTTTGGTTTTGTTTTGTTCTTTAAGGCAGGAAAAGGAATTCTTCGAACAATGAAGGCTAGCAACGATGCAGTAGCAGATCTTGTTCCAGTAGATGTTGTTGTCAATGCTACACTGGCTGCAGCCTGGTATTCTGGAGTTAATAGGTATAACAGATGACAAAAGAGAGTACTAAATATTTGGAAATTATATTGTGTATTTAATATATCAGTCTTCTATTGAACTCCTCATCACTGTCCTGCTATTCCCTCAGGACAAAGGAAACTAAGGTTCTGACAGCATTAGTCTCTCAAAGTGTAACTTGTTTTTGACAAAGAGGAAGACATCATCTACTATTGTACAAGCCATGTCTGAGAATTCTCTCCTGGGTCTTGTAATCAATACAATTTGCAGTAATGTAAGTGATGCCTTCCCTGAAGTAAAAGAAATATGATAGTTAAAGAAGGGGGAAAATACTGGAAGATGATACAAAAAGCAAAAGAAATCTACCATGAGACTGATGCTTTTTGTTTTATGTAAATGATGCTCTTGAGGGAAAGGATAATTTTGGACATGTCTTTTGTTGTCTGTTTTTAAAAGGTTGTTTTTCTTCTAACTTGCTCTTCTGCCTTTTTGCCCTTCCCAGACCAAGAAAACTCATGGTGTATAATTGTACAACAGGTGGCATCAATGCCTTCCACTGGAGTGAAGTTGGTATGCCATGTTTATTTTTATTTGTTAGTCTTAGTAGAAAAAATAAGGTCAAACAATCAAAGCATAGGCTATAATCAGTAGGTCATATTGCATTTTTATTGTTGAAACTGGCATTGTAGCCATACCTCTCAATTCTGCAGTGTATAGTGCTTTTTCATTGTCTTCCCTTGTAAATTCTCCCCTTGCAGCATTATCACAATTTCATTTTGTGTTGGGTTTTTTTATTATTTTTATTCAATTATAACTTAAACTATAGGAGAACTGATTTTTGTGTTTGATGCTGCCGTGACCTAGTCTGCAGAGTGTGGACAGTGTGTGGAGGAAAGTGTTGCTCAGAGGAGCAGTAGTGACATTGGGTGTGATGCCAACCTTACTAAAATACATACGGAGAAGCAGCCCCCAATTAAATAGTTTGTACATCTGCATAATTGAGAAGTATGGTCATAGTTTTGCCCTTGTGTAGCTCTTTGTGTTTGTCTTAAATTAATTGTTGGTTGAGGTGGCTTTTTTTAATCTTAAGACTGCTGTGTGACACTTCAACTATTCAGGGAAAGGTAATCTTTAAGGAAGTATGGCTACCTATTTTCAACTCTTAGATATCCTGACTAGAATGTAACCCACATGCCAAATGCTTTGTAATAGTTTTTGTTACAAGTAGCAGTACAAACTGGCTGGCAGAGTTAAACTTTATTAGTTTTCAGTTTTTTTAAATTATAGTTCTTAAGGTCAGATTATTTTTTTTTCATTGAGTTAACATCAATACTTTAATCTCTTTTATTTCTCTTTCCTACTTTTTTCACACTTTTTACTTGCTTTTGCCCGTTTGATATGTATCTATAGTTACAAACATTATAGGTTCAACCAAATCTGGAAAATTGTTGACTTACATTCCAGTTTGAATCAGGATATTTAAGCACTCTCTATAGCAACAGCATAAAGTTATAAGAGAAGATTTAAAGGAGAAGCAAATTTCCACATAACTTTTGAAGACACTGATCCTGTATATCTGTCATGTACTGAATGTACAGGTGTCATCAGGAGTTTCACATGGAGTTCCATCCTAATTGCGTTTTTCTTAATGCTTAAATTTGGATAAGCTGTTTAAAAATGCCATTTGAAATTCACTTCATATGCTTGCAGGGTCCTCAGTCAGTTTTTAACTTCTTCACAGTAAGAAATCAGAATGGCCTTCTTTGTGAAATATAGATGACTATTTGAATAGCTTTATGTGCTTTATAAACTGAAATTGCTGTCAGGGTTTGCAACCAGCAACTTCTAAGGTAGGGAAGAGAGAAATTACAGTGAAATATGATACTGAAGGTGAAAGCATAAAAGACACCTTGACTATAGTAAGAACCAGTTCAATAGTATTTTAGGTTAAGAGCTTATGTCTGTTTTGTTTTCTGTGAATTGTGGAAAGAGATAGGGTGGTTATTTAATAATATTGTACACTGTAATGTACTTTGAAAACCATTACATTTTACATGCTTATTATCAAAGCTGTTATGCAACTTTTCTTTCTCAGAGTACCATGTAATTTCTACTTTCAAGAGGAATCCTCTCGAACAGGCCTTCAGACGGCCCAATGTAAATCTAACTTCCAATCACCTTTTATATCATTACTGGATTGCTGTAAGCCATAAGGCCCCAGCACTCCTGTATGATACCTACCTCAGGATTACTGGAAGAAGCCCAAGGTAATGGTGACTGGCTCTGTCTTGTCTGTTCCTCTGAGTTTTACAAAAAGCTAGGCTTACACTATGATGTACATTGATTTTTTTTTTTAACTTTTTTTCTTTCCCTGAATGTTTTATGACTAAAACTCAACCTTTTTTTCCCCTGAGAACAGATCCTCGAATTCAAAGTGACTGAACTTTCTAGGAAAAAGGAGAATGGTTTTTATTGAATAGTTTAGGGATTTGAATAAACAGCATTAAAGCATGTATAGCAAGTGATGTTTGTTCTTGAATAATAAATAATACAAATATTACTCCTTATTTTTTCCTGCAGGTAAATCCATGGTTTTGAATTTCACGAGAAATCCACTAGCCAGTGCAGTAAGCGTACCTTACTTTAGGTTATTTGGCAACCCCCTCATATGTCAGGTTGGTAAGGTATATAACAGAGTGCGTGCATTTTTCCGTGATGTTCTGATGAGACTGACAGGTCAGAAACCATGGTAAGAAGGACAGGGCTGAAACTCTCTTACCTGTAAGGTGGTGGAGACTTGTAAAGAAGACATGGCCTGGGCACTATCTCAATTTACTAAGTATAAGCAATAACAATCCAGTGGCTGCATTTTGAAGAGATTAATGACTGGCCCAACAGTGCTGTCCAAGATACATCTTGGATCAGAATCCTAGTCAGTCATTAAACTCTAGGAAGTGGCTTGCATTAAGATTGTTGTTGCATTTATAAACTGAAAATGGAATGGGAGACAGAGTTTTTAATTGCAGATTTTTTGTGTAGATGATATACCTTGATCGGATATGTTGGCTTGTATCATCTCAACATTCCGTTTAGTTTATAATATTTGCACCAGTGTTTGGCTAACTAAAGTGGTGAAAATTGCATACCTCTGCTAAATAGGCTAAACTGAATTATGTAGAAGGAATATAAGATGTCTCTTCAACTTTGTGCTGGTTTAAGGTAAACCGGCAGGAGAAAAGAACCCAACTCACAAAAAAAAGACTGCAAGTCAGAACTACAATGTAATAAAAAGATCACAATAAGTACAAGGTTACAGAGGAAATAGCCCGTTTGACCCACAGAAAACAGGTGTGTAACCC
>JAWWEU010000158.1:7006394-7028490 GCA_035583155.1 Acropternis orthonyx | reverse complement strand
TGTTAGGAGTTCATGAGAAATTACATAGAGGGTGTAGAATACACAGTCTTAGCCACACCCACACAGTGACAAACTGGACCTGGTCACTATAACCAGGACAAACTTGTTTCAGATTTGCCAAGCCATTGTATCTTAACTCAATGCTTATGTTCCATTTTCAAAAGTATTTGTCTTCAGACTATAAAATCTCCATAGTTGTGACAGTGTATTAACACAAGTGAGTGTTTATTTGCTGTCCTATAGTCTAGGTCTATCTTACAAGGAGGCTAAAAGCTCTGTAAAACACTTAGCACTGCATCAGTAGAGGGAAACTGGGTTAGTGGTTTGCAGGAGAAAACTTCTGAACTGTTCTGTTGTTCCAAGTCAACTCAACAGTGTAATACTTAGAGCAACGGTAGTGGCAGGTGGCAGTGCCTGCACAGTAAACACATTAAAGAGTTTTAAGATCATCATCTCTAAGGAAGGTATTGTACATAAAAGTTCCTAGCTTCTAGGTTCTCTTGCATTTTTTAAGTTATTCTTAATGGAAATTAATAGCAATTCCCTCCTGGATGCGAAGACTTCAACTTCATTACTCCCTAAAATATTTGTACTATAAATGCCTTCAAATAGTTGTGAGGGAGTGCTACCAGAATCTTGTCAGGCTTTGCAGGTCTTTTAAGTATTTGATGAGTGGAAATAGAATAAGGCTGTGAATAATCATGTTGTTTAGAACACTCTCAGAGGTTTTTTATATAATAAGACTGAGAATCTTCTTGTTGCTTTTCCTGAAGTTCTTACCTGATATCCAAAGATGGAATTTAGAACTTTCATCATTAGTAGTACACTTGGTGACATTAATACTTCACAGAATAGAAAATACATTTTTATTGATACGAATATTCCCAAGTAGTTTAAGGTAACAGTTTTCTATCATGCACAAGGTTTCTAGTTTGCAGAAAAGATGGGAGATTGGACTAAAGCAAGCTATTGTTCAGTCACAGCTTTTAAGTTGGTTACCCAGCCCACTTACAGGAAGGCAGCTTTTATTATACAGTGCTCTTCTCTGATTTTTTTAAAGCATTTAAAAATGGGAACAGTAAAAAAAAATAAATGTATGTAGTTGCAAGCAAGACATGCAGTGTTAAATCCTGATGGAACTTGTGGTGTTTAATAATAGAAGAAATTTGAGACAGATCTTTACTCTTGTACTTTTTTCTAGTCTTCTGGCTCAAAGTACTTAGAAAGCTGCTTTAATTGATGGGCTGGAGGGTTGCGCTACTATTGCTGTGGTCATCCTGTCAGTTGACAGAATGGTTTTAATGACCTGGTAGCAGAAACTTAAAGACATGGAAACATTACTGGATATTCTTAAGCTCAATATAATGCTGTTCTGAGTGAAGAAGGGCTGGCTTAATTTAAAATGTGACGTTTCCCACCATGATTTAGCAGTAAAATTTGAGCACTGTAGTAAAAATGTAGTAAAATCAGCACAAGAAAATTCAAATCCTCTGCTAACCTGATTTCACATGGTCAGTAGCCTGCCCTCTCTGTGCTGAATCTGAGTACACTGAGGTCTCTGTTGTGTACAATGCAGGAAAAATAAGCAGTGAAATTACTGTGTAGGTTTAACTGCATTGTTGTCATACCATCAGGTATTGTACTGCAGCTGAACCAAAATTTTTAACAAGTTGAATAAAATAGATTAGGCCTGGGGTCCTTTAGAACTACATGATTATGTTAATAATTTTAAAAAAAATCTTCCTGTTTGGGGTTTTCAAAACACTTATCTGTTGTAATATCTCTGCAATATGGAATAGTTCTTTTTCACCTCACTTGTGGAAGCAATGTTTTTTATGAGATGGAAATCTTTTTGCTGTTTTTGCATCTAGTTGAAGGTTCTTGAATTTAACGATTCTCTGATAATATTAACAGGTAAGGGAAGAAATAATCATATAATGTTTCTTCCAAATTTGTATAGACAGAACATGTACAATAAAGGATTGCCGTAATGAAGATTTAGTATTTTATACTGAGTACTTGAAACTGTTATAGGATTGTGCAGTTACATAAATAGTGGTGATAATCCTTAGCATCTGAGTTTAAACAGTGTTGCCAGTAGCTTGCCATATATAGTTAGTTGCATAGCAAAGCTTATTAGTTGTCTAATTATCTTTAATATAAGGCATAGTTTGCTCATGTAACTTTACATAGTGCTTAGCACAAAACCCCCATGTTATTTAAAAACAATTTGGTATATTTGAAATGTTAAAGACTTGAAAAATACACACCCAGCAGATCTTTCCAGTTATTCTGAAAGAACAAGATGTGGCATAAAATATTTTAAGTTGCAATTCAGGGATTTCTCCAGCAATTCTTCTTCTATCGCTGTTTCTTAGAAAGCTAAAGAGAAGGTGTGGCTGATGTACATAGGGAAGTGTAAAGGACATAATTTCACATCTCTCATTTCAATTTAAAGCTTCTTAAAACTTGAACCAACGTTCACATGAGTCTTACAAACCAGAAATGAGTAAAGAGCATGCTCTTGTTGCATAGATCAATCCTTTTATTCTAGAGGTGCTTAAATTGCTCAAAGGAACCACAGAGCTGCTGGAAAAATGAGAATTCAGTAGTATGTCTTACACTTCAAAATTTACAGCCAGATGAAAATCTGAAGACAAATCTAAAAGCTTGTTCTATGTTTTTTAGAGGAGTCTTTAAAAAAATAAATAAAGTAGTTAACTATCTGTAATGCTTCTGCAGAGACTTGCAGATTGGCAGCCTGTGGATGCACAGAAGGATCAGTCTGTATTTAGCCTCAGGACTGGTTTTAGCCTGGAGAAAATAGGTTGTAAGACTCCTTCAAAATATAGTTGTAACCTTAAGCCAGGTCACTTTCGGTTGTGTTGTGTAGAAACAAGCCCACCTCACTTATGGATAATTGAATTAACTTGCTTAAACTTTTAACTCCTGCGATGTGCTTCTCAAACTGTTGTAATATATTTTGTGTTGGTGGCAGTAAGGACTGCCTAGTAGAGACAAAATTCTACTTAGAATCGAGGTGAAAGTCACCCTGATTGGCTGCCTGCTGATAATGGTCAGATCTTTGAGATGCTCAGCAAGTCTGACTTTTTTCTGTCTTCAGCTTATGAAGAAGGTGTGGTGCAGTGCTTGATGTTATACTGACTGGTTATATATGGTATTGATATCTATGACTTGTATCCAGTGGCTATCTGTGGAATAACTAACCTTCAAAACTTCAGGTTAAGGGACAAAGTTCCATTATGTGTATTGATGCTCGTTTTTGAGTTGTGTGTGTTCCCATTTGCAGGAGGAACATGGTGCCATTGAAGTTACAAAACTTAGTGTGCCAGAGCTACACAAGTGTCCACTAAAAGGCACCCATTGCTTAGATCTCTGAATGAGAGGCTGTCACCAGCCTGCTTTGCTTTTCCCTCAAAGAAAAGTGTAGTTTCCTGTGGATTTAGTGCAAATTACCAAATTCTCACCAAGAAAGTTAGTCCCCTTCTGCCAACTCTGTAATTGATTGAGGAGCTGAGAGAATGTGGAGACATTTGATTCTTTTGGCTGAGGTAGAAAGAAACTGACCCTACAAAGAAAAAAAATCTTTTCCTTCATGAATTTAAAATCTGCAGCTGAGGTAGAAAAACTTATTTTGTTACCAGCTTAGTTAAGCAACAGGTTAGTCTTTGCCTTGGTTCAAATTCAGTTTAGTTTTTGTTTATAGAAAAGAGTGAAAACCAACGTCAGAGGCCAGTAACAAGCTCCAAATGTACACTCACCTAACCAGATATTCATCTGCACTATTAGTATTTTGCAGGGGCGCAAGTCTCCTTAAACCGCAGTAGTTGAAGCACTTTAAAATTCAGCTGATCTTTCACCTTAGCATAACAACACAAAGTGGGAAGGTTCAAAAGGGCAAGTCAAGTTAAATAATCTTAAGACTGTCAGTGGACGGACCTCTGCAAAAAGTCTTAAATGCTATTTGGCACTATTTTAATCCAGGCCTTTTTGTTATGAGGTCTTTCTGACCAGTGAGATCTTTGCTTTCCAAGTTTCAAGTTATTTTCTTAATTTTTTGACTTAATTAACTTTTTTTTTGTTCAGTTTAGTCTTGACAGCACAGGAGATGTTTTTTGATGCAGATTCTATATTCCTAATTATTTTTGCATCAGATGAACTCTTGGTCGACTCAGCTCCTAGGGTTGCCACCTTGCCCAACTGGTGAAACTATAAGCAGATGTTTGAAAGCATCTAGGGATGCCTATTAATAAAATCAGCTGCATACAGTTTGAATACAGATCTGAATTACTCTGTAGATTCTTATGGGGTTTAAGAAAAAAATATTTGTGATTCCTGTGTTGTAGAGATACAATAATTTTTCAGTGGTCTTCCATGATCTGTATTGCTTCATTCCATGAGGAAATAGGAAATTTTAATATTCCCTTAGATACTGAGATGCCAGCCACTAGTGACAGTAGGGGACACTAATGTGATACAAAATACTTTCTTTAGAAGAGTGTCTGGGATGATGTACTATATCCCTTCTACAAGTATAAATGCATCAAGAGAAAAATCAGTTGTTTTATTATCACTTCTATGAACTTCATTGCACAAAATTTACCTTTGGAAAGCAATTTCCTGTTATTGGTGGGTTCTGCTTTCTTTGCCTCCCCACGTATCACTCTATGCTTAAAATGGTCAGTGTGTCCTGCTGCAAGGATCAAATTGGAAGCAGTTTTCCATTTTTGCAAGATGGAAATACCTTGAGCACCTGAACCAGGAATTTAATAGCAATAGGTCATGTGGTACCAGTTAGTACTTTCTAAAATTGAGTTGCCATCTCTAGCACTGTGACACTTGGAACAATTTTCTTGTCATAAATCTGGAAGCTTTGCATCTGAAAGACTACTCACATTTTTTGGGTCCTCTTGAGATGGTATGATCAAAGGGAAACTTGCCCAAATTGATCCTTATAAAATAATTTCTCTGTGCTCCAAGGGATGGTTTTGTAGAGTTGCTTTCTCTGCATAATGAGGGATGATGGAAGGTATTTCTGCATGTTTTGAAGTAGCATAGGATGATCACGTAACAAACAGGATCTGCTATGATCTGTCTGTGCCCTTAAATATTTTCCTGCTGATGGTTTTAAACCTTGATCTCGTAGTGACCATAATAAAACAGTTTTGTTCTGTTACAGAGGTCTTGTCTTGCACAGTGGGCAGGAAGATCACAGAAACTTTCTGCCTTGTTTGAAGTTGTCCTCCACAGATGTTCTACTCTGCACAATTTGACTCTCCTCAAGTCAGATTGTGCAGTGCAATTAGATATTTGTGTGCTGAAGAGAAATGTGTTCCATCCCTGTGTCCTAAACTAAGAGTTACCAAGAGAAGACAACATATTTTTGCCCCCATAGAAGAGGTGGTAACTTACTGTTGCACTGGGAAGTAGGATTAGGAAAAAAGATCTGTCCGATAATTTCCAATTTTTTGTGAAGATCAGAGAGCCAAAGCCCGCTTCAATACTATGCAGAAATACCCTGTTGATCTAATATAATGTGCTTTAAGTACAGAGCAAGATGGGATGTGTTAACATGGAGATATGGGGTGGGAGGGTAAAAAAACTTGAAATCTTGCTGTCTGTTTTACTTCTTTGAACTCATCTTTACCCATGTAATCTGTCCATTCCATGCCTTGGACTGTAGGATGATGAAAACAATAACACGTCTTCATAAGTCCTTGATGATGTTAGAATACTTTACAAGCCATTCTTGGATCTGGGGTAATGAAAACTTGACTATGCTAATGAACCAGCTAAACCCCGAAGACAAAAAGGCAAGTGTGATGTGGGTGTGGAGACTGAGTGCAATGTAAGCTTATTAACTGAAGATTGAATAAAGGCTTGATCTGGTAATGCTCTCACTGTCATGTGGAGCTAACCTAGTACCAACTTGGCACTGGAGGTTCCTGTGTGATCCTTTCAGTTGTGCCAGGGCTGTGTTACAAGCTGGATCAGGGACACAATCTGAGAAGAGGAAGGGCAGAACTCCCATCAAGGGGGCCTGATATAAAAGTGGGTTGTCTTTGGAGTGGCCTGGCCATGTGCTCTGGTGTTGCCCATATCAGCCAAGTGGTGGTTACCTTTCTACCTGCATCACAAATAAAACAAGGCTTTACTTCTTGACCCCTGTCTCTTTTCTGAGGGATGGGAGGTATGTCTCGAGGGACTTGCTTGTTTTTAAACTAGTAACAAGTTTCATGTACCCTTTTGCTGCTTTTGCCATAGAACCACACGTTTTCAAAGGAATGTAGGTTCCCACTTCTTTCTGAAGCACACTCTTGCTGTGTGACTAAAACTGCCCCATGCAGGGGCAGAAGTGAAACAAGTAGGATGACAGTCTGTTGAGAAAGAAGGGAAATTGGTGTTCGGGAGAAGGAAAACTAATCTCAAACTAAAAACTGTGTGGTGAGTTGGCCCTGGCTGGACAACAGGTGCCCACCAAAGCTGCTCTTTCCCTCCCTTCCTCAGCTGACTGGGGGAGAGAAAATGTAACCAGAGGCTCCTGGGTCAAATAAGGGCAGGGAGAGATCCCTCGCCAGTTACTGTCACGGCCAAAACAGACTCAGTTTGGGGAAATTAGTTTAATTTATTAACCATCAAGTCAGAGTAGGGTAATGAGAAATAAACCCAAATCTTAAAACATCTTCCTATACCACTTCCTTTCTTCCCAGGCCAAATTTACTCCCAATTGTCTCTACCTTCTCCCCCTACAGTGTCTCAGGCACCCCAACTAAGTTTAAACTTCCCTTCTGCTGTGGCTTTGTTGGTTAATATTCAGCAGAATAAAAATCATCAGTTACAGTTCTAAAAACTCAAATTCCCTTTTGCACTGGAACAGTTTTGTCATTCTTACGGTGTCTTTCCTATTGAAGCATTTCCCAGAATCAGTTCTGTAGTTATGTTGAAGAAAAGCTGCCAGTTTCTAAATAAACTGCCAAAAGCAGGAGATACAGTAGCTTTTAGTGATTCTTGTGTGGAAGGTATTTCCACCCCTTCCTGCCCTCTTGCCTCTTCCCAGCAGCTTGAGTTCAGGAAAAGTTTGAAAACCAAAGCCCCAGAGCTTTGAACTGTCAGTATTTTCAAATAGGTGAATTTTCAGTAAGATGTGCATGTAGCAAGAAAGAACTATTGGCAGTAATAACTGAATCTGTCATTACTTTTACATTCTTGCTGTGATGATATGTTATGAAAAATAAAGTTTGAGAGATTCCAGTAACAGTACTAGAAGGCTGTTCAGCATGTATGTATTTTATGTCATGACCAGAGCTGCACCTGACCTTACACTTGCAAACAATGCTTCTTACAAAGACTCACTGTAAACAATTGCCTTCAGAACTTAGAGTTTAAGGGTTTATTTTTTCATCATCCCTTATAACATGCCTGCCAATACATCAACAAAAAACTTGAGTTGTGCATTTACCATAGTAACTTCCTTTCCCGAGGAAGACACACATGCCTGTCTTTAAAATGTAGCTGTACAACTCTAAGTACAGCTAAAACAGTGAATTTGGCACAGAGCAGTCCTTATTCTATAGCATAATAGAATTATTTAGTTGCCTAAAAGTAAGCAACATAATGGGAAACAGTTATTTTTAGAGTGAAATTCCTTACAGACAGTCGAAATGAGAAAACAGTTCACTTGGAAGTGGAGGGAAGAATGTTACTGCTGAGGAGGGAAAGTAGGGCATGAAGTGGTTGAAATTTGGAAGAGATGATGTAAGAAGCTGGTGGTCGAGTCAGAAATGGGATCTAAATCTGGATCATTCTTAGGATTAAGGATAACCTTCTTGCATCAAAGACAAATTGGAATTATCTGGAATAAAAATATTTGTTTTCCTTTATATAACAGGTGAATTTTTCAAGCAACTAACAGTGAAAGCTTTTATTTTTATGCAGACGTTTAATTTTGATGTTCGACAACTACACTGGGCAGAATACATGGAAAATTACTGCATGGGAATGAAGAAATATGTGCTGAATGAAGAAATGTCAGGGCTCCCTGCAGCTAGGAAACACTTGAAAAAGTGAGTATAACTTTTTATTTTGCTCTCTTTATATTTTCTTTGTCTTCCTGCCTTTATCCAGTTTTGCTTTCCATGTTATGACTGAATTGTTCTTTATAGCACCTGTTGGTCCCCCACAATTCTTCTGTTCCAGTCCAGTGGTCTGAAACATGTTCTAAAGAAGTTCTGTTTGTTGCTCCTGAGTTGCCCTCAGTATTAGCAGTTGCAGTGTTAGTCTGGTATTATCGTTGTAGCTCTGATCACTGGTGTGTGTAATGTAATGCAGGTTTCTGATTTTACCCAACTGTCTTTTGGAAGGTAAAAAGGTACACAGTTACACAAGGTCAGAATGGCTTATTTAGGAGGTTTAATAGAACAATAATTATTTCTTCTGGGAATGTGATCTTCTGAAGCTTGTGAGTAAACAGAGAGGGACTCTCCACTTCAGACCAGGACACTTGGATGTTGGTGCTCTAAGATGCCTTCCCTTAGCCTTTTCTCTGAATGCAGTTACTGTCCAGAATTTTACTAGGAAAGTTGCCCTTGTTTTGTTCTTGGATGATTCATAAAGACAGCTGTAGAATTTCTGATTTGTCTCTTTTAGGAGTGAAATAAAAGTAATTAATCTTCTTCTGCAATACTACATCGTGCCTGCTATCCTGTTAACACAAAGAGAAACAATCTAGGTCATGACTTCTTGTCATTTAAAGACAAGGATTTGCAGTTGTAGAGTGGTTTGGTATATGTTAAAGTCACAAATATACTTCTGAAAGCGTACACATCTATGATAATGGTGGAAATAGTTCAAGAAGTGTCCTCTTCTGATTTTTTTTTAATTTAATTTAATCTAATGCTGTTAAAAAGTGCATAGGAGGTACCATATAGTTGCCATTTTTTGTACAAAGGATCATATCGAAAATAGCATGAGAAATAATCTTGTATTGGAGCAGCATCTGGATGCCCCCAGCTCTCAGTTTATAAGTGGATTGTTTTGTAAGAAGTTTAGATTCTAATGTGTGTTTCCTCTGAGGTATTAATTTGGTCTCTTTTGTTACCATCTAGCTCTTAACTGTAACTAATCTGAACTTGAGGAGTCCACCACTTTAGTATTAACCAGAATTGGCAGCCTAGGAAATGTGCTTTTCTAGGGAACTACTGAGTGGGTTTGTTCCTCAAATAGAAAAGTGGGCTTTGCTTTTGTAACACAGAAATTGAAACTGTTTTTTTCTGCAAATAAAATATGTAAAGGAACCAATACTACCTGTAAAACAAGGGCAGTGTTTCCTTAAAAAGATGTGCCTTTAAGATACAAATTGTTGTGCTCTATGGAGCCAAACAGATTGCTCTGTTTCTAAGTAATCTGAGCAGATTCTGGTTGCTGTTTGTCTTGAAGCTTTCATCTCTACATGTGAGAAGACTGCTGAAAATCACAGTTGCTCTAGAAGGTCACTTAGTTTCTCCTAATCTTTAAATATAGTTCCTTGAGAGTGAAGGAGTTTAAAATTGCAGTGAAGATGCTGGGCTCTGTGGCTGTAAATGTCTGGAAAATGCAATGAGCTCTGTTTGGTGGGTTGCGGTGGGTTTTCGTTGTTGTCAACGGCAGCTGGAGTTACTTCTACATATATATGAAGTTTTAAGTATGTGGTGGGAGGAAGTTCATATTGTTAAATGTTTCCTAGTTTTTGGGGTGGTCAGCAGCCCTCTATAGGTAAGTTACCACATGTGTGACCTTGGCTCTAAGAGGTTTCTAAGAGGTTTGCTCTGCTCCTTGGTTCTCATTCCACTTTTCAGCAGAGAAGAGCCTTCTCTGTTTGGTCCTTCACTTATCCGCTTACTTTTGTCATTCACTGAATACCACTCCTAATGTATCTTGAGACGAACAAATTCTATACTAGAAGTTAATTTTTAGAGTGTCTTTTCTTCCCTCTGAGTCCTGGTACCTTGGCTCTTAGTTATTCCTTTTGTTTCTCCCCAGGTTAAGGAACATCCGCTATGGCTTCAACACAATCCTTGTGATCCTGATCTGGCGTATCTTCATTGCGAGGTCACAAATGGCAAGAAACATCTGGTACTTTGTGGTTAGTCTGTGTTACAAGTTCCTCTCCTACTTCAGAGCCTCCAGTACTATGAGATACTGAAAAAGAGAGATTAGCATTAGGACATCTATGCATATGGTGGTCTAACTGCACAAAACCTGTAACATGTAGTCATCTCACATTTTGTAAAAGTATAATTTCATCTTTAATTGGAGTGCGAAATAAACAGTATGGTTTATGTAATGTTAGTTGTGTACCTTCCTGGAAACAGAGAAAATAAAATGGTCAAGTGCCAGGTTGAATTGGCATTAAGAAAGCATTTAGGTAACTTTAACTCTCTGACCTGGGGAAAACATATTAGACCACTGACCAACATAACTGTGCAATTTGGAACGTGTTTGATTGAAATCTGCCTTAACATGATTTTTTATTTTTTCTTTTAAGTTTTACTCCACCTTGAGCAAGATAAATATTGACTTAGTAGATACTGGTTGCTGTAGACCTATTTATTTGAAATTCCTCTAATTTACAAAAGGGTTTTGCAAGTTGCAAAAGTGTAGAAATGACGGTGGATGTCCTGAAATAAAAATTGAAGACTTTTGTAATTTCTTTATTTTGCCACTTCTTCCCTTCTTCTCAAAGTAGGGATGCAGCGATAGTGCCTCCTTTGCTTTGAAAGAAAAAAGAAATTAAAAAATGAACTAATCTTATTTACTGTAAGGCCTTTTGTACAACCTGGGCCTCAGTATGCACTTGGTGATTCAGTTCTGTGCTTGAAACTGGCTGTGTCCAACTTGCATTTATGTTGGCATGAACAGTTTGCTTCTCTGAAAGCCGAATTGATTCTATCATTGAGCAGATAAAAGGAAATGTAACCCTGAGGGTGGCAAATAAAGTCATTGACTATCCTCTTTTTAATGATTTTTTTTTATTGGGGACACAGAGCCAGCACTTGATTGTTACACTTCTGACTTCAAAGGGTAAATATAATGGAAAGGAATTTATTATTCTTAGTTGCTATTTATATTACTGGTAATAGTAGCTGGACAAACTATAGACTTTCATTAAGACTTTTTAAGTCATAAGCAATGTTAGCAAGTACTTTATGAATTAACAATTTTTTACAATCTTTGAGCTATGAAATGTGATGCATGGACAACACCGATGCTCAAGCACACTTTCTCATCCCTGCCCTAATAAAACCTCATTTTACTGGGCAAGTAGTGTAAGATGCGCCTTGCTTCAAAATGAATAGATGTTAACAGTTCTTCCATCTGTCTTTTAACTTAAATTATCAGATTTAAATCTCAAGAAATCTGTGTTTTTTTCTGCTTTTTTATATTACTTTGTTTCAGTAGGGAAAACATCTGTGAAAGCGGCAAATTGTAAGAAGATTGAATCCTTGTTTTTTTAATCCCAGGCAATACATGAAGATCCCTTTAAATTTTGGTTGCACAGCATTTGGTTTGAGAACACTGTAGTGTTCCTCAAATTGATGCACTGACCAGCACCCTTGCCCAGTGTTTGTTCATTAAAATCAATTTATACTGATGAATTTGATCTTGAATCTGCCTGGAAACGCAAATAATGACTTAATTACACAAGAACTACATTATACTTGCCCTTGGTAGTTTTTTGTCCTATTTGAATTAAATATAGAAAGAACTTATTTTGCTATTTTTCTGAAAACCCTTACTTTAAAGAGAACACCTTTCCTGCAGGTGTATATCTCATTTTGAAAAGATAATGGCTTCCTTGTTGAAGCTAAATATTCTGTAGTAAGTAGTTAAGCTGTAATTCCTTTTTAAAATGACCTGTGTATATATAAAGCTAGTGGTGAAAAGCCTAAATGGTCTAGGACCACACCTTGTGTGAGAGACCTCTGACTGTGGCTGAAAATAAATTAAGGCTTCTACGCTTGAAGGTGTTACACTTTTAACGAATACATGAGGTGTATTACATTTTTAGTTGCCTCCCCAAGTATCTTACTAGACCTGAAAGTATGCTTAAGCATTCCTGAATTATAGACTTTTTTCAGAGGTGCCTACTGTCCACTGACACTCCTTGTCCCATGTTGGCATGTGGCTGAAGTTTGCAAAAGGCAAATATACCGTATTCTGAAAGTTACTCTGTGAATCAATTCACTTACGAATTTTGGTTGTTTATAACATTATGACATTATACTTTTAAAGTTGATTTGTTAATACTGAGAACTATGAAGCCAATGAACTGCTTATTTCTGGTCCAAAACACTGCTTAGAAATCTAGTCTTTTGAATAAATAACAGAGAAGGATTACTTTAAACATAAGGGTATTTAGCCTCTACTCTTTAAATATTTGCCAATTTAGAAACCCATTTTTTCCCCTCTTTGGAGACTCTTGTTCTATGTCCTATTGGTATCTCACACAAATTCATCACTCATCCTATTTAACTGACAGTAGATTCAGTGTCACATTTATTACACTGGTTTTGTCACTTCCTGTGGTCAGTCTGTGAAATTCTTTCTGAAACTATTGGTTTCTTTCCATATCAGAGCCTTGTCCTCTTGCAGTTCTTCACACAGTGGATGTTGGTCAAAAGTATACTGGAACTGTACTTTGGTACATGAAGCTCAACTCACTGCTTTGATTTGCAAGTTACAGGAGGGATATGAGTTCATTAATAAGAAAAAGAGCGGACTGAAACAACATTATCACATAACTGTTACTGGTATTTAAATTTGGGACCAGGAGAAAAATTGCATTTTCCTGTAATGTTTTTCTCTGCTGTAGGAACAGGTGTTTGGAAACAAATGCTAAATCTGTGAGCTTTTATAAGACATAAACAGAAATATTGGGTGCCTTTGTTTGTAAACCAAAAATAAACAAATCCCTTGAAAGTGTTGTTACAGTGTTCATTGTATCTTTTTGTGTTTAGTCTAATTTGTGGAAAAAACTGGATAGTGTAAATGCCATCTTAATATACACCAACCTGCCCTTTCCTTTGTGAGAGACTTTGAAAATCAAGTTAATGACCAATTCTGCCTTTAAAAAACAAAACAAAAACCTTCATAAGCACAAAACAAAAAATAAACCACCACCACCCCTCCTCCCCCCCGCCCCAGTCCAAACCTTTATGGAGTGATATCAAAACACATAGTGAGGTTTGCCTGGTCATGGTGACTTTTTTGTGTGTGAGCTACTTTTCGCCATGCTGTATTTGCTTGTTCATTTGTAGCATTAGTTTCAAATTTACCTAAATAGCATAAACTGTCTGCTTTTTCATATGGCTTAAAAGGGTACTGTGGTTTTGCAGCAGCTTTAGGATTAATATTTCAAGAAATCACAAGCAACTACAGTTATTTATGCCATCTACATTTTGTGGTGAGGGAGGAAAAGGTAGCACCAAAATGCCTTGGGGTTTTTTTGGATTTTAACCTTAATTTCTTGGAATATTCAGAATTCCTTTTTTTGAGAGCACAGTCCTAGAGATCATGCATGATCTTAAAGTGGTTTGGGGTCTGCCAGCTTTAAGCATAACCTGTCCTTTAAGACTAAAACTACCAAATACAGATGGATTTTGCTGATCTCAAAAATTCAAAAGTGGAAGCAAGGAACAAAAAAAGTTTTTAGATGTTGTCCCTTCTGTGTTGTGCTGTTGAACGTTTTGCCCTTTCTTCATAGTACAGTATTACATCCTACACCCTTCAGAAACAAAGAACAGGTTTATAAAGGTAACCTGAGGAACACCCTGCACTGAGCTGGGAATTAAAACTAGCTGTAATATTTTTATGTATTTCCCAATCTGCTGAGCAGACTTCAAAACGGAAATGAAGAAAAAGCAACAAAGAATCGCAACTCTGGAGAAATGCAAGTGAATTGCTTTTGGTGTATTCTTGTTGTTTGCCAACCTTCTTGTGCTGAAGTCTGTGCAGGTTTTGTGTAGCCTGGAGATGATCACTTGGTGTTTGAGTAAATCTCTAGAAAATGTAAAATAGCTCCAGTGGAGCTGATACGAATTGTCTGCTCTTATTTTCAATGTGCTGCACCATCACAAATTTAGAGGGGGAGGTTGACAGGTCTCACTTCACTTTAAATTCTAGGTTTTCTTCCTGTGTTCTTGAGTATTCTTCAGGACTTCAGACAACTCTGTCCTCCTTTCTGCCTGCAGATGGCTGCGAGTGAAAGGTTACATAACCAAACTGAGCTGCTGCTCTGCCATCTCGAACTAAATTTAACCCCGCTTCCACTCTCAGGATATTTATAAATGCTTTTCTCCTCACTGTTATCTTAGTGCTTTTCTTCAGAAGCTTTGGCCTTCCCTGCTCTGCAACTAACATGACTCACTGATAGATAATTAGTAATTAATCAACTGTCTTTTCTGGAATATGGAACAATGACAGCTTTGAGCAGCTTTTATTCTTACTATGGGAAGCAGGAGAAACCGTGACTAATTGGTGAAAGCAACAGTTCCAACACACATTAATGCACTGATTAATACTGGAATGCTTGGAGCCATGGGCCCTAGGTAGGGTGAATGGGAATTTTTACTCAATTTAGTTATAGCCATTAACTGCAAGTGTAGTGGTTATTACCAAAAACCTTTAATTTCATTCTGTTTGAACTGTTAGACCTTTCAGGATGGTAATTCTGTAGCTACTACCACTTCTGAAAAATTTATGTCCTGACACGTAGAAGCAAGGTCTTTTTTGCTTCTTAGGGAGCATATGAAGAAAAACAAACAACTTGCCATAGATTCTTTGAAACTAAAAAACTATAACCACCACTTAGTTTCAGTTTTCTGGGATGTAGAATGAACATTAAATCTAAAATTGCCCTGGCCTCATATGGTAAGTTTGTGCTTTGTCCTCTGTGTATCTCCTGTCTCTGCTGAAGAAGCAGCAACCTAGTCCACCACCAGTAGTTGTGGTATTCTAGTTTTAAAAAATAACCATCTGATTTACGTGAAAATTATTCAGTATTTATCCACTATTAACTTTAATGTATTTTGTCAGCTTTAATCCAGGTTCATGGTGGCATAACATAATTGAATTTTTTTTTTAATGAAACTCAGTATCTCATCCTTTCCTTCATTCCTGATGAAATTATCCTAGAACTGGATGTCCAGGGACACAAATAGTTACACTTGCTGTTTTAGGCACCTAACTTGGGTGGAATTCAAGAATCTAAAGCTAGGAGACTTGATTTCCTCTCGTATACAGCTTTCTCAGTATGATTCAGAATCATAAGGCAAATGCTTAAAATAAGGAGAGACTTTGCAAAAGCCATCATGTTTGGCGGGGAAGGGGAGAAACATGGACACAAAAGAAAATGGTTAAATTAGGAGAGAAGCAGGGTGAATCTGCTTAATATTTGTTCTCCTGGTGATATGTATATGGAATTGAGACTGTGTTGACACTGTATTGTGTCATGTGGCTCATGATTTGCATTGTCTGTAAAGCTTGTGGTCCAAGCAGATAAATCAGACGATAAGTTAACTCAGAGAGCAGGTATGTCATCTGGCTCTTCTCACTTAATGTGCTCTCCTAGGGCAGTGCTTATTCAGCTTAAACATTCCGGTTCAGTTTTGAGAGGTGTATCAGCCAAAGAGATGTTTGGAATATTGTTGATGGTGTGAAAGTTTGTGGAGCCTGTGGCAGATGAGGTTTTTACCATTTGCAGGGTAGAAATCTTGCAAGTGAAGTTACATGGCATAAAGTGCAGGAGAGTGTCCACAAGTACATATTAATCACTCCCATGCAAATATGCTTCAAAAAATTTCTTGTACTGTAACTGTAAGGAAGTAATTAATTTTGAACAAATTAGACAGGCTAGAACAAGAGGATTGATAGCTGCTGTAAGTCCTTAGCAGGAAGAATGGAAGCTTCATGATTCACTTGGCTGTGCTGTACAATTTCTTCCTTCATGTTCCTTCAAGGACTTTTTATTTGATATGCTAAAGTTTTAAGTTGTACCAAAGTTAATAGTTCAGTGTAATTCTCCGTGTGTGAAGTTGCTCTTCCTTTGAAAGAGACTAGTTGGTTTTTGTTTGCCTCTAGCTTTCAAATCCGTCTTACCTTTGCTGTTCCATAAAGGCTCTCCCAGTTTAGGTCAGAAACCTGCTATTTGCTGCATAATGCACACAGCTCATGGTTTCAGAGTCTTGTGCCTGATAACTGGGCTAAGGATTCAAGTCTGCTTCAGGCCAGAGCAGCACAACCCTGCTGAAGCTGTCGAGTTTTCACTGGAGTGACTGTGAGTTAACAACACAGGCTACTGTTACTGCCTCCTTCTCCAGGCCTGCAAGGGAAAGAGCCCTCTTCCAGACACAACAGTGAGGGACCCAGAAAGTGATTTCTCCCCAGCATCCTGTTAGTTTGCTTGTCTATAATCACCTACTTAACACAGTCTACTGTAGGACTCATAACTATCACCTTTTTCCTCTGTATCAGTAGCAACAGTGACATTCCAGTAGGCTGCTTCCATGTTTAGGTCTTGGGTCTCATTTCCCCTTGCTGAAGAGGGTTTTTAAAATGGAAGACCAGAGCTCTGGATTTAAATGTGCTTCAGTAAGTTCTGGTATGTTTGGGGTGTTTTATGGAGTGTTAGATTGCAATAGCAAACCAACACTTAAGAGCTGTTGGCTCCTTTGTTTTCTTCCCCACCCTGGATGCCACCATTGTTGTCTCTGCTCTTGCCACCCACCCCATGACTCAAGACAAAAAGATTGTATGCTTTTGATTGCAAACAATTCATTAATGTCAGGCACTGTAGACACCAGGGAAAATGCCACTTCCATTTTTTAATGCTACAAAATCCTAAATTTTAGAAACAAAAGGCTTTAATTTGCCTATGATAACACATTTCACCTAAAAGGTTAGTGGGGAGAGCATGTCTCGTTACTTTTCAATCCAGGTGTGTGGTTTTAAGTCACAGCTAATCTCTCCTTGTCAGTGACACCTGTGGTTTTCCTTTGTTAAATATTTGATTTGGAAAGAAAAACTTGCAAGGTAACTTCCACTCTTTGTGGCTCTAATTTAAAACCAAGTTTATCCATTTTTAATAGGAATGTGCTGCACTTAGCCTAGTAAGTCACCTTCTGGATAGATTAGCTGCTACTTTGCTGGCTTCTGCATTCCACATGGTTTCTGCATTTCAGAGCCAGTAGGTGCTTAGCACCTATACAGGAGTTCAGAGAGCATGAAATATGACTTGAAATTCTGCAGAACATTAGTTGGCTGAAGATATTTGAGGGACTTGCATTCCAACAGTATTCTGTGAAGGCTTTTTTTTTAATAGCAGTTCCTCTGTTCAGACAGAGAACAGTTCCATGTTTTCAAATGTTAAGTGAGCTCACTGTTTTGTCAGTCTCCACTACTACTGCAGGGAAGGGACTGATGTGAGTTAAACCATTGGTAGTAAGTACTAGTTATGTCTGAATTAATGAGCTAGAATATTTTTAATTAGACTTGATAGAAAGAAAAGTGCTGGAAAAAGAGCCACAGAATGTAGAAGCAGTTGGTGCTTTTCTCTTTAAAGGTTGTTTTAATACCTATCAAATAACTTCACTTCTAATTACAAATTAACTTTTTTAAGGAAAAAAAAAAAAAGACCAGAAAGCAGGTGCAAAAACATGATCCATGTCTTCTTGGCAATTCTTTCTTTGTTTCAGACTTAAATGCAGTCTTATCACTTCAGTCCTTCTTGTAGAAAGTCTTGGGGTTTGTGCTTCTTGTCTTGGTGAAATGTTATTACCCAGCAGTGATCAGTTTTTGTGGCACACAGATTTAGTAATTAACCTTTTTATGTCAGACACCTTTTAGGTTTAAGCTGGGTATGTTGGTGGCATGGTAAGATAACTTACCTAAAAAAGCCATCCCTTCAGACACTTCAAATTTAGTACAAACATGCTAAGTGGAAAGGCAATGTCAGCTGCACACTGAAAGTAACACCCTTCATAATCCTGAGATGATGTTGTCACCACACCAAGATGTTTTTTGTGTTTTCTGTTATAAAGCTATTAAAACATGACAAGTGAAGATGACGACTTGCATCACGATGAATGGTTGTAATCTTTAAAGCATGAAATTTTGCAGGTCGTCTTTCTCTTAATTCCTCTTCCCACCTATGAAACATTGAGTGGCTCCTATCCTAAGATCACTTTCTTATTCTTGGGGAACTCAGGTGGGAGAGTTTGGAATAGTTGGTTATTAGCATGTAGTGCTGCAAAAAGACACAGGTGTAGCACAGTAACTGCTTGGGGCTTCAGAGCAGAAGATCAAGCTCACCTGGGCCTCCAGTGATGCTGAAAGAATGGGCTGCCACCACTTGAAATTGGGGGCACCTGTTGTTAATCTTCCTGCCTAGTTTATTGCTCCTTCCTTTCATGGGATGTTCAGAGGTGATTGCTGCTGCATCCTGTGGGTCACTCTCCTAGAAGCTGTTACTCCTTCTCTTCAGCAGCAGCAGTTTCATGGGATTCCTTAGGAATTCAGTCACAGACGGAGATGGACACAGACTGCAGGTAAGAGGAAAGTACAAATGGGCAGTTTCTTTAAGGAGAGAGCAAAAAAAGGCTCAGAGGTTCCTCCAGATAGCGTCTTGTTTGAGCTGACTTGTGGTGAATTTGCTGTTCTACTTGTTTGTCTTTCCTGTATCACGCATGTGCCACACCGTGCTGACTTTTAAGTGCTTGCTTCCAGAGGGACAGCCTTCCTTCCCTTCCCTGCATATCATAAGGCATTTGTTCTCAGCTTCAGGCCTCTTGCAGCCATAGTTCTGATTGCTGTTCTTCTGACTTTTCTTTTTCTAATTGGAGTATGTATAGTTGTGACAGGACAAGGGGCAATGGATTCAAACTAAAAGGGAGTGGGTTTATATTAGATATTAGGAAGAAGCTCTTTGCTGTGAGGGTGATGAGGCACTGGAATAGGTTTCCCAGGGAAGCTGTGGCTACCCTGGAAGTCTTCAAGGCCAAGTTGGAGGGGGCCCTGAGCAACCTGGTCTAGTGGAAGGTGTCCCTGCCCACGGCAAGGGGATTGGAATGAGATGATCCTCCAACCCAAACCTTTCTATGATGATAGTGTATTAGTGAGTACTCAAAATGTTTCACAGCTGCTGGGCTCTGTAGAACTGCTTGAATGTCCTACTAAATAAATGGCCAATAGCTGCCTTTGGGTAATGTTTTGTATCTTCTCAGTCCCTCATTATCCTTAAGGTGGGTAGCTTGGGAAAAGAACTTAGTGCAAATTCCTAGATATAGCTTGCCAGGAGAATATCCATGTGAGTTCATGTGTACATAGTCAGCACTCCAACTCATAAAAACCTGATTTTTAAATTTTTTTATAATGTATATGTGAAGTGAAAAAGAGCTGTTTTTATTTTTTTCTCTATTTGTGCTGTCTATTAATTATTGGATTTTATAGGACTTCTCAAACTGTATATACAGTGCATTTGACTTCTGTGTCCAGCCTTCTGGTTTATTGCTGGGTTTAAATTTGCTGGAAATAGTATTTTTTGGCAGAATTCTATTTAGAACAAGAATATTCACAACAGATTTGAGTCCTCACTTTTCTTTGAAGTATTAGTTCTGTTAATCATGTTATGAACTTTGTGATTTTGAAAGCATTTTATAATAATTGTGAAAAACTCCAAAGCGTTTCGTGTGTACCTGTCTCATAATCGCCATACACATGTGCATGCATACGCTTAGAAACTGATGCATAGGGCCAGTGTTTCCTCTTTTGTGCTTGTTCCTGGCTTCTGGCTCACTGTTCTCTTTGTGGCTCCTTTTGGAACTGAGGGAGGAAACACTTGACCATTGCTATTTTCAAAACATAACTGCTTTATGAGGAGGATAAATATAGACTGACTGTGCTGGCTCATGGCAGCACTTGGGTGATTGGTTTGTCTCAAAACTGCGCTAGTCCACTGCCCTCTGAGGTGCTGCTCGGTGCATGCCGTGGGCTTCACCCTGGCTGTTTGAAAGAGCCCTGCTTGGGCTGAGGAGAGGACATGAAGCCACTCTGGATATTGCATTATTTGAAGTTCTTTGTGGCTGCTGATTGATGCTGTGCTGTGGAATGAAATGCCCTTAAGTTTGTGTTCACCAGTGAGCTTCTAAAGGAGGCTTTTGAAGGACAGGCATATGGTAGATATTCAAATGTTAACAGATTTTTCCAAGCTTATGATTTATTGGGGGACACCAAAACTGAAGTGGGGGAGCACCGGTCTCAACATAGATCTGGGAAGTGGGATTTCTGCATCCTTATTGGGGAAATTACTGCTTGAGACTCTCTAAACCCCTCTGTCCTGTTACCTTGTGATAGCAAGACGTACCTATGCATAAAAGGAATGGGGAAATGATACAAAAGTGTCTGATTTTATACCAGCTGGATTAAGTAAAACTTAGAGAGCATGTGATAGTGTTTGCATCTGTCTGAAAGAGGAGTGGAAAATGAGAGTTGAAGAGGAAGGTGGATGGTGAATCACTGCTCTTAAATTTTTTCTACTGTTGTCCTTTCCTTTAGTGTGTAATTGTAACTGCCTTAGAGATTGTGTTTGGAAAGCAAACACCCTTACTAAGTTATTGCAAACATTGTTTTTTGCTCCTGCAGGAACTGGTTTTAGTTCTTTTGGTAAAATGGCTGTAGGGTAAAGTCTCTCAGACTGTTTAATTCTGTCCTGCCAAAATTAAGTATCTGAGGAAAGCATAAAAGGTACAAAGACTGTAAGTGAAATGTTGATTTTATTTCAGGCTTCAAACAACAGACTCCTGGCCACTGTCTGGGATGTCTTGGAGCTGAAGTAATTTTGAATACATGTGATATGAATTGACAAGCTCTGTATAGATTTAACTGCTCACATTTTGAGCCCTGTGTGTTAGTAAGCTCCCTAAAAATGCAATATTCAGTGTTCTGAAGTGACAGGCCATTACCCTCATTATGTACTCAGACTGCAACATTATCATAGCAGATTTTCTGACACTGCTGTTCTTCCACGTCGTTTCCTTTAGAAAAGAATGACTGAAGGTTAGTTGTTTGTTGGGAACTAAGAAACACAGAGCCCAGATCTCTCCTACCTGGTAATTAACTTCTTGAGCAGAGAGTCTTGCCCCAGGGGACTGTTTTTAAGTGGTGCGTGTCTACCATGTAGTGCTTGAAAGAACTTGAGTAAATCATCTATACACTCTACTTTTCGAGTTAATTGAAGTGTAACACTTTGCTATATTGTAATATTTAGGCAGAGTTGTAATAAACACTTGTCATCTCATTATTGACTAGCAGACTAAAATGCTAGCCCCAACTCAGGTATTTCCAAATAACCCCCCCCTCCTCTAAATTACACAATTTACTTATTTTTTTTTGTCTAAGCTCTGCAAGCATATCTGTGTATACACATATGTACACAAATGTATGAGTGGCTTTGCAATGTCCATATTTTTAGCAAAAGCTTAAATACTTGCAGTGCAAGGTGGAAGAAAAGCATTTCCACTGCTACAGAACTGGAAAGTTTATCACCTCCATTTTGCCCCCACAGGTGTATTGAATGCAGTGTGCAGTTTGGAGCCCTCCAGTGCTGTTTTGGCTAAGTTGTTAGTTACTGCACAGAGAGCTGGTGCACGTGTTGTCAGTAAGTTCTGCTCCAGAACAACTGAGTTTTGAACAGAGAGCATTAATCAAGAGTCAGAAAAGTCAAAAACTATGTCATAAGAGCTATTTTTGTGGCTACATTAAGATGTATTGGGGTTGAAAGCATGACAGCTTGTAAATGAACTTGCTGAAAGACAGTATCAGTCTTAAAAATGCTCTGCACGTGATTGAGCAGGTAGCAATAAATGAAGAGGTGAAAGTAGACAAGTAGGTTCAGTTGCACTCCATGAAAGGCACTTTCCTCCTGCCAGTTAATGAAAACAACCTGGGAGCTTGTGACTGCACATATTTGAGGGGGAAAAAGATAGTTTTAGTTTTAGTTTTGTACAGCTCTGTAGGAGCTGTGTGCTGCAGTTCCTTTTGAAAG
>JAWWEU010000158.1:6977513-7006294 GCA_035583155.1 Acropternis orthonyx | reverse complement strand
GATAGTTTTAGTTTTCTACGTCTGTAGGATTTGTGTTCTGGAGTTAATTTTTAAAGCCAGCTCGAATGCAGAGCCAAGCAATGGCCTAAAGTGCTGGGACAGTGTTAATAACAATATTGCAGATGCTGTTGCTTCAGTGTGTTTATGGAGTGACAACTCATTTGAATAGGGAGAGCAAGCCAAAAGAGGAGGTTTTACAGGGAGCTGGCACAATGGGCTGTTGTTGCAGGCAGACCTTTGGGTAAGCAGTGTCGACGAACAGCAAGAGAGCGCGTGTTGATGGTAATTACTGTGTGCTCTGCTGCTGAAAACTTAATTGGGCCGGGAGACACGGGGAGCGTGGCTGCTGCAGCTGCTGCTGCTCACCCAGTGTCTGACTGCATTGTGCAGGGGCACTGTGGGGAGATGCCCCAAGACAGAGCTCTAATCTGTGGTTCCACGCACCTGTTTGTCTCCTGTGACATGGCAATACTGCTGACACGGCTCCCCGTGCTCTGTGTGCAGAGGTGGGAAGGTCCGAACACCAGCTCCGAGGTGCTTGCATTCCTGCAACATCTCTCCGAGCCCCTGTGGGTAGGTGTCTGTCAGGATTTCCGTAGCAAACCCTGCCAGGGTGGAATGTGGAGAACAGGCCTGGCCTGATTCTGCTTCTGTCGTTTCCAACTGTAGGAGTGCATCTGAAAGAGCAAAGCGAGCCTTCTGTTGAAACAGATATTGCATCAAGGATACTTTGGATGGCAAAACCAACTATTTCCAGTGATTCAAGGCCAGGCTGGATGAGCCTTTAAGCAATCGGGTCTAGTGGGGGGGGGAGGGGTGTCCCTGCCTATGGCAGGGGCTTTGGGGGAAGTGGAGGATCTTTAAGGTCCCTTCTAACTCAAACCATTCTATGATTCTTGTGCACAATTACACTTAACACTTTGCTGAGAAAGAGGATTGTTCTGATTAAAGGGACTTTTCCTGAAAGGGAAAAATGTCTAAATAGGCAAAGAACCCAGCTCAGCTGCCATTTGAAGTTGGCCAATTAAAGCTACACAGCAGCAGATGATTTGATACCCAACAAACTTTAATTCTAAAAGCAGCATTTTTTTTACTTCAAGAATCATAAGGTCTCCATAGTAGAAAACTTTACATTAATGAAGGCTGCAGTGCCTGCTGGGACCTTTGGGTGCCAATAACAATCAAGCTATGAAAAAATGGAGCCTCCTCTGGTCTCAGTTGTTTGGCCAAGAAGCCAGGATTATTAGCCTCAGCTGGACTTCTCATAACTCCTCTACAGCTCCTCAGATAGGGTTTTACATATTGTAGTTTTTGAGTGTCCAAATGGTCAGAAATGTGTAAAATGTGCAACAAAAGAATGGTATTTCAGAGGTTTTTTAACTTCTGTGAAGTCTAGACGATTGCTCTGTGTGTGTGTCAACTTTATTTGTAACTTAATCTAGGCATTAGGGGAACTTTGACTGGACATGGATCACAAGTGTCAAAGGCTGTGAAAGCACAGAAAAGTTTCTTGTGCTCAGTGGTGAATCCTGGTCCATAGGACAGGCTTTGGGACACTGCAGTGTTAAACTATGTGGTGTTTGAAAAATGACTCACATCAAACACATGTATGAAGTAATCGCTCTTGTCTTTCATGATTCTTTCTTGCCTGTAGCAATGACAGTATTGGAGACTATTTAAATTATTAACTCTTCATAGTCCTAAATCTGGTATCCTTCCTGCAAGTTGAGAGAGGGTATGGAGCTGCAGAAACCTTTCAGTTTGCTCTCTTGCTACCTAGGAACAGTTCAGTATTCCAAAGACTATACCAAGCCCAAGGGGCTTAGTGTTAAAGCCCTCTAATTTTGCAGGTAGAAATATTGGGGTGGGTTTTTTGTTTGTTTTTTTTTTTTTTTTGGTGTTTGTTTTGCTTTGATTTTTTTTTAATGTGTGTGGGGTTTTTGGTGTTTTGTTTTGAGGTCTTTTTTGTTTGGTTAGTTTGTTTTTTCCTGGTAGGTTACTGTATAGGTAAAGATGTGCCTCACTGAAGTTTGCTGCACTTTGGTTGCAGGTTTATCTGTCTGACCCCGTCTCCTTTCCTCTATCTGTCCATACACAAATGTACCACTCAAGTTTTATATGTCGGGGCTTTTTTTTTTTTTTTTTGCATGAAAAGATCTCAAAAACTACAGTTTACCCCTGACTCTTTCTCTAGAGAAGGTAGAGAGTTCCTAAATCATGAATTAGTGATGCAACCCCATACATATTACATTAGAGCAAGGAACAGTGCAGTGAGTGATGTGTGCTAATTCAATATAAACTAGCACAGAGTGGCACTAAACTACAGTATTCTGCAGTGTTTGTGAACTGCAGTGTTGCAAAGGCTTGACATAGCACTTTCCTATGTAGAAAGGGTTGCATTGTGCACAAAGTTGTGAAAGAAACGCTGCTATTCAGTGTGTTTCAGCTGGTTTTTTTTCTGTAGGGAGTTAGTATTTGCTGTCTGATTTGTTGTGTGGTTGTTTTTTTGGCTTTTTTTATTTTTTCAGAACTGGCCAAAGATCTTGCATGATCAGCACAGTGCTGCTCTCAGCTGTGTGGCCAACCCCCACAGCAGTGAAGTCTTTGGCATGTACACGATTTGTAGGTGGTTTAGTTCTATCTCCTGTCTATATCAGCCTAAGAATAAAGGTTGTTCATTTTAATTTAACACTAATTCTCCATTGGCTGAATTTACACATCTTTGAGCCACGAATAAATGTAGTGACCAATCTCCTAATGCCAGAAATTACTGTCTCAAAGAAACAGGGCTGGCATTAAAACTTGCCTGCTTAGTGTAGGTGGACTGTACTGCAGTTGTTTTGAAAAGAATTTGGTAGCTTCAGCCCTGCTGATTGTGTGGATATCTCGCATCTGCAGGTGAAAGACAAAAGCCACTTTCTGTCTTTGAGAATGATGTGGTCTCTGTAGTGTCCTCTGATGTTCTTTAAAGGCCTCCAGTTCTTCACTGAATTGCTGCAAGAGGATTGACCAGTGGCACAGCTCTGTTTCCCACCTACTGAAGTTTCACATCGGCCCTGAAACTCCCTTCCATTAATTTTCTGAAACTTTTAAGCCTCTCCTGTGGTCACTTTGCTGCATTGTACAGCTGGGAGCTTGCTCTGGCCTGCCATTGCAGGCCTGATAGTAGTAATCTAAACCCTTAAGCTCTGTCAACATTGCCAAATACTGCTGAGACAGTTGTAATTTAGCCCTTCCAAAGCAGACCTGGGATGGGAGGGCTGGACACCCGTGTCTTTCCTTAACAGCATGATCATATTACATACAGCAAAGGCTTTTTCAGTGGCTCCATTTTTAGCTTTTTTGCTTTCACTCTTTTTGTCTCTTCTCCTTGTGACAATCATGTTTTGCAAAGACTTCAGCTGTGCTTGCACATTCAAAGTACTGAATATATTTGGTAAGGCAGAGTTCTCATTTCCTACTTGATTTTACAGCTACATCAACCATTGCAGAGACAGGGAATCCCCTCTTTCATTCTACTGTGTGGTATTCACTGAAGCACAACATATTTTCCCTAAGGGAAAGAGCTAATATTCCATTGCTGGGAATCCCAAAGCTGGGAGTCCCTTGTGGCAGCAGATACTGCAGGTGGTTGCATTGGTAAGAGCTGCTTGCAAGCAGAGGTTAGTTATGAAAGGGGAAAAAACAGGGCTATTAATTCAGCTTGGGAATTCTAAGCTACATAAAGCTTAAACCCAGATGACTTTGTGTCAGTGCATTTACCTGTACCAGGGTGAATCCTACTTAGATTTGCTGTGGGGCAGAAAGAGCTTGCAAATTACTGTCCCTTGTACCCTCAACACTGAGAGTGGGGCACAAAACTGGCAAAGCCACACAAAAATCCTGCAGCAAGATCTGTGCTGACTGCATGTCACTGTTACTCATGCGGTTCCTCGTTATGTCTGGATAATTGCTGATTTCTCATTTTTCCTTAAGCCTCTGCAATTGTGAAAACAGACTAAAATTAACTTCTACAAAGTCTATTAAATTAATTATGAACTAAACTTTTTGATAATACTTTAGGTATCTCCCTGTATTTGAATGAGTCTTGTCCTGTAGTACAGAGGGGAAAGGATTGATCTTTGGTTTCTACAGCTGCTGGCATGGCTGCAGGTTCATACCTCAAATTACCAGACGAAGATCACTCACCTCGACAGCAGAAATGGGGCTGCCCTGCCATCTTATGGCAGAACTGAAACAGAACAACCAAGATTCCTGTGGGGCAGCTGGAAGTACAAATGCAGTGCTATTGGCTGTACTTCAATTAAAAATAAAGAAAATGTCCCATCATTTTTCAGTAATCCTGCTTGGCTTGGCTTTCCCCATTTCTCTGAAATGGCTTGGTTCTTGTGCTGACTTTGCTTGTGTTTCCCACGTTCTCATGTTACTCTGGTAGCATCAGGAGAGGGAAGACATAGTTCTGATTTTGACTTTTTTGCAGTTTTGCTCTGTTTTGTTCTCTGTGCCTCCATTTCCATGTGTAAAAGTGGGGACTGTATATCTCGTAATCTTTTGCAAACCCAAACCCACTACCCAGACTTCACTTTGGAAAATACCCCCAAAGACTTTTAAATCCACCTTTCAACAGTTCTGGCACAATATAAGTAGCTATATGAGCATGAGCTTCTCCCCTCATTTCTGGCTAGATCTTTCAGTCTGAACCAGTAGCTGAGGGCTCTGAGCCTGCTCTCTGATTGTGTTTTCTCCTGGGTACTGAAAATAAGTTATTTAGCCATGGAGACTGAGCCTGGCCACAAGCAAACAGACCATGGTTATGTGCCAGCTTCCTGTAACAGTGGAAGCTGGTCTCTTTTGACTGATCAAGAGAAAACACATGGGTTACTTTTGGGCTTCCTTCTCCTGGACTTTTAAGCTCATTGAACAAATCATTCCCCTCTCCCTACTGTTTGGGCTCAGCTCCATGTCCTCATAAGGCAGCAGTACCTGCCGTGACACAGGCTGTGCAATGATACATGGAGTCACTGCAGTGCTCTCCTTTCATGTCCTGTTCCTGATGTGATGTGAAATGCAGACACTGTACTGACAGCACTGCCAGGCTGATATAATACATTTTACCCTAACTATGTTTCTGGAAAATCCTGCAAGGATTCATCTCGCTGTGCTTTGTCTGAGATGGCATATTTATGCATTTTGAGCATATTCTGTAAGCACTGTAAATCTTTCCCATGTTAAAATCAGACATTAAAATATATTCACTGTGCTCTCCAAGAATCAAGTAATTTATTTGATTTATTTTGGGCCATGTTCTGTTAGGCATCAATTCAATAAGAGATGTGCAGTTGATTTGATGTCATTATTATGAATGTCTGCTTTGTAGCAGACAAATTAGTCTTGTATAACTTGCTCTGTTATGTTTTGACCCTTGTTGGAAGATTCTCTGTAATCAGAGCTCACTGGTGAATGTGTATCTGGGGCATAAATACCTGAAGTTGGAGAGGGGAGACAGGTTAGAACTGTAGTCTCAGCCATATTTGATGTTGGTGTTTCATGATAAAACACTAAAGCCATCAGAGAATTGCTTAATCTAAAGGGATGTTTAGACATGGAGAATCTAACATGTCCAGTTACTCTTTCCTAGTATCAGAGCCAAAGATGAGAGGAAGTGAGCAAATTGTAAGCTGATGCTTCTTTAGGGGAGTTACCAGCATGATATCCTAACAAGAGGATGCAGAGGGGTTCAAATGATGTGTGTATTTTTTTTTAAGAGACTTTTACCTAGTTACACTGGAAAACATTCTGCTCTTTATCACTGGGCATGCTGAGAGAAGAAATTACATTCTTGTGAAAAATAATTCCATGTCCTAACCTCCAAAGCCTGCTTGGTGAATGTTTGTTCAGCTAAATCATGCCAGATCGCACTAGCATCGTGTCACCTGTCCTTGTCAAAGTGGTGTACGAGACAAAAATGTGCCTGTTAATCAGCTGTTTGCCCTGCAGTAATGAGCTGTGGGAGGCATCCCTGGGGCTCCTCTCCATGCACACAGTACTGACAGTGGGAGAGAGATTGGAAAAGGGATGGATGGACTCTGGGCACAAAGCAGTGCAGCAATGGAGGGCCTGTTTCTCCAGTGCCTCATCTTGAGCTCTGTCAGGCTTGGTGCTGCGACCACTTCCCCAGGGAGCTGTTCCAGTGCCAATCCACCCTCTGGGTGAAAAGTCTTTTCCTGAGATCTGAGTGAGGAGAGCCAGGACCTTACACTCTGTGCTCATCACAACTCCTCTGTGGTACAATTCCTCATGAGATCAGGTTCATTGTGTTTCAGCCTTTGTTCTGGATGTGAGAGCGTTCTAAAGACAGTGTCTGGATACCTGCAGTGATTGCTGTCATACATAGAGTAGTGCAGGTACATGAAATTAAGGCTTTAGTGTTCCTCTATATTTTATTCACATTTATGTTGAGGGGCTGCCACTGCAGTGTTCAGACTGTGTTTCACCAGCAACAAAATATTCCCGAGGGGATGCTGTACATCTGGGAACTAAGTGACAAGCTTCCTTCTGTGGCTGATTTGCTTAATCCATATGCCAGACCTTCCTCAGCTGAAAAGCATCAGTATTGATCTTAACAAAGCACTTTGAGACACCCAGGCCAAATACTTCAGCTAAGCACAATTTTGTTCCCTTTCTCTTCGTTTGTCCTTTCCCAATTAATCAGTTATGCTGTAGATGTAAGGCTGGACTCTATCCAAGGGAGGTTTTGGCCGGTATTTAACACATTGTGCTCTTCATAGCCTGCAGTATTTTTGCATTTGTTGACACTGTTCATCTTGTTTGGTTTTGGTCTTGTTTACTTTGAAAGGTAAAAATCTCTGTCTGGGAAAAGACTTAGTTACAACAGGAAAATGTATGTCATAGCATTGCTCACCACAGATGTAACTGAGCCTGTACCTGTAGTTCTCATATGTTGGTGAGCTCTGGAAGCAGGAATAAGGAGCAGTAGTAAAAAGTGGGAAAAGGCCAGCAGATGTTGTTTCCTTTAGTTTTTGATTACCAGTTACTTCTGACTCGTATTGCAACTATTGTTCTTTGCAGGGTGGAAGAAAAAACTTAGGACATTTTCCACTAAAATTGCACCCCTCTTTTATATATATATATATATATTTTTTTTTTTTTTCACAGGAGATTCAAATAGTTCTTGATGTGTATCCAAACTCCTGAATTAAAGACCCAAGCATTCTGGGAAACAGCGTCTTGGAGGGTTTCTGTGGGTTCTTTCTCCACCAAGTGCTCTTTTGCACATTCTTGCTATTGTGCACTTTGTTCTGTGCCCTGATGGGTCAACTGATGGATTTAGGAGAATGCAGCAAGCTGAAGTAAAAAACATTATTCTGTTTTACTGCTCCCTCCGAGTCCTTACATGGGTTAATTGGAAGTAATAAAGCATAACTAAATGTGTCTTTGAGGCAAGAACCTGCAGTTTTGGGACTGGCTGTAACAGGAATGTGGTGGGAGAAAGGGAGTAAATGTTAAAAGTATGAAGTCTCAGAAAGCAGTCTGTATCCAAGGGAATCTGATCTATTAGACTGATTAATACTTGGGAGGATGTGGAGCAGACCTGAGTTGTGCAGGGGTGGTAGCAACTTTGCTATTTGAAGTACAGAGTTATAGGGTGACTGTATCTTTTAAATTCTGCTATGCTGCTAAAAGCCTTATAGAGATACTGTGACCTTTCAGGAATCTACACACTCTGAGAAAAGGGACTTCATAACCCCCAGAGTGTGATAAATGATGCTTTAATATTGCAGAACATTTAGCTGAGACATGTTCATTAAGCAGAACTAGACAGGAGGTTGTCACAAAGCTTGGGAAAGAACTGAAACCTCTAGCTCTGCCCTTAGGGCAATGCTGTATCTAAAACTCAGCCTGGCTGAAGTTTCATGATTGTCTTTGATATTTTAAATTGCAAGTGCAGGCTGCAGTCAAAAGGAATGGGCTGATCTCTCTAGTGCATGTGTTCATTCCTCCTTCTTTGCACTGGCATTCAATTTTTGACTAACAACTTTCATCAAGAAACAAATCCAGCTACATAAAACAAGGAGAGTGTTCAGCTCTGCACAGAGCCTGACCAGAGGTGAGGCTGGCACAAGGGAGTGGCAGCAACAGGCACTTCCATGGGAGATGGGGCACAACTGCCCTCTCGGTAGCAGCCTAAACTTGGCTTGGTTTAAAGCTGTCACGAATCTGCAGGCACTGTGGGAACACACATCAGTTGTTTTGGCTCACTTGTGAAACATCTGCCTTGTTTTCAACTGTTAGTTTGCCCTTGCTACAGAAGCAATCACTTGTCAGCACCATTTTTATTAATAGATGGAATTAAAGAGGTTCAAAATGGTACTGGCTTAAAACTTTTGTCTCTGAGCTTTTTGTAAATGTTTATTTGCTTAATTTTCAGGGAAGTATTTTGTTCCCCAAAAATGCTTGAGTGACTGAAAAATCATGGCTATGAATCTTTCTGGAAAATGAATTGATAGCATGGTGAGCGTTGTCACTGCAAAGTTTTAGTCTGCAGATCTTTTTTGCAATGTTTACCCAAACCTAGCTATAGTCCTAAACTGTAAGACTAGCTTAATTAGGATTCACGTGGGAATTATGAGATGGAATTATGTGGCTTGTCTTTTGCAAGTCAAGTGAATTTATCAGTGACCTCTGCTGGTCATGAATCCCAACCAAAGGCATCACGTGGTTCTTCTCTGAGATGTGACTATGTTTATACAGAGGAAGAGGGGAAAAACATGATTGTGAGTTTATACAGAGGAAGAGGGGAAAAACGTGATTGTGAGTTGAAATTATTTAATGTTGTGGTTCCAGGAATTGAGACTCGAGGTAATTCCCTCAGTTTTTCAATCCATTGATCTTTGAGGTGACACAGAGGCTCTGGCTGGAAAAAGTAAATGCAAAGCTCCCCTCTCAGTGTGTGGGGTGGTGGTGGCTTTTTAAGCATCCTAAAGTTGAAGTGAGTTTTGTGTTGGTGCCATTCAGGATCTTTTATATGCCTCTTAATACCTTTCATTTTGGGGAAATGGTAGGCAACAATGGGCTTAACTTGAGAAACAGACTTGTGGGGTTTTTTTTTGTTTTTTTTTTTGTTTTTTTTTTTTTTTGTTACATCAAACTTGGGCATAATTTGAATGAAGTCATGGCAATTACAACAGTTATAATAGTTAAAACTGGTGAAAAATAAGTTTGTTGGAAAATCAGAATTCCTGAACCACTATCCGAACATAAATACATTCAATCCATATTAAAACTAAATCTGCTTTCAGTTAAGAACTATTGGATTCATAAATATACTGCATGAATTATAAGATTTATGAAGCTTAATATTTCAAGAAATTATATATTGTTTAAAATATGAAACCATTAATATTATTGAGGTAATAGCTTTTCCAGATTTCCTGCAGTGACTTTGCAAACTGTTAAGATGTGATCAGTGACCCTTGAAAGCACAGCTCATTGTATTTAAAAAACAAAACCAGAACAACCAAACCTAACAAAACCCAATCCTGTTTCAATCTTGCCTTTTCTTTTGATCTTCTAACGGGTTAATTACTAACCAGCACTTGCTGCTCACTTTATCCTCTCTGTCCTTCACTGCTTGTTCCCTCCTCTCTTAAACTTACATTGTCACTAGGTGAACACATTTTCCACCTTTCTTCCTCATCAGACAGAAGTAACAAAGTGAAGCAACTTTTCTAGCAAGAATTAAACCCCACTTTCTATGCCTCGTGGTCCAGCCATCTCAGTGGTTGTGTTCCTTCCCACCAGCCCTCAAGCCCCTGTAGAAACACCTCAGAGCCAGACAAACAGAGCAGCACTTCTGGAAGGCTCTGATGATGAGTATTGTCTATGTTATTTACTTCCTCTTGGTCTTAAACTTTGTATGTGTGGATGATTATTTGTTTAATAACCGCATAGCAAGGAGCAGCTCTGTATGTTCTACAGCACAGAGCATACTTTGATTTACAGGCATTTTGTTCTCCAAGTGCACAGCAAAAGAAGGGACATCCCAAACTGACTAGCATTGATTAGTGCTGTTATTTTGGGGCCGGGATTAGGCCATTTTAGACAGTTAGTGATTTGTTTTCCTTCCTACAGGGGTTCGGGATACAAAGCCAGCTCTGCACTGAGGTTTAGAGCAAATGTGGATGGAGATAAAGTCGTAGGATTTGACCTTTGCCTGTGACGAGGAATGATGCTGGCAGTGCTGCCTGCCAAAGCTGCCGGTTTTAGGAGCAGGGCAAAGCCACTGGTGCCTGTGTCTGCACACAGGATGAAGAAAGCGCTGTCGGAAGAGGTATCAATAGGTAGCAAAAGAGAAGAACGGTGGATAGGAGGATAAGAAAGCCTGGAATTGTCTTGCCACCCCACGTAAGGAGCAGGTTGTACAGACTGTGCCCTTCTGTGTGTTTTCTGTCTGAACTCCTTGGCTGCTGTACAGGAAGTGTTGCATCTCTCTCAAAGACTTGGATTGGGCTCATAGTTTCTCCATTTGCCAATGGGACAGTTGTTTCCATTTCTCATCTGTGGTTTGTGCAGCATCACTTAAAACCACAGTGATTGCTTATTCTTGTTTTTATACCATCCTGTTGGATGGCATCATTCCAAAGGATGGCATTGTGATGGGTCATCAGAGAGCCCTGCTCTATGTAGACTTGAGGGGGCTGAAGGGGACTTTTTGTTCTGCAAAATGCAAATGAATTTGTGAAAGCAGCCTTCAAAATTTTCAATTAGAGCTGGAATAATGTTGGTCATGCAGTTTTCAGGAGCTGCAGAACTGGAGATCTCCACAAGACTAGTAGGAAAACTGTACTCTTAAGAAGTTCTGTGTATTTATAACAGGAAAAAAACCAACTGCAACTCAAAGTTTCTAGGACAGGGTTTATAGTCAGTTGTTATGAAATTGCATATTCAGAATAAAACCTGAGTTCGTTATTCTTTGGCTGGCAGGGGAAAGAACAATGAAAAACTAGAATTGAATAAATACATAAATGATTGTTGGGATATTGACTGATGGTGGATTGGGGGGGGCAGGGATTGTTGTGAAATCCTTGGCCAAATAATAAAGCACTGAGCCCTGCCAACAAAATAATAAACTTGTGGTATGTTTCTCAGATCTGTAAAATTGGCTAAATATAAAGTGTGCAGGAAATATAAAGTATCACCTCTTCAAAAGCTGTAAAATTTGTAGGGGCAAATGACTGACATCCCATTCATGTGTGTTCTAATTCCATGTGTAGGTCTGCCTGGGTAAGTGTTGCTAGCAAAGCATGCAATGGTAACTTATTTTGTCATTTTAGAGAGGATTTTAGCAAGTGTTTTACAGCAATGGCTTCAGTGATGGTTCATGAAATAATCATGCTCTATTAAATTTGGAAAACTCATTTGTGGAGCTTTGTGGCTGGATTAATGAGTAACTTCAATGGGTTGCTGTTCCCCTGCAGTGCAGCATTTGGGTGTCTTTTTCTCTGTGCAGACTCCCCATGTTTTTGCTCAGTTGTAGCATCCCAGGATGTGCCTTTCCCCCCGTGAGCTGCAATTCCTGCTGGGGATAGTCTGTGTCATGGAGCTTCGTGCTCTGCCAGCTGGTCTTTGGAGAGGTAGGATGAAAATTTCAAGTCAGATTTAAGTTTTCCAGGTTCTGCTGTAAGGCAGTGACATGCTGGGCAGTCAGTGCTGAAATAAAGAAGCTGCACTAGTTTTTGACCCTGAATGCTCCTTAGACATTGGGATAATGTGTCTGGTTTTTGTTCTTTGCTTTTGTTCCTATGCAAGTCTGTAACTGAGAGTTACCTTTTCATGAGTAATTCTTATGAAAATTTTGTCTGGTTCCTTGATGAGTCAGAAAACAATAATGTTTAATATGATTTATGATTAAATAAGTAAAATTAAGTGCTTCCAAACTTTTGCAACAAGGTTGTGGTTTAGCATGTTACCTGTAGGCTGCAAACAGAAGGACTGTGAGTCCTGTCTTCCATTGTGTTACACCTTGAAATCCAGAGTATTCTTTTTTTTGAACAATGAATGATAGCAATTGTTCCTGTTCCCTTCTTGAAGATTTACTAATTTGTAGCAAACTGGATTGGAAACCAGATCTTGGCTGTTTGTGTCACTGTTTTGCTTCCACTTAAATTTTGTAGTAGTAAAAAAGGGAAATACACAGCTCATTTTCCAAAACTCTGCAAATTCATTGTTTTCACATTAAAAACTTTATTTTGGTTGTCAGAACTGGTTGCTTTGCTTCTGTCTTTCTTAAAAGACTACCAAATGAATAGTTTTTGCCACAGGTATTTATTTCCATAAATATTCTCCTTTAAAAACACACAAAGATTATCACCTTCACTTAGCCATAGTGGATGATAGCAATAGTGAGTTAAGAAGAAATAAATTTGCCACAGTAATAGATGTGGTGTTCTGGAGAAATCCAGTCACTGCTGTTGGTTGTCAGTGTCTGTGTATTGTGTATTTTGACTCTGTCAAAAGTATTTCAAGTACAAATGCTGGGTGTAAAGAGATTTCTGAAATTGGTAATGAAACAGTGTTTTAGTTCCAAAATAATCCCAAAACCTCCTTGAAAGAGAGCTACACATGTTTGTTCATGAAAGGCAAAATTTAATATCAGTCATAGAACTGAACAAAAAAAAAAAAAGGTGCTCATTTGGAGAACTTCTGCAAAATAAAGTACAATGCCTTGTTTTCTAGCCTAATTTTGCCTTAGCCTGGGCACTTTCTATTGGGAATTATAAGATGTATTTCCTGTCATGACAGAGACACTACACTAACCTTTGTGCCAGGCCATGCCTTCGAATTCTACGTTACCAAAAAAGTAGCAAAACTTAAATCCAAACTGAATCCTTCCTTCTTTTCCCCCTTTTTACTCCTCAGATCCCAAGTTGTGGGCAGAAGGTTCAAGAGACCGACTTGTGGAGTTACTTTGATCTTTTCACTCGGACTGTTGAGGGCAACCAGGTGGCACAAGACTCACATCCATGGCAGGTTTTCACAAGCAAATGTGGTTTTGCCTTCAGAACAAAGTGCTGACTTTTCACAGAAGTGACAAGAGAAGGAAACGGGTACACTTTGTGCTCACTGACGTAGCATCCAGGTCTGGGATCCCCAGCACAGGAAGGACATGGACCTGTTGGAGCGAGTCCAGAGGAGGGGACCCAGAGATGATCAGAGGGATGGGGCACCTCTCCTATAAGGAAAGGCTGGGAGAATTGGGATTGTTCAGCCTGGAAAAGAGATGGCTTTGGGGTGACCTAATTGTGGCCTTCCAGTACCTGAAGGGCCTATGAGGAAGATGGAGAGGGACTATTTACATGAGCATGGAGTGACAGGACAAAGGGGAATGGCTTCAAAGTGAAAGAGGGTGGGTTTAGATTAGATAGAAGGAAGAGATTCTTCATTGTGAGAGTGGTGAGACACTGGAACAGGTTGCCCAGAGAAGTTTTGGCTGCCCCATCCCTGGAAGTGTTCAAGGCCAGGTTGGCTGGGGCTCTGAGCAACCTGCTCTAGTGGAAGGTGTCCCTGCCCATGGCTGGGGGGTTGGGTTTTTAGGGTCCCTTCCAACCCAAGCTGTTCTATGACACAGTGTATTGGTGAGCTCCAGCCTGCTTTTATGAGAAGCAGTGAAGCAGGTGGAGAGGATTCAGAACACATCTTGCTCCCAAACAAACCTTTGCTTATCATTTTTCATGTTGTTTATCATTACTTCTGAAGGAGAATCTGTAGGTGAGTCTCTTGTGAGGAGACATGAGTGAAACTGCTCAAAAATGGGGTGGTGTCCTTCTGTGCCCCAAGTCCCCAGCTCTTGTCAGGCATCCTTGATTTGCAGTGCTCCTGGTGAGCTGCAAAGTGAAAACTCTCAACCAAGTAGTCACCTTTCCACTGTGCCAGGTGCCTCAGGGCCTTGGCATTTATTAGATGTATGGTGCTTTTATCCAGGCACCAAGTCACAGCTGAGGGGGAGAACAGCAAAGTTTGGCTCAAGGACTGCAGGAATGCCATGGAAATGTGTGTGCTTGAAACACAGCGTGCATTTTAGCTGTGTGAAGTATCAGAGTGCACCTGTGTGTGCGCTCTTCTCTCTTCCTCAAACGCAATTGGAGCAGATACAAAGGTTTTCTTTATTTGGTGTGTCATCTTTAAATGCTGCAGGTTTCCCTGGAATGAAGGCATTTCTGTGGAGGCACCATTGTTTCTGCTCAGTGGGTGGTCACTGCAGCTCCCTGCACAGCTATGGGTGTGATATTTCAGGGTCAGGCTGCAGGTGAAAAACATCATCGATGGTAAAAGCATACGTGTGCTGCAGCATCTTTTTGTGGTTGCTACCCTTTTATTTGTAATAAATATTTTCCCTGTTCTAATAGGGAGCAAAAAACCCTTTGAACATCTCAAAAATAATAATTAAAATAAACTTACAGACTCAGCCTTCTTTAATTCCTCTAAGTGAACATAAAACTCTGTATCTATCTATAACTATCAGATTGCCACATTTATTTTTCTTTTAGCAGCAAAATCTGGCAGAGTATATGGTGCTAAGTGGTGAAAGGATATAGTACTGACCTCTTGGATGCTGATGGTTTTCAGCCTTAGTGCTAAATAAAAAAAAGTTCAGTTAATGAATTTGAAGCAGAATAAAAGGTTTATACTGATTGCTTTGTGTTTCCTTGCTGCACACCTGATTTGCTACCAGGACCCCCACAACATGATTCAGTTTTTAAGCTATAAACTGAGAAACCTAGAAGGGGGGGTGGGGGTGTCATACTTTTTTCTTTACTTTCCAAATCTTCCCTCCTCCTTCAACAAGCAGAGTGTCTGAATGTTTCTAAACACAGTAAGAGGACCCAACTCCTTAGTGCATCACCAAACCATGGTCAAGAGTGTAGCTGATTTTTCTTCTCAGTCCTTTTCATCTCCCACTTTGTCCTGCAGGGAGGTGTGCACATGGTTAGTGCTCTAAAATCTGAAGATGAAAGGTGTTAGCTCTCAGAAGTAATAACTTCTCTCTTTAAAAACAACTATTTTTTTTTTCCTTTCATTGTGAAAATTGTGTGTCTGAACTTTAATTTTTTTATTCTGTAGGAGGCTACTCCAGTACTTGTATGTCACTGCAGGAGAGCATGGTTTGAGGCTCAGGGAGAATGGGGAGCAGACACTGCCTGGTCAGTCTGTCATTAAGCATCCAAACTTTGACCCCAGAAGGCCTTTGGACTATGACATGGCCCTCCTGAGGCTGGATGGCCCCTTCAACTTCAGTAAGCCTATACTTATCCATGATCTTTTTCTCCCATGAAGAAAAAGCTACCGTTCTTTCAATGCACAAGTTAAATTGTCAATACCAAGTTAGTTTTTCAAGTTCCATAAAAATAACAATACTTGTTTCTTTAAAAAAAAACCCCAAAAACTAAAAACTTAAAAAGGGAGCTTTTTGTGTATGTTCTTTCAAATACTAACCAATAAAACTCATGTCCATGTGTGGCAGGTCCATCAGTTTTTGCAGCATGTCTTCCTCATCCAGGTGAAAAGTTTGAAGGAGGATATGTCTGCACTCCTGGTGGCTGGGGCTGTTTAGATGAAAGTGAGTCACTCTGTTCTTTGGCATCCAGGTTTTTCATTGTCTTATTTCTGAAGCTAAAAGCTTGATTGCAAGTCAGGGCCAGACCAGAAGAAACCATCCACTGGTCTTAAGAACTGTAATCTCAAAATGGGGTCTTTGCTTCTGTGCCTGCCTGTGAATTACCTCAAAATGGGTCACTATACAAAACATAGATCTGAATTTCAATATAAAAAAAACCAAACCTGCTCGTAACCATAAAATGTCTCAGGGCAAGTTTCCAACCAGTTTTTGTGGTGTATTAGCAATGACATGAAGTTCATCTTTCAGCATTTCTTATGGGCATTTTTTGTGTGTTTCAGACCCTCAGGTCTTAAATGAAGTCAATCTACCTATCCTAAACAGCAAAGAGTGTTCAAGAGCATTATCAACTTTAAAGAAATGCATCCAAGGTAACATTATAATGTGTGCTGGATTTCCAGATGGAGGAAAAGACGCCTGCCAGGTCAGCTGAGCAGAAGCCTTATGTGCTTAGGAGTGTTTCTCAGAAGCTGAAGGCTCTGTGTGCCAAAGTAAGTAACTACACTGTAAACTGTGAGATTTTGAGTGTATTTATTTTGCTGTATGAATCCTTTCAAAAGTTCTGTATGGGGCAATGCACTTAATGAGATGATTCCATTTTAATTATTGTATGAGTTGTATGACAGACTTTGCAACACCTCCAAGTGCAATAATGCTTAGGGCTTTCTGACCTCCTTGATAAATTAATTGATGTTGCAAACATCCTGAGGACAACAGTAGAAAGTATTGCCTCAGATTACAGGAAGGAAAGGAAGTGAGATAAAGGTTAAGGGATTGTTTCTCCCTCCTTTTTACATGCTGAAACACGACAGAGATGTACTCACGAGGGAATTAATCTGTCTTTCCCTCTCTTCACAGTCCTGACTAAACACAATAATAAAGGTGTGTGTCTTCACAGCTATTTTTAAAATTACTATCCCCAGTGTTGCATGTTTTGTTAGTACGGCACAAAAGAGAACTCAATAAACCATTTAAGGCTTCTCAGTGGCACGCACAGACTTTTGTAAACTTTGTGGGCTTTTACTTGGGACTTTTTGGCAGAGAGACTCAGGAGCCCCCTTTTATGCCTATATAAGTATGGTGCCTGGACTTCTGCTGGTGTGTGATCTCCCATGGGATGGGATGGTCCGTGGCTGGGTAAGTAATGACAAGAAGAAACATGACAACAGAGGATCTCCTGGAATATTCCCAGACCTCAGTGCAGTGCTTTCCTGGATTCAACAGAATATGAGTGCTGGTATTAAGTCTCCACAGTAATGTGTCCCCTTGCTTGTGATAACTCTTCTGTCCCATAACATTTTATTCAATTTTATCTTTTTTTTTCGGGATATAGCCCTTATATTTTTCCCTCTTTCCTGGAAAAGCAATATAGCATTTCACAATGCTACAAGGGTATGGTGCCGGTTGGTAGTGGAGATTGTGTTAAAACTTCCACAGGGAACTGAAAAATTGAGGGAAGGTTTAGCTAGTCAGTGAGAATAGAAAAAATTGGGAGGGGAAAAATAAAATTTCCCATTAGAAACCATCTTCAACTGGAGGAGCCCTCCCAGTGTCAGAGAAAAATGAAAAAGCTTCTGAAGAATATTTGGGGTTTCAATTTAGGAGAGAGAGATAGGGTCTTCTTATTAAAAATTTACTAGTTTGGCTCATTTTATTATCAGGAAAAAACACTGGGATTAGCTATTGCAGTAATTGAAGCGTGTTGGCTCCAATGAACAGCAGAAGTGATTTAGGTAAAGTGAAAACGCAGTCCTCAGCTGCACTGCACCAGGTTTGCCTGCTCACCCCTTTATACTGTCCCACTGGTGCAAAGGATCTGACCTGTGATTGTTGTCAGGCTCAGTGTCTCCCTGAGGTGATGGTGGCACTTGGATTGTGCTGCCCTTCCCTGGAATGTATGTCAGGTGTTTACTCAGCAGGTGCTGCTCAGGCAGAGCAGGGGCCTCTCACTGGATGACTAATTCTGGAATTGTTAATCCAAGGTCAGCATTGCCTGAATTGCAGCTTTGGTTTGATTCCAAGCCCTAGTTTATTGTAGGCACCGTGTCCCCAGAAAGCACTAGAATTTGTCTCAGCATTAGCTGTATAAAATTGCCATTTCACACAGATAAAAGTAAAGCTCATATTGTGAATATGAAACTATATTAATTTATTCTTCTTTTTCCACCTCCTTCCCTATCCCTCCTTTATTAGATCTGAAAATGAAAAGCTCCACAGGTGAGTACTTTTCTCAGTCTTTTATCTGTGTTAGAGCATAAAAAGACCCCCAAAACAGTGAGATATATAATTTATGAAGGAAGAAACATAAAGAAACTTTGACTCGTCAAAGCACTTTTAAATGTATACTTCAAATAGGTATTTTTCCTTCTGTTTATTTAAAAAAAAAAAAATTGGATGGTTGCATTATGCATTTCTGACCTAAAGAAATTAATTTTCCTTAAGACAGTTATATATATGTCATATTTTTATTAAACTGTAAATAAAATTAATGGGAAATATGTAGAATAGAACTTCAAGTAACGCATGAAATCTAGTTAGTGATGCTGATACTGTATAAAAATGTACACTCTAAAAGGAAAGTATGTGGTGAATTAATAGTACTTTAGCACAGTTCGTGATGAATCTATTTGCCTGTTTCTGAGAACAAAATGCAAAACCAAAGCCCCATAAACGCCATCCCCAAATGTAACCTGTTTTAAAACTGAACACTCAGCACTGATTGTGCTGTGTTAATATTCTTGCTGGACGCTGTTCGTCTACTTACAAGTTCACATAAAAACATGAGAAAAAACTCGTGTGAACTGGATCTCAGAACTTTAATTTTAGTAACATACAGTGAGACTAATCAGGTGATAAATGAGCTTGGGCACATGGTCAGCTTGTGTAGATTTGCTGTGGCCGTGGAGAACTGGGTATTTAAGTGCTGTTTGTGTCTTTTTGAATTTTTTTACTGGTCTTCCTAGGATGTTGCAGGTAAGACAGTCTTAAAAGTACTTGGCTCCCTAAATTTGTTTTCATGTACATAGTTGTTGATAAATGTTACTGTGTTACCTTGCAAGAAGAAGGAAAGGCCAGAGAAGATGATTTTTGTAATCAATTGTGTTTCTAGTGGCAGCTGGAGAAAAAAGCTTCTGCTTCTTCTGTTATAGTGCCCTTAACAGCATAATGGTACTGTTGCAAAAGTGTCCTGCTGTAACTTACCTAAGGATGTTTTTACAAGTGGGCTGCCATGAACACTTTAAGTCCTTACTTATGCATTTTTCCTCCCTGGAAATTATATATATTGAAATCTTCATGTAACAAATAGTTTTGTTAAGGTAGAAAGCAAGCCCTGCCATTTTTACAATAAAATTCTGGCCCGCTGGCAGGACTTCATTTTTGCCCCCAAATCATGAAGTTTAAAACTGACTTAGCATAATTCCAAATAAAAGAGAAAACAGGGAAGACCCAGCATGTGCCTGCCAGGAGAAACAAAGTAGAGTTGAGCAATCCTGAGTCTCAGAATATTCTCCAGATGATCTTTTTGGGGAATGGATGACTCCAAATGTGTCAAACCTGATTCCTTCTATTTTGTTTTAACTCTCCAGTGCAGCATTCTGTAGTGTTCGGGATGGCAAACTCTATGACAGTGAAAGGGAATTATATTTTCCTGGAAGTCCCAAACAGTTCTATCAAAACCACCAGTAAGTAGACAAAACAGAGTCTTTCCCTAGAAACTGTTCCCTGTGTCAGTGTAAGTTTTAAGGGCTTTTTGATCCATTTTTATGAATGGGAACAAATTTGTTATTCCAGATTGCGTGTGTGGACTCCATTTGTGCCAGAAGGGAATTTTTATATTGCTTCGGATTTCCCACTCTGATATAGAGCCAGAAGCATTCTGTGACTGTGATTCTTTATCAGTCTATTCAAAAGATGACAGACCTGTGGGTGAGTTATTGTCCCCTTACTCTTTGAAATAATCATAGAATCATTCAGATTGGAAAATACTTTTAAGGTCTATAACCTGTTGGAGTGGTCTTTATTTCTAACAGCAAGTGCACCCAGTGGGGACACGGAGGTTGGTTATGTTCTGCTTGCATTTTCATGATTAATACATTGTGACACAGGATCTAAAATAAAAGACTTAAGAGTGTGGGAAGAGAAGAGTTTGGAAAATGCCTGGTAAGGAAATGTCAGCATATGACTTTCTGGTGTCAATGGTTTTAAATTTTTAATAGTGTGAATCTATTTGGGCTAGTGGTTTAATAGGGAAAGTAGATGAATGAATAGGCAATTTCCTTTTCATTGTACAATTTTTATAGCTAAGTACTAAAAATGATACATGCAGGTTTTCTCAAGTGACTAAGGACTTTAAACAGTGATTATTCTCTAATATTGCATTTCAGGGAAATTCTGTGGAGGAAGGAGATCCTCTATTACCTATTTGGCTTGGCTCCAATAGTATAAGGCTGAAGTTTGTTCCTGACAATGAGGATTATGGAACTCATTTTTCCATGACCTACAAAGCTCTTGCACAAGATATTCTTCCTTGTAAGTCTAATAATATACCTTTCTGCACTTTTGGGCTGCCACATGACATTGGGGGAAAAACTAGGATACCAGAACGAGATAGGATAGGTGCTGTTGAGAGAAGTCCTCCTTTGCCTCTTCTCCATCCACTTTATACAAGGTCTCATTTTCTCTCCTACTTCCAAGATGTTTTTAAAATTCAATTAATAAGACTAATGACAGGAGCAGAATTTCCAGTTGAAAGCTGCTTTGCTAGTCCCAAGCAGGCTTCCATGGAAGGGCCTGAGGGAGGCAGCTGATGCTAAAATTCACGTTGTAGAGAATTGCTTTTTGTTTTGCTGTGAGAGCAGTTCACCATCCCTGGGGAACAGGCCCGAGGGCCACCTGCTGAGTCTGAAGTTATAAACAGACTCCTGCTGTTCCTGTTTCTGCAGGTTTTTTTTCCACCTGGTTCTTTCCTTTGCAGAATGTAGGGAAGAATCTCCTCTGAGGACCTTGCCACTGCATAGCCCATCAGAAAGACACATTCTCTGTTTCTGTTCACGTCTCCACTTTCCTCTCCAAACAAAGCTGGCAATGTAATCAAGGTGTAACCTGAACTCTTCTTGTGTCCACAGGGTGGAAGTGGGCACCTTGAGTTAACAAGAAATGGTGCAGCTAAGGACAAGCAAGCTCAAGCAACGTGAGCTTGAATAATGCTGCTGGATGCAGTTAAGAGGAATCACTTTCAATTCCAAAAGACAGGGAGGTTTTGATTTGTCCTTTAGATTATAGGAAAATAGGATTTCCTGGTTTCAATTTTTATCATGACAGATTCTTGTAGCAAATGTAATATACTATGTATTTATCAGTTGTGAGAGGTCTGAATGTCACAGAAAGCAAACCTTACAGGAACTGTTCAGAATACTAAAGACCCTATTATAGATCTTTGGGGTTTTTTTCTGAGACTTAGGAACAAGGCTCAGTTTTTAACTTTTTATTTAAAGCTTACATACCAGTCCTTTGAAGTAGAAGAGAGTGAAGATTGCTCCTATGATGCCATGACTGTGTACGAAGATGTGGGAAGAGAGAAGGAAATTGGTTTGACTTTTGATTCCTTATTTGGGGATGATCAATTTCTTTTATGACTTTCAGTAGCCTTGCTGTCCAGTCTAAAATCAAGTTCACCTCCAGAGTCTCAGGTGTGATATTATAGGTACTAGTTTCAGTGCCTTGAAAAATACTTGTGGGTATTTCTGCTTCTGTTCCACTTACAGAGGCAAAACCACATTGAACAGAACCAGGGTTTTTTGTGTTTAAATTCTATATGAAATGCAGCTCTGAATCCATTTAAATGAAGAGAAGGACATAACACAATAATTTGGGTTTATAGTGATGATCAGACAGAGAAATCACCCAAGAGAACTCCTTTCCAGAGTCCAGTTGTTCTTTGCTCCAGCACAGCATTCCTGTAATCCTTGCCACCCAGCTTACATTGACTGAGAGGAAAGCCTGTCTCGGTCAACTGATTTCAGCACTTGCTTGAAACTGGTGCTTTAGATTGTCACCAGCAGAGGCTGTTTCTGAAACATCAACAAGGGGAAAATAAAGGTTACTGGTGTGTTTCACATGTAATGGCAACCTGTGGGTGTGGGTGGTGCAACACACTGCTGGGAAATACTGGCAGGGACTCCATCTTCTGATGAGGAAATTCCTGAGGGGAGGGCAGGATCTCAGGAATAATAGAACAGTCCTTCAGCCTCAGACCCCTTAGATATTGTACATGGTTAGTTTTTACGCTCCTGAGTGAGTGCTGGAATACACAGAATATTGTGCACCCACTGTTGGAACAGACAAGGATTAAAAAGTACCTGTTGATCTGTAAAGTGAGCCTTTGCTTTCTCATCTTCAGCCAAGTCTTGTGGATTTGCCCTACCGGCACCTGCTCTAAGCTCCTCTGCTGTGATGCTGGTTGTCCTTCACCCTGATGAAAGAGACCTTTGGAGGATTGAGCTGCAATCTCTTTTGTTCATGTGGCAGATAATAGAAGTAACTCGGGAAAATGCCTCCTTGGGGCAGCACAAAGGGCTCTTCAGTGAATAAGCTATTCAGAATTCTTTTGCTTTAAGAGATTCTCATCTAACAAATGGTTTCAGTGAAAAAAAAATGTATTGTGAACCTATCGAGGCATTAAACAAAGGCCTACTGGGTGGAGAAGAAACAATGAATCTATGCAAAAGCTGAGAATTTTATTTGTGTATTGTGTATTTTGGTACATTTTACATGGCACTTTACTACTATGTGATGTAATAGCACAGATCCCTACAACAGAAATCTGTTCCTTCTACAAAATAATAATTAGGGAAATAAAAGTGATTTTTATAATACAAATATTACTCAAGACAGTCTGCTAACCCATTTGCCATTCTCATTTGCTAGATTTAGATGCTTCAAATTTTTCTTCGCTAGTTGAATTCAGAGATGTAGATATGGGTGAAGAAGAAACACAGGTTACAACAGGCAAGTCAATCTGAGTTATATCTTCTTCATGGGAATAGAGAGTACCTTTTAGGCTATAAATTCTCCAAATATGTAATGATTGAAGTTGGCCCAGATTTTTTCATTAAGATATTTCAAGGAAATAAAAATATGAATAGTAACACATGCTTTGGCTTTAGCAGAACCTAAATTTTCTTGTTTCCTTCCTCTTGTTAAGTCATGTACAGAAGTGCAATGACAATTCAGCTTGTATATCAGTTTACACCTACCTTTCTTGATGAAAATCATTGCAAAGACTACAGGGTAATTGAAAAAAATAACCACCATTTTAGAGCTCCCCTTTTTCCATCCAGTACTTTATGGAGAATGGGATGAGTCCATGTTCATTGTAGGTTTGAGGCTAAAACATTTGAAGTAGTAGCTTTCATCTGCTGTAGCTCTGGTTTTGCTAAGCTAATCTCCTCATGCTAGTTCTAAACATTTGGATCCTTTGTAATGAGGGAGGTTGGAATATATAGCAAAACAGAGTGGGGAGGGAGGGGCTTGAGAATCTGTGGAGTGGCCCTTAACTGGAATGTTCTTTGCTTCTCCAAATCTCAGCCTGAAAAGACTTCTTGAAACATCAGTGCTTTCTTTCTGTTTCAGGTGATATTTGTGGAATGCCTTCAAACCAGACCAGGTTCACCTCCAGTAGCATAATTGGAGGTGAAGAAGTTGTGCCACGCTCCTGGCCTTGGCAGGTCAGTGTATGAATTTCAGATGAGCATATCTGTGGAGGAGCAGCTCTTGCCAAAGAGAATGGGTTGTCACAGCTGCCCACTGCCTTAATTCCAACTATGTACACGGGGATGAACCCTTCCCTGGGAACATCTGTAATTGCTCAGCAGTGGTTCTGTCCAGGGTGGCTGGAACGGTTTTAGTTACCAGGTACTTACAGCTTATACTGGCACTAAATTATTTTGCTCCACACACACGTTCTAGGAACTTAGTAGGTGTTAAGAGTCATAAGTTTCAAGAAAGCTGTTATACCAGCCTGACAATGAACCTTTTTTTTCTTAGGGAACTATACAGAGATTTATGGATGGGTGGTAACAGTACTTTATGATCTTACAGAACAAGAGTACAGACAGGTATTATGTTTTCTGCTTAGTAATAAAATATAAATCAACCTTGCAAAATAGTTTTTAATTTAAGTGCATCTCCCAAATTGTTGATGATGCAGCAATCTAGCAGCCTGCATGGTGACCTTGATCTATATTTACACAACAGCTCCTGTGTGTGTGTTAGAGAGACTGTGTCAACACAGATCTGTGACTTCAACAGTAATGAACTCTAAAGCTCAGTATCCTGCAGGATGTGGGAGTGAGAAATGTTTTGTCTCTATATTCACTGGTGACTGTCACCAAGACAGAAATAACTGGGGCACAACTTGCCTCTTTGCTCACATTGGACAAATGTTTTCCAGGACCTTCTTCCTACACTTGTTGGATGGAGTTTCCTGCATCTTCCCTGTTCTGTGTCACAGATGCATCATCTTGATTTATTAGTATAAGAAAGTTGGTGGCTTCAGCAGCTGCTTTTAAATGTAAGGCATCTTGTATATGGCCTGAAAATTTATAAAACAAAATTCTGAAAATGTCAATGTCGTTGCCTTCCTAGAAAAGATCAGGCAAGCAGTATATTGTACATCCAAGTTTTAATGAGACCACTATGGCCTCTGATACTGCCTTGCTGCCACTGGCTGAGCCCTTGGAATTTAACCACTGTGTGCATCCTGTGTGCCTCCTTGCCGAGGAGGAGCAGGGCCAGCCCTCAAGGGTGTGCGTGGTCACAGGATGGGGTGCATGTGAAGCAGGTACGCAGTCCTTGCCATTTTGAAGATTGGGCATATTGTAGCAATGTTTTAAATGTTGTGTTCTGTGTTGGAAAATTCATTCTGTCTATACTTTAGTTTCTGGAGAACAGACATGTTAAAAAGTTTTCACTTGTGCAAGCTCAGCTAGACATGTAGGGAAAATAGATGGGAAGAGGGAAATCAGACCATTTGAAAAGGGGAGGAGTAAAGCTTCTTTCTGGTATCACTGATTCATGCCTCTACTGGTTTCTGACATGTGTTTGACTTCAAGACAGAGAAAAGGGGGGAAAAAACTACAGCAGCTGGAAGTTCCTATCCTTATGCTTGACATGTGTCAGGGATTACACAAACCTTCCCAGTAAAGTGACCCAGGGGAGGGATCTGTGCTGGATTCCCTCTGGAAGCAGGCACGGGACTCATGCACAGTATGTAAGATGCATCAGCTTTGGAGTATGGCCAGATGGGTCCTGGAAAGGGAAGTGTCAAACCTCACAAAGCTGTTTTCTTGCAAACCGGCTGTGGTGATTTACAGTGAAAGACTCCTCAGCAGCAGAATTTTAATTATTCACATTGCAAAAAGGGTAACTTCTCTTGAACAAAGGTTGTTTCTTTCTCTGCCTTTTAAGAACAGAAACCACCAAACATGTGAGCAGCTGGGACCTCTCCTAGCTGAACGGATATTTCAAAAACATAAGCTCATAACAAGGTTTCTTTGTCTTTGTGCAGGGTTATTCTGGTGGACCACAAGTTTGTCCTTCAGAAGATAACTTGGGATTTTACACCCTTCATGGAATTACTAGCTGGAGCTTGGGATGTGGAAGGAAGAGCCATCCAGGAGTATATACAAATGTTGGGTTTTTTTTTTTTGTTGACTGGATCAAGAAGAATGTTAATAGTAGTGGTACGTATGAAAACCCCTACAATTAAATGAATCCTTTAGTTATTGCTAGATGTTTAATTTGAGGTCTTTTCCAAGGTGATATTTTTATATCTGGATATCCAGCACTTCCTGAGATCTTGGCTGTTTAAAATATCCCTAGCTGAATGTCCAGAAATAGACAAATCTAAATCAGTCACAACTTTTGAAAATCTTGTTTTTCTAGATGTATTAATATTCCCCTCTCTGATGAATTTCTTGTGGGGATGAATGTTTTCCTTACTGTGGCTTTGCTGCTTCATTTCTTAGAGTTAAGAGGGTGTAGGGAGGCATGAACTGACACATGATGGCAACTGAGTCCACTTTGACAAGTTTACAACCTGCCTCTGTTGATAATCTTTGCACAGTTCACATTGATTTATTTTTCTTCTTTTTTCAGATCTCTCCATTTTCACGGTGTGAGTGTCAAAAAAATAGTTCTGATGGATCCCATTGTAAAACATGTCCAAGGAACACATGTAATTGAAAACAAAATTTGGTGAGATCATGTAAGTTCACGATCGATGAAGAGATTCCAAAGTAGCTGATGCTACCCCTGGTGAATTTACTGCTGATTTACCTGAACTGAGACTCTGGCTTTTACACACGCATGTTGGGGGAGACACAAGTTACTTGCAGCTTCTGACACTTGGTTAATCTGTCTTAGAAGGAAAGAGGGAAAATAAACTGCATGTGCCAAGCAGGTCCTTGAATGTAGTACTGGAGTGTACAAAGATACTGCAGGATATTTCTAGTACAGTTTCTGTTTTAACAAACTGCACGTTGTTTAAACAGAAGTGTTTGAAAAAGCAGATGTTACAGGCCAAGGGCCTTTGGCACCAGGCAAGGACTGACAGCTATCATAATAAATCTACACATGTAATTAGAGGCACTGTAATCCACACACTGCAAAGCATTAACTTGTAAATAGCAGTTTGTTCAATGTCCAAATGGCTGTCACACAAGAAACTGTCGTGACAGGCTCCAATTAGCTTTGCAGACTGTCCTGCTCTCACAGCCTTAGTGTTCAGAAACTACATCAGTAGGATAGCACTGGTGGCACAAGTATAATCCTCCTTTGCCTCAATGGTCCAGACAATAACTAGAAAGTAAGATACCTCATTATGTTTGCCATACAAGCGTTTGATGCCAGTAACCCTACTTTTTTGGTTATATTAGTTTAGAACTTCTACTTGTTTGGTTTGGGTTTTTTGTTTGTTTGTTTGGGTTTTTTTAAGCTATAACTTTATTCCGTAACTGGGGAAAAAAATAATCTCTCTGCCTTTATATTTCCAAATGAGTAAGGTAAAAATTTTTCACCACTTTCTTTTCTTCACTGTAGATTTTGAGGCAAAAGCCCATGAAATAATGAGTTTTCTGTGAAGTTATGAAAATACTTCATGGTGGAAGGACTTAGGAGTAAATGGAGATTCAGTGATTCAGATTCACAGCTGTGTTACATTATTGATAGTGTGCTTCTTCTGCCTTTGAGAAGCTCTCAGAAGAGATCTTTGGAGAGCAGTGGAGGGAAAACATCCTTTGTAATTTCATATTATGGAAATCTCTTAATGTTTAGTTATGGTGGAAGTTGCCATTAGCTGGCTGTATCACTTTATGTTGGGAGCAGATGTGTATAATCATTTGGTTGCTGTTCTGTTTTGCTTGCCAGGAACAAGGTGACTTAAAATACCTGTAAAGTTTTTATCTGTTTCTTAATTTACAACAAGGATTTCAAATGGATGTATTGAGAAAAATAAAAAGGTGGGGGAAATCAACAGCTGTGCTGACATTGAATGTAGGGGTTATATGCTGATAAACTGATCTCTCTTATGAAAACTCCTTTCATCTATTTAGCAGGTTATTTTGAAATATTGGTATTTCATTTGATTGTTAGCGTACTTTTTGCTTGATTGCTTGATGTTGATCTTTTCTGTTTCCTTTAGTGTGGTTTTACAAGCAGTCTAGTTTGGCTTTTGTTTGTTGCATCTTTTTAGTCTATTGTAAGCTGCCAGTATTTTTTAGCAATAATGTCAACTGTTTTGTGATGCATGTGAAATCTGATTTAAAAAAAAAACCAACTAAGTTACTTTCAACAGAGATCATGTAATGGAATTCTCTTTTAGTTCTTAGTTTGTGTAAAGACCCCCTTAATTCTTTATGGTTATATGAGGCTTTCCCAAACCTTACAGTCAAAAGGTAGGATACTTGTAGCCTACCTGAGTACTGAGGTAGGCTCAAGTTCTCTGCATGCTTAAAATCTGGATATAAACCTTCTTCTGTTGGCATGTAAGTAAAAATATCTAAATATTTAGATAAAAGTCTATGTCCAAAAACATCTTATTCTGACCTTTGGTTAACATGAGGATCTGTGACCATAAGTAATCCTGGTTAGCTCTGAAATGGTGTCCTGATGGTGTCCTGCTCTCTCTGTGCTCCTCTGCCTGGAGGGGCATGCAGTGCCTTTCCTGACTCATTCCCCTGTGGGTCTCCCCAAAAGGATGTGACAATCACAGTATTTAGATGGTAGTGTACAACTATATTCTCATGGAATCTTCTCAGTTTTGTTTTTTCCCATAGCCTTTTTTTCCTCTTGTACTTTGAGAAGTGGCAGAAGGGAAGGTTTTTTACTCATTTAGGAATCCATTAATTGTCACACATTTGGTGCATAGAAATACTGTTATTTCTTCATCTGAAGTGACTAGTTCTAGTTCTTTGTATACTTTCAAAAGAGTGAATTTAAGGGATAGCATCAGTGGACCGTGGAGGTTATGTCTGTGTGAGACAAGCTAACAAGAGGAAAGGATGAGGCTTGGTACTTTGAAGGGAGTGCGGGGGAAAGCTTTATTTTATATAGACCAAAACCCTGCCTTTGTCACAAAAGAAAATCATCAGCTAAAATTGAAGGAGCATTAGGAATAGTTAATACAGAAACAAAGGAATACCTCTGAAAGTTTCTCTAGCTTTGCAAACCCCTTTTCTTATCTTTCTCTTACTAAAAGCAAGGAACAGTTGTGTTCTGAAGGGAAGGTTAATATGTTATAGCAATAATGCAACAAAGTAAAACTTTGGTCCAGGGGACTGTGAAGAAATGAGGAAATAATCCCTGTTCCCCAGGCACACCAGCTGAAGTTCTGCTTTGTTACCCTCCCTTTCCTTAGTTAATTGGTCGTTTGCCAGCAGTTTGCAACACAGGCTGTGGACCGTCCGTGCTGTCTGCAGAGCAAGTCCCAATGGCAACAGGTTGGGTTGCTATTTCTGCCTAGAGGGCTTAACTTTGCTGTTTTACAGGACAGACCGTGGCAAACTGGGACTCTGGACCAGAGCTCGGC
>JAWWEU010000158.1:6955505-6977503 GCA_035583155.1 Acropternis orthonyx | reverse complement strand
CTCGGCTTTACTGTTCCTGCTGCCAAATGTAAAGGCAATCAGAACTGAGGTAAGGGAATGCAGGGGAGGAGAAGGGTGAGCGTCCACACCACGGGACTGGATTTGGTTGCTGCTCCTCTCCCGCAGCTCTGTGCAGAGTGGGTCTGGTTGGTGGCAGTGGCTGTGTGTCAGTGGCGTGCTTCATCTTTTTCAATGTTGCCCCGCATCCCGTTCTGTCACTGACACAGGGAGTGCTGAAAACACTCGGAATTCTGAAACGCGCCTTAGTTTTACAAACGCGGACAGCAGGACTAGGGAAGTGACTGTCCCTCTGTACTTTGGTACTGGTGAGACCACACCTCGAGGGCTGTGTCCAGTTCTGGGTCCCTCAGTTTAGGGAGGATGTCGAGCTGCTGGAGCATGTCCAGGGAAAGGAGCAGAGCTGTTGAATGGTCTGGAGTACAAGTCCCATTGGGACTAGCTGAAGGAGGTGGGAGTTTCTAGCCTGGAGCAAGGGAGGCCCAGGGGTGACCTTATCACTGTCTACAACATCCCAAAAAGGAGGCTGTAGCCAGGTTTGGGTCGGACTCTTCTCTCCAAGTTGATAGAACAAGGAATTGGCCTCAAGCTGCACCAGGGAAGGTTCAGGTTGGACATTAGGAAGCACTTCTTCACAGAAAGGGTGATTAGACACTGTGAGGGGCTGCCCAGCGAGGTGGTGGAATCACCATCCCTGGAGAGGTGTTTAAGGAAAGACTGGACACGGCACTTAAGTGCGTGGTGATCCCTCATAGGGCTGTACTCGCTGACCTCCAGACGCCTTTTCCAACCTAATTGACTCTTCGGTTCTGTGAAATCAGGCACCACACACGGGAATTCGCGCCCCGGAGCTGTCGGGGCCGCCAGTGGAGTGAGGCTCTGAGTAAGGAACCGTTTCCAGATCCGGGCGCGGCACCGGGAGGGAGGTGGGAGCGGCAGGAGGTGGCACCGGGAGGAGGGAGCGGAGGCGGGACCCGGGGAGGGGGCCGGGAGAGCGCTTCGGGCTCGGCGGAGCTGCGGGCAGCGAGAGCCATCCATGGAGGCGCTTGTGGTGAGGGGCTGTGTCGGGGGGCTCGGGGAGGCGGGAGCGGGAGCACCGGGCTGTGTCCTCACCGCCTTGCCCTTCCCTCCTCGCAGGGAGCGCCCGTGGCCATCGCCGTGGCCGTGGTGGCGGTGTCGGCGCTGCTGCTGCTGCTGCTCCGGGGCTCGGGGGAGCGGACTGCGAGGGGCACCGTCACCCTGCAGGACCCGCTCGCCAAGTACCCGCTGCGGCTGCTGGACAAGGAGGTGACCGGGGGCTGGGGCTGTGGGAGGGGGGGCTCTCGGTGCCGAGGGTTGCTGTGACCCCCGCAGCCACCTCGCGGTGTTCGCGCAGGGCAGGACGTGTAAAAGCATCCCTGCCTCCGGTGGTTTCCCCAGGGGCAGGCTGGCTTGCTCAGTGTGTTTAAGTCCTAGCTGCGCTGCTCCCTGGGTTTCTGCCCTGCGTGCACTGGTGGGGAGCGGACTGAGCCTCTGCACGCCCGGTCTTGCCTGATCTTTGGCCGCAGTCAGGGAATGTGCTCACTGGCCTTGGGCAATGGAGAGTTTCCAGATTTACTGCCGTAGGGATTGCGCAGGCAGGCAAAAGTCATTCCTTGTGGAGTTAAAGAGGAAAAGACTGCTTCTAAAACTTCTGATTTGTTTAAACTTTATTTTCCAAAGCCATTTCTGTGTCCTTTCCCAGCATTTGGCTTGCATGCTGGCATAGAGCAGGCTTACTAAAGCACATTGTGCTGAGCATAGTTTGAAATGCAAAGCAGTGGTGATGTTGACCTCATTCTAACTTTGCTTTTTTAGGAAATCAGTCATGATACCAAGAAATTCCGATTTGGACTACCTTCAACAGATCATATATTAGGATTACCTGTAGGTAAGTGCTGGTAACACTTTATTACGTGTATTCTAGTTTTAGGATTTGTAAGTGTACTCATAGTTCTTGGACTTCAACTGTTTAGGAATTTAGGGCTCAGCAAAGTAAGGAGTTAAAAGCTGCATCTGAATGCTGCTGTTCTCAGAGAGAAATGTGAGGTTTCCCTAAGGGTTGTCTTTCTGATTTTTTTTTTAGTGTGTGCTTTGTTCTGCTCCTGTTCAGTTGTGTGGTGCAGTTTAGGAAAGAGCAGTGAAACTGAACTGAATCTGATGGAATTCATCACCAGTCAGGATATAATCAAGGACAGTACCCCTGTCAAAGCTTTTTCATGTTTTATTTGTATTCTGCTTCCGTCTGGTGCCCTCAGTTTATTGCCAGCTGGCCTCATGCTTTTAGGAAATACAGTTACACTTGTAAATGAGAAAGAGAGCAAATCTTCTGCCTAGGAAGCTTTTAACTATTGGGGGAAATACAACTACTGTGTATAGAAGATGATTAAATATTCAGAACCTTTTTTCTATGCATGTACTTACCTTTGACTGACTCACCCTTCTGTGCAACTTTGTCTTGAGTTCTGTAGCACAAAGTTATTTTCAGGCTAGGATTGGCACATTCTTCTTTCCTGTACCCTGGAACACTGATAGCACTGGACCTTGGACCTTGAATTGATGATAATCTCTGCAGGGAAAAGTCTCTCTCTCTCTCTCTGTTCTGCAGATGTGGCAGATGCAGCCCTGTTTGTTCTGTACTGTTTCACAGTATCCTGTGCTGGATAGCAAGTGTCAGGGTCTTCCTATTCCATGCTGTGAGCGTGTCCTTCTTGCATGATGCCTGCCAAGGGCAGCTGTCTTTCTCCAAATTCTCTTCTGGCTTGTATGGGAAAGAGTAACTGAACTGTCTGCATTAATTAGACAAATGATAAACCAACTGAGATGTAGTGGTTGGTTTATCTAGACCTTATTCTTAAGAATTTAAGAATAAGATCTTGAAACTCTATGGGCCAGATTACTTTCTGGGAGATTCCTGCCTTCTGCTTTTTTACCATGATCATTTTGCTAAAAATAAAAGTATTTTCTGCCAGCCACTGTTCCTGCTTTTTGTTTTCCATGTGGCTCTCTCAGTGGGGGCTGAGGACACTGCTCTTGGCAAGGAATTTTGGTTCTTTTAATCAGCAGAAAGAAATGGGCGCCTTTTGGACTGCACCTCTGGGAGCAGTAGGTTGGGCAAAGAGCTCTCTGTGGACAGCAGCACCCAGTGGTGTGGAAGCTGCAGCGTTACAGAGGCAGGAGATACGGAGAAGGAATATGGCCCAAGGCATCGCTCTCGATGTCTTGGTCCAGGATCTCTGGGAAATTTGTTCTGAGAGGTTGCTGCTATTAAACAGGAGTACTTTTGTCTGTGCCTGTGTGGACTGATGTATCCTTAATGTCCACTTTATCAATGAGTATGAGAACAGTAGAACCCAAAATACAGACTGCACTTAAGAATGAGCAACAAAGTTTCTAGATCACTGTTTTACTATCAATTTCCTACTTTTCTTATATCTTACCAGCTCTCCTCAGTTACTCCATGCTCCAGAAACTGTTGCTGAAAAAGAAGAAACCAGATGGTTTTTACAGTGTTTATATGGCAAAGATTTTTTTCTCTGTCATTGCATGTGTGCGTAACAGGCTACAATACCTGCCTTTCTCTCTTGTACTCCAGGGATGGAAAAAATAATCAGATTGTAATTCTTCCTCCCTAGGCCAGCATGTTTACCTTTCTGCAAAAATCGATGGCAATCTGGTGATTCGAGCCTATACCCCAGTTTCCAGTGATGAGACAAAAGGTTATGTTGATTTAATTATAAAGGTAAAGTTTGTTTTCCTTTAATATAGATAAGTCGCTAACTTTAATGAAGGCAAGTACTTCATTTTAGTGAAATACTTTGTTTTGAATGAGTCATCAAATTTCATCTTCTTTCAAATAGGGTGACTGCATGGCAAACAACTCATTGAATAGTAAGTTGTATCCTGTGTATCTGCTGTGTGGCACTGAGAGATAGCAGAGACAGAATAGATGGAGAAGGGAATTGCTTCTTTGGCAGTACTGCAGGAACTTTCCCAGTGTCTTTTATTTGGCAGTGCATGAAAACTGATCCCTCTACATAAAAATGGCTGAGCTACTGCTAACTGCTAATAGCTTCAAGTAGAAAACATGTCAAACAAGGGAAATCCTTTAAGCTGGAGAGTGCAGGATGATCTGATCCCAGGACTTCTGGATTTGCTAATCCTTTTCCATAGTAGAGTTTGTCTTTAGGCAGAAATCTGGGCGCTTTTTTTTGTGTGCTCTGTTCTTCATGCTACAAGTGTGGTGAATTGTTATTTACTATTTAATACTTGCTCCATGCTTTGAAAGCTGAAAAAGCTGTTGAGTGGCTGATTCTCTGGGAAAGTCTTAAAAAGATGCAGCAATACTATTTTCAGAAGGAGTGGTTGCAAAAATGGGGTGACATAAGGTTCTTGCTGAAGCAATAGTGAAATGAGGGCACAGGCAGATAATCCGCCTGCCACCCATTCCTGTTGGCCTGGCTGCAAAAAGCAGGGGAGCATGTGCACAACACCACATTTCACTTATTTTGGCTGCATCCTGTTGCAAGGCTCAGCAGATAACTGATTGCATAGAGCTGTCTCAATTTCTTTCTCAGGTGCTAAATATCTGACCTGCAATGTAATGTTCTATACAGTACTGTCTGCAGGAAAGTTAGTGGTTGATATCATACAAAATTATTGTTTTTACAGGTCTACCACAAAAACGTGAATCCCAAGTTCCCAGAAGGTGGGAAGATGTCCCAATACCTGGATAACATGAAGATCGGAGATACTATTGATTTCAGAGGGCCAAATGGACTCCTTGTGTATAAGGGGGCAGGTACTGTGACATGAAGGTGGGAGAGCAGAAGGGAGGAACTTCTGGTGGTTATTTTAAGAGATATTTGTTGGGTGTTTTTTTTTTTTTTTTTTTAAACTTGACAACTTTGCAGAGAATCTGGTTCTTTTTTTAAAGTGGAAAAGAGAAAATCCACCTTTTCTAGACCTGACCAAGAGCCTGTCAGGCTTGGTATGATAGGAAAGCGCAGTTTGTGTTTACTTTGTGTAAGGAGTAAGTGATGACTGTGTCATTCCTGGGATTATATAAAATTAAATCTGAAAAAAATAGCTATTGCATTATATGACTGAGAAGTCTGCACTGGAAGTAATATCTCAGCTATATGTATGGAGGGAGATGTTGCAGATGCTTCTTAAACAAGTGAGGTTGTGACCTAAAAGTTCCTCTGAGAATCTCAGTGTTGTTACTGAATAATCCACTGACTGAGAGCCAGCTCCATTTCATAATTGGACCAGGTCTGAGTTGACTGAGGAAAGAAGCCCCGAGTAGTAATCTTCTTGTAAGATGTAAGTGAAAGATTTTTGCACTGATCTCAATGGAGAGGAGTTAAGTCTTACCTCAGGAGGATAAGTGCTCAGTGTTTCTCTGGGTCATGACCTCCTGTGGTCAGCAATATATTGATGAATCTGTTATATCTCTGAGGGAAGTGAGGGATGTGTGTTTTACAGATGTTCCTTTCTGCTCTGCTTTGGCTGCTATAAAAAGTAGTAGCTAGGAAAGCTTGTTGCTAGTTATGGATATTTTAAGATTGGAATATATCAAGTGCTTTTCATGTAGAATACTTTTCATGGGCTTTCAATTTGGCTTTGTCCTTGGGGATTAATTTAATTACAAACTGTCTGATTTTATGATAGTTCTGAAGGAATGGTGTACCCAGGTGAACAGCAGAAATTGGCAAGGTCTTCTCATCACAAGATAAAATAACGCAGTCACCAGGCTGACTGTGAGTGTCATGGGGATCTCATTAACTGGAAATTAATTACAATAATGAAAAACTTGATAAACCTGTGTAAGGCTCCAACATTCCCAAGTCTAATATTTGCAGGAGTTCTTGCTTGATGCTGGATTAGTAACAACTCCATTAATTGTAGGCATACACAAATGGCTACATCCATAGTACAAGTGAGGATGATGAAGGTGGCCTAAGAAACCTGTTTCTCTGAAGTAGGGGCTGTGGTTGCCTTCAGCTCCCACTGACATTCACACGTGTGAGTTGTGTCCTACACAGTGATGTGGGAATCCTTGAGTTTATTATAAGCAGTGCTGGGGTAGGAGGAAAGGAGTAAATCTGTTGTTCAAAGCAGGGATTGGAGTTTACAGAGACAAAGAGGTTTCCACTCTTTGTTCTCAGTGCTGTGCTGAGTCCATTGAGCATGTCCAGAAGAGCTGTCTTAATTAGTAGGCTGTAGTAATTTATTCCTGTGGAATTTGTATCCGTGTTTGTTTGGAAGTTAATGTACCTATAGGTTTTGAATATTTCTTCTAGGTACGTTTCTTATCAAGCCTAATAAGAAGTCTGAAGCAGAAAAAAAGTTTGCAAAGCATCTTGGGATGATAGCTGGAGGAACAGGTAAAACTATTCTCATCATATGGGGTGTCTGGAGACTGAAAATGTCTTTATGGATGCTTGCAAGGAGTATCACTGTACCTTAGCAGAGTACTTAGATCTCTGTATTTTCTCCTGACTGTTTGGCAATGCAGAGGTGTTCCAGTGGCCTGAGCTCAGTCCTCGGGGCTAGCAATATCAGGGTTTGAATATTGATTTACCCTGTGACCTCAGAGAAGTTACTTCATCTCTCAGTGACAAAGAGTATTTCAGGGGAACGTCTTGAGGGTGAAATTACTGTATGTGACAGAGCATGATGAAGAGGAAAGCCCTGTATACAAGTATGGTGGTTTTGTTTTTAAACTATTTGTAGTGACAGAAACCCCTAACTTCAGTTTTTGATATGCATTAGAAATTCAGAGATCTGTAGCCCAGTGCAAACCAAGCTCCCGCTGAAGACTGAAGGAAGGCAGCATTAATGTTGAAACTGTAGCCATAGAAAGAAATAGCCATTTTATAACCACTTTGTTTTTTAACAGGAATAACTCCTATGTTGCAGTTGATTCGTCAGATCACAAATGATCCAAAGGACTCCACAAAATGTTACCTTATTTTTGCCAATCAGGTGAGTATTCTGACCCATGTTTGTTCTTCTTTAGTAGCCTACATTTTTTTTTTTTTTCCCCCCCCTGGCCTCTGAGCTTTTTAAACTGATGGCATATGTTTCATACTCTTCCAGTGTCTTTGGGTTTGTATTTTGACCCAGCCTTTTATGAGAAAATACCATCTGGGATAGCACATTTAAAAATGATCAGTATAGGGAAGAGCGGGAAACGCTTATGATGTAAGTTATTAATATATTGTCTTGGGTTAAAATTATTTAAGAAACTGAATTCAAAAACTATCCTTAAGGCCCTTTATAAATACTTGAATGGTGCCATCATAGATTTCCATGATCTTATTTAATTTAATTTGAAGGTGTCTCCTCATAGTCTCACTTAGTTCCTCTATTAGGGAAATAAATTCCATGACCAGATCCTGATCCTTCTACTCATCTTACTCCTTCACTGATTTCAAAGTAACAGGATTTGTTTCTGCTAATCTCTTTGTACATTTAACCTTCACTATGCTGGTCCAGGGCCATATTTGCCAGGATCAGAGACAAATCCAGCTCATTGTGATTTTAGCCTGGATTAAAAAGCTGTTCAGATTGCCATATTTAAGACTGTGTTTAGGTGGCTAATAAGTCTCACAGTTTGTTTTTTCTTAATCTAAATTCACAGAAGCCTGTAATGATACCAGCTATTGTGGGAGGGGGGAAAAGCCAAATAACTTCCTTGGTTTGCATAAGCTATCATTGCATTTGTCTGGAATGCCAGATGAGCTCACATCAGAGGGCTGTCAGGATGGTTTGGAGCTAAACAGCAGTCTCGTTTTGCAGACAGAAAGTGATATATTGCTGAGAGCTGAGCTAGAAGACATTGCAAAGAGGCATCCTGAGCAGTTTGTGCTGTGGTATACACTGGACAGACCTCCACAAGGTAGGCTGGGACACGTGGAAGTGCCTTTGCTTGTTGCTGTCCAACAGGCAGAGCTTCATTCTTGTTCGATGGGACATTAGTATAATATCAAGTCTGCTTGTTTTACACTTTTAAACAGCAAAGACATGCCCCAACTCCTCAGAAAAAAAACCTTACCACAACCCCTGTTTTCCAAAGTGATCTAAGTCAGGTAGGGCTGTAGAAAGTGTGAAGTAAAAGTTAACTCCTCTTGGGTCAGATATGTTACTCAGTGGATCTTTTCAGATATTTCAGGATGTGCCTGTTTCTGGAACTTTTCAGCAAAAGTTCAGCTCTGTTTTGCGCTATCTCCAAGAGCAGTTTGTTAGCATTTTGTTGGCATTAATTGCTTAATACCTGTAAATAATATGTGCCCATCTTTATTTTTCAGCAGCTCTAGATTAGGTTGTGGTGAAACACACCAGCCACATGTATATATTGAGGTGTTAACCGTGGACTGGTGTAGGGGTTGAATTCTACTATATTTCCTTTGAAACTTGGGTATTCCTGCTTGCCAGTGTAAGTGATCTGAGCATTTATTTAATAGACACAAGAACCAGACTGAGTCACGTCAAAGTTCTGTACCTGTTGTCTGCAATTACCATGAGTAGATGGCCAGAGAAGAGTCATCAGCAAGCCTTGATACTCTTTGCCTTTAATATTTCTCAGTTTTGAGCCAAATGTGTCTCTCCAGATACAGTCAAAGTCTTTCCCCTGTGTGTTTGGCAGTAGTTCCACAGAGGAATAGCACATTCTGTGGAGAAGGGCTGCCTCTGGTTTCCGTTTGCCTCTTAATCCTCATGTTTGCAGAGAGAGTGACTAAGCCTTTGAGTTACTAGTTTGACCCCTGTCAATCGTCCCTGCTGCCACATCTCCTCTAGCCTGAAGACTCCTGGCCTCCCCATGCAGCAGTGATGACGTATCTTTGCTCATCTGTGTCCTCTCAGCCTTTTCCAGCTCTGCTGTGTCCCTTCTTGAGCTGAGCAGATCAGAAATGAACAGCAGCAGTCAAGGTGTAGCCACAACTGTATTTTTGCTTTGATGTGGTGCTCCCTTTTTCTTTCCTGACCCTTCTTGACATTTCATATGCCTTTTGACTGCTGCTGTTTTCATAACCCCAATATCTTGCTCCTGAGAAATGAGCTTAAAGCACATATGTGAAAGCATTTTTCCTACTGCTCACTTCAATAATATTACTGCTTGAAATAATTTAGCATTTCTTTCCTCTTCTCATTTTTTTCTCTTATCACTTAACTATGTGGTAAACCTTTTTCATCATCAAACTTTGTCACCTTGATCTCTAAAAAGAAAAAATAAAGGGAAAAAAGTGTTGGATGGTACCTCTCCCTGCACAGCTGCCACTGGGTGAGCTCTCTTCACTGGAAAAGCTGATTCACTCTTCCTTTTTTTTCTTTCATCCTCATTTCTTTTAAATCTATCATCTATTCACAGACTTTCATGTTTTATCAACCAGATCCTTGTTACCCATGTGCTTGTTGTCCTGTGGAAGGGGACCACTAGTTTTAAGCTCAGTGGGAAATTTAACCCTCTCCTGGCTCACAGTGGTGGTGGCATAACTTTGCTGATTCTTCAGCTGCTTTGTGAAAAAAACATGCAGCTTAAAAAGACTTCAGACTGTACAAAGTTTCAAACTAATAACTTCATTTTTTTGTTTCAGATTGGAAGTACAGTTCTGGCTTTGTCACAGCAGACATGATGAAAGCCCACCTCCCTCCCCCCAGCAGTGAGACCCTCATTCTCATGTGTGGGCCACCACCAATGATTCAGTTTGCCTGTCAGCCCAACCTGGAGAAGCTTGGCTATCCCAAGAGCAGTACATTTGCTTATTAACACTGATGCCATCTGATACCTTTCTGTAAGTACTGTGTATTTTCCTCCCTGAGCAACTGACATATAACTGTGCAGTATTTCTTTTTGTGTGTGTGTGTTTGTTTTTAACCCCTGAATGTAACTTCTGTGGTTTATAACTTCATCATTACCTTTGAGTATTTTAATACTAAGAAGTTGAGAATCCGTATTGAGTTGTGCAGAAGTAAGTTAGTCTAACCTCTTAAGTTAGTATGAAAGATGGATACTGAGGAGAAAAAACTAAGTGTAATCAGAGAGGTAGGAGAGAGAGATAAAACCACTTATTTCTTCACATGGGTTATAAAGCTGGTGTAGGATCGCTTGACTGCTCCATAAGTAATTCATTTAGTGAATCCTGGGAAGAAGAGTACAAAGCACAGGGGTTTTTTGGTTTTGTTTGTTTGTTTTTAATGCTGTTTTACAACCCTTTATCAATGACTAAGAGAGAGGTCACAGCCTGCTGCTGAAAAAGTGAACAGAATTTGGATCATGTGCAACTTACTTGTCATTGTAACAGGGATTCTCCTTAGTGTGAAATTTATTTGTGAGGATTACATGCCTTCATGCTGTCTTCTAACAGCCTTAGCTAACAAAGCACTGCTAACTCATGTTGTTTCATTTGCATGTCATTCTCTTAGTGCTTGCTAAGAAATTTTCTTTGCTTACAAGAAATCATGGCTTCTTTTTGCCTACTTTAAACTATGCTGAGTGATCTTATATTCAGCTACTGCCTCATCTTAGTGTTTTTACCACTTAGCACTGAATTTTCAGCCTTCCAATACCTGAAGTACTGCATGTCCCTTTCCAGGAATTAGTTCACCTATGTTTGGTTTAGGGTGTGACAATCCCAGGTCAGCAGACTTGTTTCTTCAGCAGCTAATATATATGCTTACTAAGTATTTTTATTCATCTAAAGCAAGCCTAAAGGAATCTACTAATTTAAAATGGACATAGGGGTTTTGTACTTTATCAGCTACATTCGTAGCAATAATGCAAGGAAAGACATGGGGATTCAGACTGGGATTCTGTCCCTGGTGAGAGATCAACTACTTGCATTTGTGTTAAATCATTCCACAGTCAGGAAGAGATAAAGGAACATCCAAAATTTATTCAGAACAGTCAAAAAAAAAAAAGCATTTATACCAGGGTTATGCTAATTAGGATTTCTTACTACTTATATTTAAAAAAAAAAAATCAATACTTTTGTAGACTGACTATTCACAGCCAAGTTAGCACAACAACACACTGATTTATAAATACAGCTTTGAAAGATGCAAAAATCTGTTTGGAATATGCCAGTGATACTAAGGCTGCCTCTGCTGGAGCAGCCTATCCCATCTGCAGTACTGTAATAGGTCTGCTGGCTAATTAACCTGGCAAAGTGTTTCAAATACCTGTGGTAACTGATCTGGTCACTAGTACTGACTGCATTGCCAGACTGGTGGTATATTTAATACCTTTTATTAGACATTTGTAGTTTGCTGATATGTAGACTGACTTTTCATTCCTGTACTTTTCCATTGTAATTTCATTTTTCACTGGTTGATAAGAATCTGCCTTGGCTTTACCATTTTGAATAGTAAAAATCATGTGTTTGGCTTCTTAAATCTGATCATACACTCCAGAGTCTGCCATGAGAAACTCATGGAGTGAGGAGTAGGATAGGGTCACCTTCAAAAAGTGCCACTGGTAGTTCTCAGAGAGCCCTTGCTGCATACCCTGGACAATACTGGAGATTTCCCTTTTATTTGGGAGGGTTGTAGCTGGGAGAGACCTGCCCTCAGGCTGTATTAGTATGTAAACCAACACCCTGCAGCCAGCAAGGAGAGAGTCATGCAAACCAGACAGATACAAAGTATTTTCCTTACAATTCCGAAAATTTTTGTCTGGCTGTTCCCTATTTACTCTGATAGCTTGTTAATAGCTCATTAATACAGGAGAGGCACATGTAAATGGATGCCACAAGTAATTGCTCCTGTAAAGGAGATAGTTTCATCTTCAAGCAGCCCCTCAAGTAAGTAGTGAGCGGTGCTATTTCTCTCTGCTGCAGTCATGTCTAGCTCAGCAGGATAGCAATAGATCTATTTTGTCAGGTGTTGTAAAGAAATAAGTGTTTTATTATGGTACTTTTCTGGTAGTCTTGGAGTTACAATTTCCTGCTGTAGTTGTTCATCATCTTTTTGTGTCAGGTAAAGATTGTCATCCTCCTGATAAAACAAAGGGCTTGATGGACAGCATTATGTTCCCTCCTTCCCATTCTATACTGTAGTGACTTAGAAAGAGCACAGGGTATGTGCTAGTGAAAGAGATGAGAGATTAAAATCCTTTATGGGAACACCAGTCTGGCAAGACAAGAGTGAGGCATCACTGCTGCACTCACCAGCATCCCTCTGAATTTCCAGGTACCTCTGATGGTACAATACTATATTAATGATTCCTGCATTACAAGATAATTATAAAAATATTACAAAAGGTCTTTCATAGAACATAAACACACCATGTCAAAGGTGACTGAATAAAAAGGTTAAAATGTGTTGCCAGTCTTGGCTTTCCAAACTCTGGCTGTAAGTCCCATTCTTCTCCCAACACCTATTTGATACTACATATTCCTATTTCATATGGAAAAACAGCATAGAGCAGAGTTACCTCTAACGTGTGGCTACCTTAAATGCTGTGTGGTAAGTCACAGTAGCAGAAAAGAGGTAAAGCTTTCGTGCCCCACAGCATCTGGCTGCTCCTGACAGGCATGAGGTATGGGTAGTGTTCTTGGTCATGCTTGGAACATCATCTCCAGTCTTCAAAGGCAGGTGTCAAAAACTTGCTGTCATTCAGCATTTCATCCTGGCTTAACAGGGTCTGAAAAGACAGGATGGAAGGGAGCGAGGCTTCAGTTAGAGGCTTTGTAGCTACAGAAACCCAGCTGTAATGAGATCAGGCTCACGACAGAGGGAGGTAGAGCTGCATACACTTAAAAGGAATTTCTTGAATACAGCTTTAAATAACCTTTTCTGCTTGAGGAGATCCTTAGAGATTTTGCATGTGGCATGTGACTCAACAATTTTATATAATTCCTCATTATATCTTTCAGTTTCTTATTTTTATTTTTTGATAAATTAGCTTCTCTGGAGTGAGGAATTAATAATGAGGGGGTTTTTTTGTTTGTTTTCCATGGAGCTTTAGCTCATGTACATTTTCAAGTCTATACCTCATTCATAGCCCTTGCTGTGACTGAGGCATTTGGTGGTGCAAAATCTTTGAAGAACTGTTTTCATTTAAGGGGATGAATATTTGTCATTGTGTTAAAGAGATAGCAGAGGTCATGAAAACTTAAATAGGCCTAAATGGAACTTAATTTCTAGAGCAATTTAAAAGAAGAGGGTGTTTTGGGTGTGGTTTTTTTTTTTTTTTTTTTTTTTTGACCAAATGTCCAACCAGGTTATCAGGAGGTATTTAACAAGAATAGTGACCCACTTACTTTTAACTACCACCAAGAATGACCAGCTTTCACTGAATTGTAGCAGAACACATTTGTGACTTTAAAACCAAGAGGGAAATGAGTACATACCGTAAGCTGGCTTATGCCTTGAGAAAGAGCCCCTATTTGCATTACTGTGCCTTCTGAATGTTCCATCTGTAAAAGCATTCAGGAACTAGTTCAAATCAGACAGCATGGGCAATTTTATTCACTCTACATGCATCTTTGGGAGGTATCTGTGCCTGGACAAATGAAGTTGTGATAAGTTTAAAAGCTGATTTCTGCACATTAACAAAACTGCCTCCATGCTACAAGGTATGTAAAAATGCACTTAACAATAGGAAGAATCCTGGTTAAGAAAGATTGATTCCATGAAACTTGGACTCTATTTCACAGCAGACCAGAATAAGCTTAACTGATATTATCAATGAAAAGTAGTATTTTCCAGATGATCTAACACTGCTTATACTTCTGGTGGGCTTCTTTCACAGGCAAGAAGCAAGAGTCCTTGATGATACAGGCCTACCTTTTTTTTTAACATAAAAATATTACCAGTTCCAGGGAATTGTGATTTCACAGCATGACCACATGCTCAGAAGTCATGCTTAAGTGAAGGACCATGCTCCTAGAGAAAAATCCAGTATTTCTGTGATGCTTGAACAACTGCATAGTGCAAGTTCTTGGCTCAAAGGTAATGCATTCCCTTACACTTTCAGCTGAGCCAGTGGACAGCCATACTAAATCACAGTCAGGATTTGGCATTCTCCCTCTTTAGGAGCAGTACTTTATTGTACTAAGGTGAAAAAGACAATGGTTAGATAACGAGCACAAATGAGATGTTAGATGCACTAAACCATGCAAATGAAAAGAAGTACCTTCACAGTTAGTCTTTTCAATGTTGTGACTATTCTCTTATCAGGCTTAAAATGTTTTGGGTTTTTTTTTTTTTTTTCCTAACTGGAAAAAGGGCAGTTTACCCCAGATGCCTCTGTCTGGCTCTTGTGTGTTGCCAAAGTTCACACAAGGCTCCAGGAGCTCCATTTTTCAGGGTTTACATCCCTTTACACAACAGCAAAGCTGAAGTAAAATTTGATGGTTTTCAGTCTTCATTATTTGTCTGTATGCTGTCTAGACAGTTTCATTCACACATTCACTACATAACAAAAATGAACTATAAGTATTGGTTTATTAATAATCTTGTTCATTACTGATGCATTGTTTTCAAATATAATATCTAAGCAGAACTACTCCCCCCTGTACACAATGAAAGAAAAATTCAGTTGGATTCTCTGATTAATGTCTGTGAAAAAATACAGTCCAGTTGTACTTTAATATAACTTGATAGCTTTGTACAAATTTGTCCAAATGAATTTATCACATTAAAAACCACCCCTAAAGATAATGAAAAAATAGTGTGCCATACTGAGGTTATGAAAGCTGGAAGTACAAAAGTCTTGTGTTTACTGCAGCCACCCCCTTAACTAATGTCAGAATACATCGATCTTCGCAGTGTAAAGGTGTCATAGTCCTGAAAAAGGGCTTGATGATGGAGGAGTTTATTATGATGTTGACTAAAAAAATATAACCTGACATTCTTAGTAGAGAACTCTTTCCAGTGTCCATAGCCAATACTTTCTCAGTAAGTTCATGCGGATGTAGCAAACTGTTACAGGCTAAGGTCTGGTTATTTGCAAGCTTTGGAATGCATGGAGAGGATGAGATGAGAATGGCATCAGTCTGTCTGTCCCACCTGATCCAGTTCTCTATCAGTGAAAGGACTAAGTCCTTTGTATCCACCATAGTTTTTCGGAGTACCATTTGTAGCAGCGGGGTTTGTATCCATAGGACAAATGTAGTCTGTTGATTCATCAAACTTCTTTTTTCTTAAGTTTCCAAAATGTGAAAATCCAAGTTTCTTTGGCTAAAATAAGGAAACAACACAAGTAGTTTTGAATAAGACAAGTAAGGTTGTTCTTTAATCATTCAAAGTCCTCCCCTTTTGCACTTACTGCTGTACTCTGGTCATTCAAGTACCAAGATTCTGAACAAAATATATTTGTTTTTCAAATTGGGAATTACAGTTGATATTAAATGCATTTACATAGTGTTCCTTCTAAGAAAAGAGAGAACAGATTGCATGCTTATTTCAGAAGCTCATTTAAACAGTCACAAATTAAAAGCTTTGGGATCTAGAATTAAGGAAAATGTAACACACCTTCTAGGAACTGACCTCTCCCTGTCTGCGTTTGTCCCTTGTTTTCTTTATAAGAGAGGGCAGAGAAGTCTGACATTGTGAAATGTCTCCTTTGGACAGGAGTACATACCCGAACTTTGGCAGTGGTGGTCAGAGGGGTGTATGCTGCTGACTCCATTATTTCTCTTTTTTCTTGCTGTGCCTCTGGTCCAATTAATACATTAAAATTGGTGGTGAGGTGGCGGCGCAGGAGAGTCTTTTGAGGTGGGATATTGAGGAGCATGGCCAGTGTGTCACCATTGAAGCGAGGTTCAAGAATCTATTAAAAAGGGCAGGATATTTATTTTTTATATGGTTAAACAGTTGCAATAGTAAGCACTGTAACGGTTTATCAGAGGATTTCTCACTCTTACTAAGCCATTTGTCCACATTAGACCTTTTATAGCTCACTTACGATATGATACTTGCTAGGGTTTGAATGGGAAATACATGAAAGGAGCAGTATGAAATGCTAAGCCTGATCAGTCAAATATGTATTTATATTTATCATCAAACCATACATTTGTTTGGATTGAACAAGTTTGTTTTCAGGATATTCTGCTCTATGCAGAGTATAAACTTAGAAGAAATTGTACCAAGATTATTTCATTTTGACAAAAATTCTACAGGAGCAGAATCCATGGTATTTCAGAACTCTGACTTTACTAAGCTGCAAATAGTTCTGAATGTTTTGAATTGCAAAAATGTCCTTCCTGATGGCTGGCAAGACTGCTGTGAGTTCAGGACAGTTATTTACCATGGCTCAGAATTCTGGTAAAACCACTCAAAAAAAACCCACTCAGTGATGCCTTATCAAGAAGTCACTTTCTTGTAGTACAGGGGTTTTTTTTTATAATGTATAGCTGTCAAACACTTGTGCATGCTCAGCTTTGAGTATAAAAAATGTTTGAGCAGTTCTTTTTTTATTTTTAGTTTTCCTTTTTAAAATCAAGCTGCACAGATCAGATAAAGAGGCTCCTTAGAAAGCCTGATCATGCTGTTGCATTGCAGATTCATTTGATGAACATCAGATAAAAGATGTTTTATATTACAGTTTTTAGTAGATATGTAGAAAAATGGTAAATCCTTACAATCAGGCCCCCGTGCACGCCGCTCCCTCGAAGGTTTGGTGCATATTCTGCCAGATCGACTGATCGAAGCCATTCCATCACTCTGTGGTTGGACCACTGAACCACGTCAGAAGGGGACACGTTACTCTGTTGAAGTGACCAGAAAAGGTGATGACACAACAGCCTGTGTTGTCTGAACATGCACAATGTGCATCCTCAGTTCAGAGAAAAACATCCTTCCTCCTCTTCCCTGCAGTTCTTCCCTGACTAAGGTATTGTTCTGACAGCCTCTGTCTGACAAATTGGCAGGTCTAGTCTAGTCCAGTTGCAATCCCATGCATTGAATCAAGTAGTAGTGTAACAGTACAGATTACAGATATACAAACAAACCATTTTTAGAACAGTGTTACTGACAGTGTTTAATACTGAGAGAGTAAGATACGCTGATCAGGTAAGGCAAAAACCTTACAGATTTTGAGAGTTGAAAATTAGGACAGGCAAAGAAAAAACATTTCAAATTATTCTCTTGGAAGCTGAATTAACTTCTTTAAACTCTGGAAATAACTGCTAAAGAGCAGTACATGAGATTCAACTAAAAAGCGGCTCAAACACTTGAGGAACAAGTAGATTTTTATTGTCAGTGAGTACATGTTACATTCCAGAGCTGGAAAGCAGTGTAACTACTGCCTTAGGGGCAATTCCCTAGTAGCAGTGATTCTATTGTATCATTGTACATTGCTGACTTTCCATCCCCTTTGGCTGGGACCAGGTAAGTAGGGCTGGCTTAAATTATTTGGACATTCTTTTACCTCCTCAACTGGTCTCCTGCGTAGACAGTGGGGGTTAAAATTGTTGACATGCAGCACATGAATGGCACATTTAATACTCAGATGATGCAGCTGACTTGTGACTTTCAGAAAGAGAAGGTCATTCTGTGAAGGAGAGAGCCTTTTAGGTGGCACAGCAAACATACCAAAATTTCCCCAAGAAGAAAGATTTTTTTTTTTTTTAAAACTTACTGTAATTTATATAAAACTACATAGCAAGCATGGTTTAGGTAAAATGACAGATTATACTTTAAAAAAGGGTTTTACGGGAAGGTCTGGGGGGAGGAGGGAATGTTCTGTTGTTGCTGGTTTTTTAAAATACTGCACCATAACAAGACCTGGCTTAAAAAATGAAGACAAATGTAGCCTATTAGTCAAATCCAGGCTTAGGGGCAGTTTTAAAATATTTGGACTGTTTCTGACCTGGCTACCATCCTGCTGTGGGTAGGATCATCACAGCTAGCAACACCCACCTATCCGTGGAACAGTAGGGACTGTGCTCCTCTAATAAATGCTCCTTAAACAGCTGTATGTTCAGTAACAGCTAAATTAGGCATTCTTTTTGTAGCATGGTTAACAAAAAAACCCCAAAAACTTAATTATCCAGACCTTGGCAAAGCAAGGGGAAGAAGACACTGTGGCTGTATGTAGTGTGCTGTGAACGTGTTTGGAGTTGTACAATTTGGTGGAGTTGCTGCTTTTGGTTTACTGACTGTTGTTGCAGCCTTAGTGTGGAGAACAATGTGTTGTGGAAGTTACATGTAAAACAGGCCATTTTGCCTTCAGTCATAGTGTGATAGTGAAAAGACTGTGCAGAAGTTGGCTGTAACATGAGTTATTTTGTGTACCTTAGGAACACTAGTAATGCACTAGGGCAGCACCAATGTGTTACTTAGTGGCACTATTTCTGTCTTGCAAAAATTCTTTAGCTACTTACATTCAAAGGAAAACTTTTTGCTCATTCTGAAGTTAAATTTGGTTTAACTGAGGAAAAAGAATTGTAGCTTACCACAGTTAAGTACTGCAACATCCTCCCATCAACTCTGGATTCATGAAACTGGTCTTTGTACTGAGGTAAGCCAATATCATCAAGCCATCCTGCAGATATGCAAGCAATAGGGAACTAAATCTGTATCAGTGAGAAAGAAGCCCTTCTCTCCCTTTTGGTCTAGTCTGGCCTCTTTCGAAGCATTCAGGTAGCTCATTCTACCTATTGCCCCTTTCCAAAGGACATCCTCTTGCTCGTAACCTTAAAGCAGTTCCCACCAAACAGCTTTGTCCACACTACCCCTGTGATATTGAACACACAGCATGTGACAGAGCATGTGCTGTCTGCAGTATAACATAGCTCTTGCTAGACTAAGCATCCCCATTTTCTTTCCTACAATCTGACAGACTTCCCTGTGGAAGATCATGCTGTAAGTTGTATATTTGGATGTCAAGAACAACACAAAAACATTTCAATTCTACTATGGTGAAACCTAGTGCTTTTTAAAAGATGCCTGCTAACTCCTTAAACATGTATCAGGCAACCCATTCATAGCAGGGGGTGGAAATTCCTTTCCAAACAATTCCAAGAGAGTTTAAACACTTACGTGTCACCCAGATATGATCAAGTTGTGCAGACTTCTCATCTTGTTTTGCATTTATTGACTTAATGGCCAAAACTAATTTCTTCCTGTGCAGTGGATGCTTTATTCCCATTTCCTGCAACAATAACCATTAGCAAAGAGTTTGCCTCTGGCTCTTTTCATCGCTGAGGTAGATACAAAAATAGATACTATGCATTTCAGAGAGGTAGAACTGCCAGTGGTTTGAAGGGGCCTGGCTATACAGAACCAACAGTATGGCTGCTTGAGACAAACAGGGACAGGTTATTACCTTTTCCATGTCCTGAGGTGTCGCAGTCAACAGCGTGTGGCCTGATGTCACCCACTGCCGTGCAAAAATGACATACTGGCCAAGCCCAAAGTCCTCAAGCCAGTTACAAACTCTTTCAGTGCTCCACTGAGCAAACGGAGCATTGTGGTCACTGAAAAGTACAAGAAAAGTTGGAAAAAATCTTAAAGAATGAATGGTCAAGTTGGAAAGCTCATTGTGTGCCAGAGGTAGCCCTACAGCGAATCTGTGGGTGTGCTGTGCCCTGCGCGGCAAGAAGAGCCAACAGCCCCTCTTGCAACAGGTGCTCTGGTACCCATGGTCCTGTTAATTTGGCTGCCCAGTCACAACTTGTGGGCAGCTGGGGGAGTGGATAAGAATTTTCCATTTTCTACTTGGTAAGAGGAAAAACTGAATTGCCAAATTCATCATCATTATGCAGGTGTTCTCACAGGAAGAGGGTAAGGTCTCCCTGTTCTGTGACAAGGTGAAATTTTTGATACTCCACCAAGCACCGAGTGCTGCAACCTGCAGCTGCAGGAGTGTGGATAGGGGAGCTTCTCAGGATACATTTGCTACCAAAGAAATTCTTTCCACTTCTTGTGAAATTCCATGTGTAGTGAAAAACGTATTTCACAAGAGGAGGGTTTGGCTGTTCAGCCCATTTAACCCCAGCACACAATGTGCTGTGTAAGGTCAAGAGGCAGCCATTACCTCTTCTGGCCTTTGCTGTCCTTGGATCGGGATAACCGAGGCCCAGCTGTTGCACGGAGACCACCTCTTCGGAACTCTGCCAATCCCAGGTCGTCTGCAGGGAAGTTACCTGACTGAGTTCTTCTTATTCTTGCAAGACAAGAGTGCCATGACAGTACTATTAGCTTGTGTCAGAGGACATTGGTCCGTGTGGAAACTGCAGTGACAACTAGGAACTGTGTTAACCTTCACGTAAGCCACAAATGCCAAATTCCAGGGGTAGCTGAAGAAGTTCCAGCCAACGCAGTCTAGATCTAACTCGGGGTGGGGGGGAAATAGAGCTCCGCAGAGCAGCCCTAACCCTTCAATCCAATTAATAATCCAGAACTTGGAAATGGCCGCTGTTTCTAAAGCAGATCAAGTGAGCACAGTACAACACAGCCCTCTGCTTTTTGTTCCTTCTCTTTTCTCTCATGTTTTTTCCTGATGCCTGCTGTAATGAACAACTTACGATCATTTAATTTTTCATGGCTAATGAAACTGCTGGCATGCTAAATTAATAGCATTAAGATGACAGCAGTGTCATATTTCTTTCACCAGCATAGCTCTGAACACTCCCATCCTTTTTTTCTACACCCCCGTGTGCACAGACACACCCATGCAGATGCAGAGCTGCTTTCTTCTCCTCTTCCTGAATTTCAGTTTATTCTTACTGTAGATAATTGTAACTTTTGCTGGGAATTAGATTCATTCTCAGCTGAAATGTCTTGACAGTGAATAAAAAAAAATGACCTTACTTTCCCCAGATTTTCTTGATCCCTTTTGGACTCTTCCTGTTTTCTGGAGACCATGGAGATTGTGGACCTGAATCCATTCTTGAAGAAAGAGGTGAAAGGTCATCTGAGACTACTGTATCATCCATGTTCTCTGTTTCTCCTGCATTAAGAACAGTATCACAGTCACATTTTATACTAATTATTAAGAAGGTTTTTTGTCTGGGAGACAGATGTTTTAATGCTGCAGACCATAATAACAAAGTACAGATATGTATAAAGTTGTTCCTGTATTAAAAAACAAACATGCTCAGAAGGTGAAAAAAAGCTGTACATTTGATACAAAAAAAGAAAATAATAAAACACTGGGTAAAATAGCATTGTTATTTCAGTCGTTTGTATTTAACTACATTTTAATTCATTTAAAGTCTCAGACTTTTGCCTTACCTGCTCTTAATACCACAACTCCTCCATCAAAATCAGTGAGAATTTTTCTGACTTCAGTGAAAACAGAATGAAACCAGGAAAAAGTGTCTTAAATCCCATCTGAATGCCAATACAGCAAAAGCTGTTAATTCATTTCAGTACTGCACATAAGGAATTCAGACTGGATGGCCCACTCAGTGTTAGTATTTCATAGAGAAAGGGAGGGGGGGAAAGAAAGCAAAAACAGTAAGCAGCAAAACTGGTGTTAAAGTTGCATCTTGTTTGGATACAGTACCTAGCACTGGTGCACTGACACTCCTGATGCGGTCTTCAGTCATCCCAAGAAGCAGAAAGCCAGATGAAGAAGCAAAGAAGATATAAAATACCAGCAAAATAAAGTTACAGAAGAGCAAAGTAGTAAGCTAAGCATTAAAAGCAGAAACAAAAAGAAAAGAAGCAGTTACGCTTGACATGAAAGTGAATATGCATTGGTGTGCACAAGCCCCAAGAATTTTGTACAGATCATCTTGAATAGACAGGGATGATCGATTATCTGTTTTGGGTTTTTTTAAAAAACTATTCTTAGCCAGTTTAAACACATTAAGCATATCCTACAGAGCTCCACAAAACCTGCAGAGTATCTGAAATGAAGCAATGTCTAGGATTACATCAAATTTCTCTGAAATACAGAACTGGAGGTGTAATGAGTTTACTGCACATGCAAGAAACAAACCAATCTGCATAAAACATTCTCTTAACTCATTGTATTTAAGAAGCCATTGTTTGCTTATAGA
>JAWWEU010000158.1:6700565-6955405 GCA_035583155.1 Acropternis orthonyx | reverse complement strand
CATGCAAGAAACAAACCAATCTGCATAAAACATTCTCTTAACTCATTGTATTTAAGAAGCCATTGTTTGCTTATAGAAAAAGAATTTTTTCCTTTACAAGCTCACCCATCCTTGGATAATCCTGCAGTTTAAAGACATAACAGCATGGCTCATGCCATTGCCTACAATGTTGCAATCACAGAAAAACTTCTTTAAAAAAACCCCTAAACAACCACAACCTATTGCAATCTTGAAACTACAGTACACTAAAAGCTTTTAGGACCATGAAGCTTTAAAATAAACCAACCCCTACCAAATAAAAAACAACGCCAGCCGAACAAAAAAAACCCACATGACTTTTAAACTGTAGAAACACTTCAGAATCACAAGGGACACTCTTGCTCCTGAGCTTCCAAAGCTCCTTAGTCCTTGGCAAACACCTCGTTTTGTGTCTCACTGTGACACTTTTTGTCAATAAATCCATGCTTAAGGTGTTGCTGAAAAGAAATTAATACAGGCTTCCACAGGACTATGGTTGTGGAATAACAATATATTTGCAATTCCAAAATCCATAGATGTATGTAGCAAGTTAAATTTTTCACTTGTGGGTCCCTACAAGCTACAGCAACCAACAGTGCTCCGTACAAGGTGCCAGCTGTATTGTAAATTTTCACCACTAAAATGCAGTGGGATGGCAAGGAATGGGTTTGTTTGTTTTACTGAATACACCAATCTAGTCTACAGTTTTTAAAAGCATTAATGATGTACTTGGCTGTTTGCTTGCCTGCTTTTAAGAAAACAGATCAAGCTCAAGCACTGGAAGCACGTTTGGAAAAACATATTGCTCATTCATATTGTGATTATGTCTGCCTTTCTTAAAGTTCTGATTTTTAATTAGAGATTTGTTGACTTGCAGAAGGCACTCTCCACATCTCCAAAACTATCTCTTCATTACTTAAGCTATCAATGATTTCAGCAGATTGTGTTGTCAATGCAACAGAAAAGAACTCTCTAACTTAGAGCCATCATTTACTCTCCAGGAAGCTAATTTTTGGTACATTATTAAAAAAAAGAGTAGCAGAACACTCCCTAACTGAATCACTTGAACATCACAGTCCATTTTTCTGGCATAGAGATTATATCCCGTGCTCTGCCCCACTCCCTCAAACAGTTTGCCTTCCCCCCTCCCCACAGCCCTCTCAGGGAGGTGTGGGTACATACTCAGGCTCGGGACGCCGTTGTCCTCACTGTCGCTCATGCCACATCCATCTGGAGAGTGATACTTTCCCTGCTCTCCGTTCTGTAAGGGTCGGGGCAGCTTTCCTGGCAAGGTTTGGTACTTGCTGCCTTTCACAGCTGGCTTACTCTGGTTTTTTTTAGAGGAAAAAAACACAAAATCAAGTCGCTCACAGCATTTGCAACCCAGCACACGTTTTTAAAGTTGGGACAAAGTATTTGAAGGCCACGGTTCAAAATGGCTCCACTACCTCCACATTCCTGCTTACAGGTAATTCAATTTAAACCCAACAGTCAGCTGACAGTTTTCTAGCTAAGACACAGCCTTGTCTTCCCTCAACTGCTCCTGCCACTTTAGCCAGACTGTATTACAAAATATATGTTGAATATTTCCTGTTCTTGTCATTAGAACTTTTCCAGCTGCCCTCTTTTCCTATAGGACCCTGGCACTGTGTAATTACCTGGCCCTTCCAAGGTCATCTTTAATAGCCCAAAAATGCATTTAGTTACTTCTCACACCAATTTTTGCTCTGTCAATGCCGCCCCGCCCCCCCCCCACCCCCGTTATTTTTCACCAGACTTTCTCTGTTTCTGCCTCACAATTTTATCTTCCTGGGATCTGAACCACAAGTATTTATATACCTCAAGTTTTCTCAAACATATTTTGCAGCACCATTAATAACAGTAAAGGAATCAACAACAAAGTTAGTATACAGAAATTTAACATTTGTAAGGACTGAGATCTCTTTGCACAGACAAAATTACAAGTGTGAGATTTTCTTAAAAAAATAATTGTAACTAAAGCTACAGTTGCCAATTATACAGCTAAATACAATTGCCAATTCCATTACAGAACCTAAGCACAAGGTGCACTTTGATAGATGCTGGGAAACAAAGCATAGACTGAGCTGTATTTTAGGGCTAGGCTGAATGGCTGCTGACTCCACAAGTTTTGTCCATGTCAGGCTAAAGTAAGAGACCAAGCACATATGGTACACGTTCAGCGTCACAGGCATCAGAGCTCCCAAACAGTGGCCCTCAAAGTCTCATTGTACTGTACTGAAAGGGAACTGGTACACAGGCTTTGCTAAAAATAGTCTCTCTTAATTTTCCTTGCATTCAAGCGATCATCTGTTTGGGGATCTTGCTCCTTGTACAGGAGCAGATGAGAACGTGCTGATAAATCTGACAGTTTTGAGCTTAACAAGATACTTTTCCAGGCAAAGTATGTGTTTCACAGAGCTACTTGTCTACAGTTTTGGAAATGGCACGTTGAGACTTCTTCAATTCAAATGAAGAAGATGGATGAGTCATCACTCTGGGCAAAAATACATCCCAGAACTGTCAACACCATAGGGCAGAGATGCTTTTTGAGAAAACCTGTGACTCCAATTGGCATTAGTGGGAGTGGTGTACATTCCAACCTGTGTCTTGGAATAAACTCATATTGGTCAATGTTTCAGTGTCAGAATAGAGGTTTCATAGGAAAACTTTGTACTGATAATATGCAAACCATATTTAGCATCCAGGAACATACACTATGCTCCTTTTTAGTAACCCCATCCTAACAAAATAGTTTTAAAACATTGCCTGTGACAGGATGATATGTTACATAATGAGATAACCACTGCTTTTTCTACTCTTATTTCAAGCCTAGAGGGATCTTTGGATACTACAACTGCAGGCCAGATTGCTCAGTTTCTCAGCTCCTGCTCCTTTTTGGCAACTGCAGGACTACACCCCAACTTGTAACAAAATTTGAGTAGAGAAATTACTTTTTACATCAGCACTGTATTTTTCTGAAACTGACTGACTTCAGCTTCTTAACTTGTGTAACAAGTTTTGGATAAAAAGAAAAAAAATACTTCCCTCTCAAATCTTTACCCCTCTTCCCAGAATTTGTCAGCACTGGAACTATGCAAACATTTTAAAAATAAAATGAATACAAAATGCAAACCCAGCCATACCATCACAGCACAACAGAGAATTGTTAGGAAAGGTTGCAGTTAATATACCTCTTGTTCTACAACAGGCTGTGCTGGTTTTCCATCTACATACTACGGAGTTTCAGGGAGGGCAATTTCAAAGTTTTATGGAAAAAAAGCAACAGACAAATGTTAGTATTAACATACATACATGGAACATCAATTGTAGTTTTATTACTATAGTGATGCTGCTTAATGTATGGACAGTACATTACAAGGACTGTTATCTCTTCATTTAATTTCAATCTAATATTCAATACTGATCGTGTTTATTCATTCTCCGCTCTATAAAATTTGGGCCCTGTTTAGGATCTGTTGTGATCAAAGGAATTTTGCTATTTTCAGGCTTTTGGGTGGTCCCTCTAGACCTACTTTAAGCTGGGAACATAACAGCTGTTTAACAGTTAGAACAATATGAAAATGACTGACATAAAATAACATACACAATACTGCATGTACCCTGCTGACATCATATAGAGCTGTGGTAGAAATGAAGTAATAAAAATACCGGCATGGCTAGGTCAGGGACACCAGTGTAGGTTATTCTTTTATTATTATTATTATTGCTGGAAGGAATTGGAATTTGAGCTTTGTGCAAGGCAGAATAGCTGCAGTAAACAGTGCTGCTAGCACAGGTTCTCTTGGAATTAATGCAAAAAGCAATCTGTTGTGCTGAGTCAGCAAAACATGGCTTTTTCAGCCTTAATTTTGGTTGTAACATTCACATTTAGCCACTCACTGGTATGCACAGGGAGGTCTCAGTTACTTCACTAAGAGGCCTCATGCCTAAATTACTGCACAGAATTTAAGTGCCTTGCTGAAAAGGGGGCTGGCTTGCTACAATTCTCTCATAGCCTTGGTAGGTTTTTCTTCCTCTATGGCTCTGATTTCATGGATAGAGCAGATTCACAGCATAAATGTGTAGGTACAGCCTAATCACAGCATATGGCAGAGACAAAATTTTGAATTTGAGACAGGAAAATAATTTAAAAGTTATGAAAGGAAAACAGACCTTCATAAGCTCTTCATGGAATGAAATGTTAGTGATTTGTCACACGTGTATGACCACAATCAAAAATGAGTGCAACACAAATCTCACATACTCTATTTTGTCACTGTCCTCTTCAGCAATGTAAGAAAAATTTAAAAGAATTTAAGAACTAGAGTAATCATACTACTAGTACCTGGTTTAAGTGACATTACTGGGTGTGGGTAACCTAGTATTAAGTCTAATTTGAGTACAGAAAGCATCAACACCAGTCTCACAAAACATAATTGCAAGTGCACAAAAATGCTAGTGAACGTAATGACAAAACAAGACTCTGGACCACAATGTAACGAGACTTTGCAAATAGGAAAGTCTTTATTCTGGAATGGAATTAAAAGCTTTGAAGTAATAACAGTGCTCCTGCTGGTTTAACTGAGGCAGCATCACTACCATCTTCAGGAATGCCATTTATATCACAGGTCTAAAGGAGCAATACTCATAGTTACATGCAAACACTTAAAAAGGAATCCTATGTGGAAATGCCCATTTCCACTCTTAACTACTTCCAGGATTCACTGCCTTAACATTTTTAATAATTTGGAAGTAAAATTTCTTTTAAACACACCTATAAACAAAATAATACTGCAGTTCATGAAAATGACTCCTCATTATTTCTCATATTTCTCTTAAATACTTTGGTCTCTCTCAGGGGAAAAACTGAATTTGAAGGTGTGTACATATGGGTGTGTCAACCAGTTTGTTTATTCTAAACTCAGCAATGGGATGAAAAAATAACCTCAGCTGTTTTATCATTAGTGCTTTTCCCCCACGTACAATGTCAGGGGTGGTTAACATTACTGTATGTGAAAAAAAGAGAGTATTTATACTTGATCTCTGTCTTTTAGTTGTGATATTAAACACCAGAAATTGTGATTGCAAATAAACCAACCTTTTCCAGGGATTCACTCTGCAAGTCTTCTAAACTGCTTGACTTTTTTTTCTGTGGAACCCTTTAAAAAAGCAACAGGGGAAAAAAAACCCCAGCAGTTAATACAACATAGTATGTTTGCATATGCCGTGTCATATATGACAGTTGTATAGATCACATAATGTCTGCATATAACAAATAATTCAGAATTAAGAGATTAATTTCTTTTGTTGTATTTTTAGTCTAAAAATCACAGTATTAGAAACTGCAGTAGGCGAAGTCAAGAACAGCAACAAGACATCCTGTGATCAACAATGAAAGGCAACAAGGCCCAATGTGCAGCTTTAAACCTTGTAGGTACAGATGAATTCTTGGAAGCTCTTAACAAGCAAAAGGAAAGACCAATAACTCCTTTGAGCAATGTGCAACATTAGGAGATTTTAAAAAGGAAAAATGTCTCACATTTCAATTAAAGTTTCTCATTCTTACCTATTTGTGATTTGCAAAGATTCTTCTTGTGGAGAGGTTAAATTAGTCGCAGATACTGGAATGCTTCCACTTTAAAGAGAAATAAATTTTATAGCTTTAAGTACTACAGTACATGTATCTCCTGATATATGGAAGTGCTGATTTACTCCTGGAATTCAAACCTTATACAACTAAGTATTGCAAACCTCCATAGCAAACACTGCTTTCACAAGTACCCAAAAGTACAGCAAAGCCAAGAACAATCAAGACAAGATGCCAACAGTTAAACAGTTTAAATAGTACAGATTTAGGACAACCCACATGAAACACGAGAAAGAAAGGTCTTGCCTGATTTCCATAGCTTTGTGTGGCACTGGAGGGAGCACAGCTTGTGACAATTCTCCTGAACAGGCCTGTGTAAAATACAAGAGCTTGAAACCAGGAATTCTGGTGCCTGATGAATCTACCATGCCCTTATCGAGAAGTACAAAAACTCAGCCAGGGCCGCACCCACTACATTACTAGAGAGAAACCAACACAAAAAAAATCATATATACTGCAAAACTCAATTCTGAAACATCTTTACTAAGTACCTCAGTTTTCAGTTCTCCTTGAGAATTGTTCAGAAGAGTCCACTTCCTTAAAGTTGTCTCAAGTTCCTCTTCACTGGCACCAGGGACAGAAGAGCCTGTGAGCATTAAAGAGGTAGAAAGGGAGAGAAACAGGCAAAAAACCAAAAACATTTAGGACCATATCAGACAGTCTAAATTCTTTGGTCTTTAAATTCCCCTTCAGTCTTTCTCTGAGGCATGTAATTCACCACCCTCTCTGCTCCCCACCCCTCCTTTGGGCTCAGGTTTACCAGAAAGCTGATTTACATTAGAGCAACAAATTTATCACTTCCAGTTATGTGCTTTGCTCTGCTGTGAGCAGCTGAGCTGCTTCTCAGGCAGCTTCTGAATCACTGTGTAATTCATAGTCTGAGGTTCTGGGCCAAGTTGAAGTTGGTACCATTTATACACCTCAGTGTGGACAATCTCAGTATTACACTGCAGGTCCTGCAGAGGTTTGTATTTGGTTTGTTTTGGTGAGCATCACTGTTTTTATTTACACCGTAGTGAACATCAGTGCTAGTGTAAACTAATGCCATCATACTCCCTGGGGTACCAGCTTAACCACCTACAGCATCATGGATTGCTCATTGTGACCATTTAAAAGTAAACCATTACACTCATACACACAAGCATCCTCCAAAAAACATGTTGCACAGGGGGATGGTGCACTTGGATCTGTGGCCAAGGTAGTGGACTGGAGCTACACAATCATACCTTTGGATTGCCTTTCAGAACACTTTCAAGTGCGAGTTTTTGTTTTGTTTTGGTTTTTAAATGAACATTCAGAGACATTTATCTGTATCTTGTTCCCTATTCTTGCGTGTTAAATACAAATTTCCATTCTGCCATACAAGGCCTGAAAATAATTGTGTTTGTTAATATGATGATGTGCATTGATCAAAACTGTCCTTTCAGAAGGTCAAGTTTCCCAAACTAAATTCAGTACTGCAAAGCATGGAGGCAGCTTAAAATGAGATTGTCCTAAAACCCACTCCGCTTCCTGCAGCATAACTGAGAAATGGGACAAAGATTTTTTCCATAGATTTTGAAATTCAATATATATACATTGTGTGCTCCAAAGCAACTGTGGGTTTTCAGTAGTTCCTTCCAAACAAAACTTGCCTAGTCAGCTGTCAGGAGTCTTCTTTTAGTGGAAGGAAAGGGCAACAGAACTTACTAGATTTATTGCAACTCTTTTTAGCAAAAAAGAATAAAAGTCCTCCAAACAGCATCGAATGGCACCTGAGATCAGCTTGCCTTTTATGAATGCCATATAAAAAACATGGCATAAAACATTACCACTAGCTGGCTGGCAGCTGAGCATTACTGCCATTGTGGTGTAGGAAATCTGAATATAGAATTTACTTTTAATTAATGAACGTTGATAAACGTCTTCTGATATCATTTTACACTGTAAAAAATGGCTACTCATAATGGTCACAGGAAACATCACATGAACTTAATACCTGCCTGTATACCTTACTCATCTCCTGCAGATGAATTAATTTAAATCAAATTATGTCATTCTAATTTTGAATAATATATTTTGGAGAGGGATATAATAATGCCTTTTTTGTACCGCCCACAGCATAGGGAACAAAAAAGGCAAATTCCACATGCTCCAGGCAATAACACAAGCCTGGTCAGACACTGTGGTTCTCTGTGTACCTGAAGAAGTGTATACTTAGTCTCATAGCATACCAACATCATACAAATATATGCATAATAAAATACATATTACTATATACATATATTTAAAAGGACAGTAAGCAACAGTTATAGTGCATGCAGTTTTTAAGAGATCTGATATCAAGAAATTATTCACAAGACATTTTACCCTGAGCTGCAATCATTATGTCTTTGACCCTCCTGTACTGGGTTAGCAATAGTGTCAACTCCTCTATTCGACGGTCCTGTGAAAAACATTAAATAAGACTGTTTAAAAACCTACATTTTGAACCTGTAGAAACACTAATACATTTCTTGTGATTTTTATGAAAGCAGGATCAACTCTCTCCCACACCTTGTAAGGAATGTTTCTTGGCTTTTATTTGCCTTTGTACATAGTGTGTGCTGGACAGCATGAAATTATGGATAGAAGGAAACCAGAGAAGTTTGACATTACTAGTAAATTAGTTATTTAGAGAAGCATGATTTGGAAATCTAAAGAGTGATGGCAATATACTGGAGTTGAACCTCAACTGCCTCAAGTGGGCAGTGTTTGGTTTTTACTCTCATACCTGTCATCATAGTGTGAATCATGCTTATGTTTTGTATAGTTCAACAGTCCAGTCATGCTCTTTAATCTTGTGTGTAGGATCTGTTCTCCATTCTGACAGCTACCCTTACTCCAGTTTTGAACACACCTGCCTGAAGTCAGGCAGTCAAACCCACAGAGAATCAAAGAAATGAGGCCTTGTGAATGTGTGATGCATTTTCTGACTCCACTCTCTCCAATACCTAATGCTTTCCTTTTATGTGCAGAAACTCTCTTGATCCATGTGTTCAGGGAGGGCACTTGCCCTTTGCACAGACACAACACAGTAAAGGGTGGCAATCATTATTTCTGGATCTGTCATTTCTATATCTGATAATTGTGTCCCCAATGACAATAAATTCTTGTTATTGGTCACTAAGTGTACGGTCTTGCAATCTGGTTTGTCCTGTTTCTTTGACCCCACCTCTAAACCATTCCTGTGTGATAACCTTGCCCAGTGCTGTGACTACAAACCCAAACAAGTATAAAGAACTAGTTTCTACAAGCAGGTGTCAGGAAAGGCACAGATGCAAAGCAGGCATTGGAAAAAGAAAAGTCTTCCAGGGAAGTTGGCAAGTATTTAAGGGATTATCTGCACTGAGCTGCCTCCCTGCCATAGCTGGGTCAGTGTCAGAGGTATTTTAATTAAAAGCTCCTCTGGCACATATATGTTACAGTTACAGCAGATATCCACCAAGGTGTAGGAGTAACTGCACAGACCCTGGATCCTGACCAGTGTACAGCAGGGCAGATGATGCTGATCCTCCCTTCACGCCTCAGCAAGTACAACATGAGGCCAAGGAGACCTAAACTGGAGATCCTGTTATCCCAGGCATGGATGGAAGCAGCAGGTTCCTTTTCATAGCAAAGACCTGAAACTCACACACCCAGTTTTTAAAAGCAGAAATACGTGCATCACTTACTACCAGCTTAGCTGAGCACTTGCTGTCCTAAATGACACAGGGAATATTTAGAGTTATCCCAAAGGCTATTTGGAGATATTTTCTCTCAGGAAGAATATTTTAGTTTGCAATATTATTGAAGGTAACAGTTTTACATTGAACACTAAAGAAGCTGTGGATCAACCATCAGTCCACTACAATTTTCAAGGAAATAACCCTCCTTCCTCTGTGAGTACATTCAGATATCAGGACATAAGTGACAAAATTTTGTGTTCCCTTCAAATACAAAAAAAAAACAAAAACCCAAAACCTTATGCAGACTTGGAATAATTTTGTCAAGAGATAATGCTACATTTTTTATTTCCCAGACATAAATTTTGACTTTTTATGAGCTTTTGAGAACTAAATGTTTTTATGAGCCACATTAATGTTTTCCAGAACTAACATGGCCCTGTCTGGATTCCCCATGTACTAAAGGAAGTTTCTAAGGATGTATATCTATATCTATTTGATTGTGTATGAGTGTGTCACCATAAAGGAAAATCCAATGGCTTGATTTATTATCATAAAAACTACAATTTCCTGAAGACTGAATCACCCATTTAAATAGGTTTAAGTCCACTTCTTCTCCTTTAGTGCTCTTTTTTCTTAATCTTGTTTATTTACATCCTGTTCCATTTCTCCCCAAATCTGAGTCTGCGTCAAAGGCCACTTTTTGACTTTAATATGACCATCTAAACTGGGATATCAGTGCACTTTGGGTTAGGTTGGAAGATAAAGAGCTGCCAGAGATGACCAAACCTTCGTGATCTTTTCAGCAGCAGAAACCAGGAGATTCTGCTCATTACAGCCTTGGCTTTGTCCTCTGCTCTGGAGTTTAACAGGCCTCCCAGATTCTGTGGTCAGGTTAGCAAGGTCAGCCACACTTTCTATTTAAAAATCAACCTCTGTCACAATCTCATAGGATAATCCAAAAGTCCAGGCAACACCACTCTTACAGAAAAGTGTGTTATTCAGAACATTTCAGAGATTCCAACCCATAATTTCATTCTTACTGTGTAGGAGAAGGATTATTTTCTCACCTTTTCTTCATTGGCAACCAATAAGGACTCCATTCCTATCTTCAACCGCTGAACTTCTTGATCTAAAAATGGTTTTAAAATGTTATAAGAAAAAACCCCACTTGCTATATTTAGTGTAAATATATGTTTTGTAATACTCTCCCTATGTCCTTACAAGTAACCAAAACCATGTCAGTGGTCATGTCATGCACTACTGAACTACATTTAACTGAGAGTTTTTCAAAAGCTGAACTATTAAAAGCATTGCACAACACAAACTTCCTGGTTTTGCTTATAAAAGGCTACACAATACTATTTTAGACTATGAAAGTCAAGCAATGGGAAAAAAAAGAAACACTGAAGCTTATTTTGTGAAATATTAGAGTGTGTTTGCTGTTATATACTTAAGGAAATAATTTTAAGTAGGATTGAAAATAAGTTATATTGCACCTGAGAAAAACGTTTGGCAGCTTATGAGATGCAGTTCAAGGACATTCATGGAACTTGGAAATGAAAAATAACAAAAAGTGGTTTGATACAAGGAAAATTTGCAAAATATTTTTTTCTTAAATATTTCAGTATAAATAACTATGTTAAAATCTATGTCAAGAGCTAATACCCAATTGCCTCACACACAATTTGGTGCTACATGATAAACGTTATTCAGGAACTTTATAGTCCAATTAATAGAAACACACTCTGAAAATGTATGAGTTGTTAATCACAGCACCCTAACTTTGCTGTACCAAATCTTTCATTTCTTTTCTAGACACTATTCCTAGCAAGTCTTCCAGTACCAAACTATACTGAATCAAGTGTAAGTGATGTAGACAGAAGAGCCTGAGACAGTTGATCTGTTGTAAATACCACTCGAGGGATTCGTGCTTTGACAGTAAACTAGACCCAGTTGTTCACAAAAGACAATGAAAAACAGATATGTCAGGCATGATGTGAGAGAGGGGAAAGAAAATCAATACTGCTAAAGAGCATCTGTAAAAAAAAGTTTAACAACTAAATACTGCACATACAATGTCATGGCTAAACCATTTGCAGAAGCTGTAATTAGCTTGTATTGCAGTGATTCTGATAAATGCACACCTTGCAATAATTAAGTTTTAGGACACGTAAATGAACCTTGCAGACATTTGTCTTGCAGAAGAGAACACTTATTAACACAGGGCATGCACAGACACAGCCAAATCAAAACCTATAGCCAGCAGGCAGTGGGCAAGCAATTGGAAGACTTGAAAAAAATCACAGTCCTGCCAATTTCTCTTTATAAATATTAGACTTCAAGAAGGACTGGTGTCAAGGTAGTTTTAAGCCACTTTACATAAAGTATTTTTTAAAAAAATCAAGTATGGAAACATTTACTCAGACCTTTTTTTTTTCTATTATTTATTTTACTGCACTGATTAAAAAAAACGCCCAAAGTCCTTCCCCTCAAAGAAAGAAGACTTTCAATTAAAGCTCTTTTTCCAGATATTACATAGGGTTTACATATGTGCAAATAAAAAGAGGTAAAGGTTAAGCTTTGGCTCTGTTAACCTTGACAACGTCCCTTTGAAGTTCAACGATCTGATTTGTGAACCTCTGACTTTTATTTCTGAAGTGAAATCTTACTGAACAGGGCAAGTAGCTGTCTGCTTGCTGCAAGCAATGAAAGCAGTGTCTCCTGTGTATTACAATTAGACAGCCGAATCCAAACAAACACTGAATTATTGCTGCAGAATGCATCTGAGTTATAATTGGTGTGACAGGAACAGTGAGACAAAGCCAAAAGTGAATGGCAAGGCTTACGTTTTTCTTTTAGCCTTCTCCTATAAACTTCCTCTACGATGGTAAATGATGAGAGTCAAAGTATGTAGAAAAAGCACATATTAGATAAATTTTGCAATTTACTTAGAATATGCATTCTAGCATACTACAAGTACATTGACACTATTTTTCAGCTTTGAGAAGACCACCTAAAAATCTGAAAAATCAGTAATTTTTTCTATATTTTTTTGGCAGAAGAATTATTACTGCTGCATATTGTTTCCATTCAAATATAGTCTACATGGTTCCCATGCATGTAGCCCACAGAATCTGTACAGGGTTTGGTCCTTCTGCCACCGGAATCACAGATAATTTCACCCATTTTCAGCATGAACAGACCAGACACACTACTAGAAGTTGAATGTTACTAAGCTCTATATTTACTGTCATACCACTATCTTTCCTCTGAAATACCATGAATTCTTTGGGAACCTCAAAGGAAACACAGAATTCTATTAGTAGAAGAGCTCCTCTACAAAGCACTGCTGTTAGACAAACTGACTTTCCGGTTAGACATGCAGTTCTCTACATGCACAAGCTCTGCAGTTGAGTGAAATCAGCACAATTGTATGTTGGAATAAACCACAGGACATTCTGGGTAAGCCCTGAGAAAGATGTAGCACAGCACCTGAAAATCCACATCTCAACCAGGGCAGCCTTCAGAAGCATTAGTTAACACCCACAACAGGAGTTAGTGCAGCTAAGTTGATGCACTGTGGCAGACTCCACACAAATATTCCTGCCTGGAAAAGTGTCATTGCTGCAGAAGAACAAGGTCACTAAAACTATATTCTCATGGCCCAGCAATTGATAGAAGGCCCAGGGAGTCAATATTTCAGAGAACTATGACATAACCAGTTGAGACCAAAGGCTAAACAAACTGGTTTATTTGCCATTGTCCTGTATGAACAGTATCATCTTAAAACAGAAGCCTGCAATATTATAGGATCCTAGAACAGCCTGAGCTGGAAGGGACACTGAAGGTTCATCTGGTCCAACCCTTCATGGGACAGGGACAATAAATGAGTGTTTTGGAATCTTTGGACATTTAAACTTTATGCTTAGCTACTCCTGTGACCTTTTTTCCCCTTAAAAAGTAAAACTGTAAGATTTATCAAAGACATTTTCAAGGTATACACAAGAAATAAATTCCCATTGGACTACAATGACTCTTTAAAATTATAAAGAGAACATGAACAGAAAAAGCTTCAGTGCCTTGAGGATACTTATTTAAATTTGTGCTGCCTCTAGGCTGGAATAGAATTTCACACATTAAAGGCCTCAACTCTAGCAGAACACAAAATGAATTTACACCATTTTTACTCCCAAAATAAATTCTGTAAGTCCATTCTTGTATTCCTTTGAAATCCTGAGCCAAGCTGCTACCAAAGCGAAGTACAATTTTGGATTCTTAGTATTGTCTCCCCTCCCCTTACCTCTTTCTGCCACTTCACTATATGATGAGGTCCTAGAGAGCTGGCTTTGCAGGCGCTCTATCTCTGCATCTTTGAGAGCTAGCTGCTCTTGAAGCTGGGCTATCTCAGCCTGAAAGAGAGCACAACAACAAATTTAGAATAACATCATCACTGACTCTCTGTGAGTCTGTGCTATGAGCTAGAAGACATCTAAGTATAACACTTTGATTGATGTCTGTTACCAACTCAAGACATTTCATAAACACTGTAACAACTATACATATTTATGATCCATGATCCTATTCCTCTTCCAGAAGCTCCTTTTTCCAATGCAATTAGCTCTCAGAGGAAACAAGACTGAGGAAAAGGTACAACTTTCAAGGATTTAGGTAGGTAAGGAAACTCTGGAAAGCTCTCAATGCTACAATGCTGGTCATATAATAACAATAATAGTAACAACAACTACTACTACTATTATTTGCCAACTCATGAGCTTTGCACGGAGCCCACTAAAAGATAACAAAGCATTTTTAAACAGATACTTTTTTTTTTAAAATCCTAATTACTACTTATTAGCATAACTGAGAATCTATTAATGCTGAGCCTTCTCAGCAGGATAACAAAACTGTTCTTCCTCACAACAGCAGGCTAGAAGGAAAGCATGGCCTGGAAAACAACCACATACATGCAGCAAAATACCAGAGTTCATTTACAGTTACTGTCATTTGTGCTGCCACTAGACTGGGAGAGAAAAATCACACATTAAAGAGCTCAGCAATACAGAGGGAGAAGAATTCTATGATTGTCCAGCTTGAAATACATCTGAGGAAAAAATGTGAACAGCATCCTTTACTAAGTCAGCAGTTTGTTTGGATTTTCTTCCGAGGCCTTAAAGCTTCCATTTATCAGTATTCTGAATTTCCCCAGCAAAAGCATACCAAACCTCCTTGCAGCTGAAGAATAAAAGAGGGGGGGGGAAAGGAAAAGGAAGGAAAAAAGGAAAGAACAATGACAAAAAAAAAATCACTAAGGTGACTAGTTTCTCAAAATACTACAGTAAAGCAGGAAAAAAAAAAGGCAAAATGCCAAACAATATTATTCAAATAGAGAAAAACATGGACCAGTTAACAGACAAATTGATATTCACCAGGAAGCAAACAGCTGGATTGCAGGACAATGTCATCACCCTGCCTAAAAGTCCATGTGGAATAGACAAATCTGCCTTGTTGCATCTCTGAAGGGCTCCTACACTTCCCAGTGACTAATATGCTTTTTATATCCAGTGATGGAAATGCTCCAATTTCTCATCTAAGAAGCTGGAACAACAGGAAGGCAAAAGCTTGCAGACCTCCTAATACACATCTGGCTTTGCCTCCCCTGGTCTATTTGATCTTGGAGCTCTTTTAAATGCCCTCTTTTCTTTCAATGTCTCATTGCTGTCATCTCTATGATTATTTTTCTGCTTCCTTTCTCTTTCCTTGTACTTTTCTTCCTTTTCAGTCCTGTGTCTTCTCTCACTCAGTGGGTTTTTTGAGTCTTCTTTCTTATTTTCATTCTGCTCCTACACTTTCCATAATGTTGTATCTGTCTTGGCAGCTGGCCACACACTACTTGAGAAAATATTTTCCCAAAGACTGCTCATATCCACCACGTTAGAGAAAACATTTTCATGGAGAGAAGAGCTATTATCTTAAAAAAAGACTCAATAGCAACATTTCATTATTCATCCAAGAATTCTCAAAAGAAAGAAATGCTAAAATAAATAATAGCTGTTTGTCATATCTGGATCAAGCAATCAAGTATTAAAAAGAAAACTCAGTTTAATAATTTGAAATGTTTCTTCAAGATCCAACCACAACTCAAAAGTCAGTCACTTGTATGAACAGGGATTATAGTATTACATGAATGAAAAGAGATGAGATTACAGCACCAAAGTGCAACTCAGCAAGGAAAAATAGTAAGGTGCTTTATAATCTAGTGGAAAAGGGCTAAAAATTCAAACTAGAAATAACAGTGGGAATGTTCAACTAGAAAAATTAATTACAGGGGAAAATGATGAAATGTTTCAAATGTCGAGCTTCTCCAGATTACGATCCAAAAGCTTTCCAGGATTTAAGGTCAACAGAAGGGTAAGGCAGCCACGCACTTTGATATACACAAAGTCAAAGCAGATGATTTAATGTTGTATTTTGGGCTTAATGTCTATGAAAACAAATTCCATATAAGCAAACACCCAAACAACCTTGCATCTCTCTTCTCTTCAGGTTGGAAAGTATATTCCACAGGGGCTTGTCAACATTACACAAATAAAAGAAAGAAAACCTTCAAAAAGACCTTTGCTCAAAACAGATCTTTGTAAGTCAAAGTGCCTTTCTTGGATTCTTAAAATAAGAATTACAAAAAGGTAGGAGACTGGAAACTGCACAGAGGGAGCAAAAGGCACCAAAAAACCTCTACAAAGCCTTCAAACCAAAATACTTATTTCAAAGATGGTTAGAGAAAACTTTATTTCATAGTAGACCCTGACACAAGGTGAACACTCATAAGAAGTGAAACATATCCCTTTCCATCTGAAATAATCTGTTGTTAGAAAATGCAAATGCTTGTTCTGCTTACTTTAGTTGCTTTTAATTTCCACTCGTATTGATTTCTTTCATTTTCCAGTTCTTCCACTTTAATTTTGAGGTGTCTAAGTTCCTGCAGCAAACCCTGCAAAGGAAGAACAGCAGCTAAAAGTAAGATTTCTCTGGCAGATACTAATTTTTCATAGTCCTGGATTCAAGATCATGCATGAACCACACAGTAAATGAACACTGAACTATCAGACTAAAAACTGTTTACCATGCTAAGAAGTTGTCCCTTAAATGTCCCTTCTCCCTTTCCTTTATATCTCATTGCTCCTTCTGAAGGACAGTATTATTAAATCCTTGATGGAGCTCTGACAAGACAAAACATCTTAAAATGAACTGAGGAAAGGAAAAATCTGGAGGTGCAATCCAATTTTGGAATTCCTGTGTAGTAAATACATTAAATGCCAAATTAGTATCTTGGATTACATTAATACTTATTTTGAATGACTCCCAAATTTGACTCTCAGATTATTTCTCCAGTCTGCATCCTGTATTTTAGTTTTACAGTCCGTTGAGCAGTCCTGCACAGAGGCAAGCTCAGAAACAGCACTGCTTTCAAAATAGGCATCACACCCAAAGTAGTTATTTTTGTAATATAAACCTGTGAGAGAAATTACTGAAAAACTCCGTCACAATATAAGCAGACCACTAGTTCAATGAGTTCTGGTGATCCAAATTTTAACCAACTTAATTCTAGAGGCAACTAAAGCAATCTGATTTAAAAGCAAATATTAAAATGGTCTTTTTCAGGCATACCAGTATCATTCCACCTTCAGTGAATTTAAGCAGTTAATGCAAAGTAGCTTTCGTTTTGACATGGGACATATTTCCGATCAAATACAACCAGGATCTGTAATGTAAATTCAACAATGCTTTTCTGGCAACTGATAGTGTTGGATTAGCAATTTTGAAAGTACAAGCAGATTATTTTTACTATGGCACTTTTCACCCACTTTGACATTATCATTAGAGAAAGAAAGGATGCATGCCAGATAGTCTTGGTTGAAACTATTTTATACCTGCGTTAAGCTTTTAAGATATTCAGGAATGAATAATGTGTGTTCAGAGGACTGGTTAGGGTGCACCATCAAGCACAGCTGGGCTGACATCATCACAAGGAAAAGTAGCAAACTACCAAACCATGCTGGCATGCTGCGCAACAGACAAATCTCAATCCAAAAATCAAAAAAAAACCCACCACACAAGCACTACAGGCTTACAAGTAAAATGGAAACTGCAAAAAAACCTGAAAAGGGTCATTGGGTCTTACAGATATCTGTGCTTTAACACACAGCCATCAATGGTGACTGAATTTGTCCCAATAATCAGGGGTGGGGTGTCTGGGGTGGGGGTTTTTTTCTGGTCATTTTTATGACACTCTCACTCTTGGCTAGTGAAAGTCACAAAGATTAATGCCACAAAAAAAATCAACACCATAGCTGTGGTTAGTGGAATTTAGTTTGTGCAAGAGAAGAGAAGAGGCAATACACAGGCTTCTGCCCAGGTGTACTTCTCGTACATCACACCGAGAACAATTCTTCTGGCTCAGAGCCTCTACTGCTCTCAGCCCAGACTGAGGACCATTAGGTGTCAAGTCTGGTTTCCTATCTTGAGCCTTTCTTTCTTGGATTCTACTATTAATCTCCAGCTGCAGTCTACACATCTGCTCCTGTAGGTCACTGATCAGGTTCACTACTGACTGAAAGCATGGGAGGAAAGGAAGAAGGAAAAAAAAAGACAGGTTAGAAAGAAAATGATGCAAAGAAGGTATCTTTCCAGTTGCAGCACAAAGAAATACATGAAGCACATCAAAGGCAAACTAAGAAAAGACAGATTATGTGTTTCTCTTCTGACAAAGTATATGCAAATGAGTATAAAACTGGAATATTGCACACAGGTACAGTTTAAAGGGACAGAATCTACATTCCATACTAATTCATGATTCTGATTCTAAAGCTGAGATCAGAATTTGGTCACATTATTGGAAACCTTTACAGCCACATGAAGTCAAATACAGGAAAATTTGGAACCTGTTTTAATATGCTGGCTCAGAGAACACTTTTGCTGAAATGGGACTTGATTACAGCCCTTTACACTGCCAAATCATGCACTGGGAAGAACCTGCAAAGTTCTCAGTTGGGGCCATAACCTACTCTTTCACAACTTATACACAGAATTTACTAGCAAAGTAATTCTGTTCCTAGGTCTAGCATGGGACAGAAAAATAACTCCATTACCTCTCCTGTTATCTGGGCAGGATCTTGACATGGAGTTGGAGTTAAGCAACATATGTTGGAGAAATTAAAGAACACCACAGAAGAAAAAGTAATTATTTTAAAGTGCACCAGGTTTGCTGGCCAGCTTTTTGGATTTGTGTGTATCAGTGATAAACACAGAAAAATACCCAGCTCAGAAAGCACACTAAAGTCAAGTATTAAAATCTATATAACACTGCACCTAAATTCCCAAACTCTGTAGCAGAGATGGGTATTTTCTCAGTTATTACAAGTTTCAAGTGCCTTTCTCTTGGCTTTCAAGTGCATTTAATAACATGTTTTGTGATTTCTGAATCTTAAGTGGAATAAATCTGATGAGCTTAATCCATCTCCCAAAGGAGAGAAAAAGATTTTAGTGGACAGAATAACAGATGAAATGGCAGAATATTTTTTATTTTAACTTTCTTCATTGCAAGGCACAACAGTCATCCTGTAACCTCAGCTCTCTGCTGAATCAACAGTCTCAAATCAAGGGAACATCTACTCAGGGACAGGACACTTCCCACCAGGTAAGTATTAATACAACCAATCTCACACTGCATCAGCATCCACAGTCAACTTTAAACACTCATAAAAAGTGCACCAAATGTATGTACAAAGTTAGGTCTTACAGTTTCACACATTTAAGTATTTTTCTAGGGGCACTGTGCCTAAGATGAAATTCAGAAAAGCAGTTACATATATTTCACTTTATACATATAATTCTCAATCAGGATCACAATGTCTGATGCTCCTCTTTCATCCAACAAATGTTTAATTCACCTAAGTAAGGATTAGTTCCATAAACAGTCAGGAACTTTAGAAAGAATACTGGGCCCTGGCAGACCAAGTCTGCAATATCCAGACTTTAATAGGCTGTCCTGCTTTGCCAGGGCTGCACAGGTTCAGAACAGCTCCCCAGGGTGAAAACACATCATTCCTGTGTTCAGTGGCCACAAGAGCCACTTTGCAGTAACACAGTAAGACACTGGCAAGGAGGATATAGGATCATAGAGTCAGCTGGGTTGGAAGAGACCTCTGAGATCATCAAGTCCAACCCTTGACCCAACACCACTGTGATTACCAGATCATGGCACTCAGTTCCACATCCAGTCTCATCTTAAAAACCTCCAGGGACGGTGAATCAACCACCTCTCTGGGCAGGCCATTCCAATGCCTGATTACTCTCTCTGTAAAAAATCTCTTCTTAATATCCAACCTAAACCTACCCTGTGCCCTCTTGTCCTATTGCTGGTTGCCTGGGAGAAGACAGCAATCCCCACCTTGCTACAATCTCCTTTCAGGTTGTTGTAGAGAGTGATGAGGTCACCCCTGAGCCTCCTCTTCTCCAGACTAAACAACCTCAGCTCCCTCCAGCCTCTCCTTATAGCACCTGTGCTCGAGTCCCCAGCTAACTCATCCTCTACTACTAGCTGTGTGTACAATGCAGACACTATCTACACAACATTTTCCATTCCTGGGTTTTACTGCTTTTTTTACCATCCTCTCCACAATCAGGTACCTCACTGAGCAGTACCAGCTGGGGACTGGAATTGTCAGGACACACATCCACCTCCCTTGCTTTCTTTTAAGCACCAAGGCATCGACTGTGCTCACCTTTGACAAGAACACTGTTAACCCCCAGGGGGTTCTGAATGGCTGCTCAAATAGGATGCACAGAATGTTGAGCACAATCTGAGAGCTGCTCCAGCTGTGGCAACATGGGGGAGTTCAGGAGCACCTCTGCTGCCGCCTTGCAATTCTTTTCTCTTTAGCCTCACATTAAAAATGGGAATGGGAAACACCCCTTGTCCACACCGACTTCCCTCAGGGCAAACTGGACAGTACAGATGAACTTCAGCTGCAATATGTACCTTTACAGTTGTTTCTGTTTTCAAGGTAGAGCAGGCTTCTCATTTTTGAGATTGTTTCACAGCAGAAACATTTATTAACACTAACATATGACATCTTGATTCAGAGGAGACAACACACCAAACTGTCCAGTGGGAGTCAGTGGCTCACTGGCTCAAATCTCTTTGGAATTGCAAGTAACTTTGCACCAGATACTTATTCAGAAGTTAGAAGCGCCACAAAATACTTGAGAACAGTTTATAGCCAAAACCACAGCACTTATTCTACAAAAGAAAGAATTAGGACAAAAGAAGGGCTGTAAGGCAAGTTGAAATGGACAATTACTACTGCAATCTCCTGAGAGTGACCCAAAGTCTCTTTCATCCAGGTTTAGGTAGAGCAGGGATCTGGGCTGCCAGTAATCCCTTGGTAATGCCACTCACTCATACCTTGCTACATTAAAAAACCCCATATTTTTGAAATTTCTCAGGTAAGAGAAAAGCTGCACAAACCCCTCAGGTGAGACTTCAGGAACTTTCATAGCATTACTGCAGCAAAAGTAGAACATTATTCCACAGCAAAGGAATTAAAATGACAAAGCCAAGAGTGAGACAGTCCATTTACAAGCAGCTATTCTCCTGGCCCCTGTGTAATATATATAAATAAATGGCACTTTAAATTTAGTATGTGCTTCTGGAGAGCCAGAGACAAGTGGCATTCAGTGTGAAATCAATACCTTTGAGCAGAGGCTAGAGATGCTTGATAAACTCTTTGCTGCTAACTAAAACCAAACGCAAATGACAGGTGCACAAAATAAAGTGAAATGAATCTGGCACATTAAAACTTGCTCATATTTAGAAGGATATCTTAATTTGCTTTGTTTTCTCCCAACCCAACCAGAAAAATAATTCTATAGATAAATTCGATGTGACTGGAAACAGGTGCTGTGAAACAAGCTGACACAAAATTAGAATACAGAGCAAACATGGTTTAGCTGAATTATTCTGCAATGCCACATTTAATTTTAAACTTTTGAAGACCCATCATTGTCTTTAGAAATAGCAGGGTCAGCCGTGAAGTATAATTAAAATGGCTTAACTACTGGATGCCTTTGTAACACGTGAATCCATGTGAAAAAACTGATAGTAGCAAATCCATCAAATCACTATTCTGCTCACCTTTGTCAATCCTAAATTCAGTCCTGGAAGCAGCAACTGGCCAGCTGCAGTCCATGAGAAAGCATTCAGCTTTGTCACCCACAGCTTTGCTCCACTTTGGCAAAAATACTAACTGCAATTTCATTTCAGGCATCACATGCTGTAAGAGCACGTTGTAGTGGCCACGACGTGCAGAGATACAGTTACAGCAATATTAATTTCATTTGATCGCTTGTCAGTTTGGACAACTGTCTCACTCTGAAGCAACGAGGTGACCAGAACACACCTGTGTGTGCACAAACAAGAGCAAACCACAGGCAGACTGTTTGTGCACGGCAAAGGGGTTTATTCACTAGAAAGACTTTGATGGGCAGTGGAAGCAAGGAGTTCAGCAAAACACTCAAACTATTACCAAATTTAAGCTGTAGTCTAACAGTGTACAGAAAATGTGTTAATAAATTTTATTCTGATGTTTGAAACTGTGTCTGTATTGAATAATTATTATAATTTACAGGAAAAGGAACTGAAATAGGGTTAAAGCACTAGAATTCAAGTAACCAGCCTATTTGATTGAAAACAACCCATTTGTCTTGATAAATTGGATTCATGCTTATTGAGGACAATCTGAAATAATTATACAGATATCTCAACAAGCAAACCAAAAATGCTGTTTATTTCCCACAGCTTTACCTATGACACCTCTTTTCCTTGCTTTGTACACACACATTTTTGACTTTCAACAGGCCAGAAATCTAATCACATCTTGGGGTAGTTAATAATTCAGCGCATACTTAACACAATGATTCTCAACTTTTCCATCAGATTAGAATCCTTTTCCATCTCAGCAGGAACGTGTCCTATCACTTAGCAATACAACAAAGGCTCCCAGGCCAATAAAGCCCAACTTTTCCACCCAAGCGGGCACGCAGACACCTTGCTGCAGAAGAATTTCACAGATCATAGCCTCACCCTCATCACGGGACCAAAAAAGTCCTGTCAATAAAAATGCACTCAAAAGCTTTTCTGCTTTCCAGGCATGTCCTGCAGTAATTTAGGCATCCTTGTCCCAGTATTCCACAAGTGATGAGCAGAGCTGAATGCCTGTCCAGGGGGTGGCTGCTGGGAGGGAGCAGGCTCCCATCTGCAGCAGTGAGGAGCTGCTCAGACCTGTTCAGATTTTCAGGTACTATGAGAGTGCTCAGGCCTTCTGCACATAAGGCACTGGCAATTATGCCTGAAAGAGCATGAGAAGGGCCACGGATGGTAAAAACAGCAGCTGGTGCCTCTCTGGCTTGCAAGCTGTGCCAGAAACTGCTCTCCTTAAGTTATCTTTTGATCTCTAAAGAAAACGTCAGAGAATAAATAAGTCAGAAAACAAACACACCCCAAATGTATTATGTCGCTGCAGGTAAATAACTGATGCATAGTAATCAAATATTCCACTGGCAACGTTATGGAGAGCAAATAGGCTTCTAATGCTGCATGGATTTCAAACTTAGTCCTAAGTCAATATGGAACAAAGTTGTTGGGTGTTTTTTTGTTTTTTTTTTGGGTTTTTTTTTTTTTTTTTTTTTTTTCAGTCAGCAACGTATAAATCTCAGACAGTCTAATCCTTCTTTTCCAGGTAATCCTCTCCTGCCAGTTGGTTCCATTTCAGGACCACTGAGTAGGGCACCACATGGCAATGTGTATGAATTACTCTCTTCCATGATTTTTTTTCCTTCCTGGCTCCCACCTGCTGCTCACTACCATGAAATGAATGTTGCTCAGATGATGTTTCATATATTCATTCAGCATGTTTCATACTCTTAACCAATATGGCAAAACCAAAGCTCCTTTGATGTCCAGATCTCTCCACATCTGAAGGGGAGTAAGAACTGGAATTGCCTCCAGTACATGACTTTTTTTTTTTTTTTTTTTTGGACCATTTATTATGTAACCACAAGGCAAAACACTCATTTGAGGCAAATGCCCTGGCCCACGTCTTTCTCTCCTAAGTGCCACAAATGCATTAAAATCCTCAAATCTGATCATCTCAGTGCTTGTAGCACTCTTGGTATTATTGAGCTGACAGTCTTTTCTGCCACATAAAGGAGAAAAGAGCTCTGGTAGGAATGCCAGTCCAGCACTTGTGAAAAGGAAAGGGTTAAGTGAACACCCACTGTAATATATGCTTCTGGAAGGGACTCTGCCTTGATTAAAGCCAAACAGCAAACTCTGAAGTATAATGAGAGAAGGGAGAAGAAACCACATCCCAAAAATGCATGATCATACTCCTTACTGAATCCAATGATATGGGCTGTGCTGTAAGCACAGAAAATCCCCCTCCATGCTAATTTCAGCTCAAAAGTTCAGGTGTACAACACCATACCATAGACATGTGATAGAAAACCATTTAAAACAAGCTAATGAAAAAAAAAAACCAAACTCACCTCAGCTTTGTTCTGTTTCTCTTCATATTCACTCTGTTCCTTTTCCATACCAACCAGCTTGATCTTCAGGTCTGAAACTTCGGCCATTAGATCTAATTTCTGAGTCTCTAGCGATGTGCGACTCAGCAACTCCTGAAAGCAAAGCAAAATATTTTCTCATTATTTATTTGAACACTGACAGACTGCTATGTGATTTATTGGCAGGCTCATACTAAAGTCCCTATCCCACAGCTGAACTGTGCATTTCTCAAGTGCTGCAGTTATTCATGTAAATGTTCTGCATTAATCACTAAACCACTGTGTCCCACTCCTTATTTCAAGAAACTGTGTAGCAAAGTTAATCCCTGGGCAAGACATGTGAAATCAAGAACAATGCTAAGGCTGAACAAACACAAATCTACATAATGAGACATTACAAAATAGTTGGCATCTTCCTAAAATACTCATCAGACAAAGCTATGCTTTACTATTACACTGTAGACCTTCTTGTCACATGTTATTCAATAAAGGATGTATTACAGAATGAGCACTCTAACCAAAACACCAAAGTATCAAAGACAAGCAATGCTTCTGCAGTCACACTAATAGTACTTAAAAGCTTACACCATGTAGTACCTGATAACCTCTGAAGGCTACACACTGTCGAGGGAACAGCAGTGAATGAAAGTGCTATGTCCTAACTGGAACTAAAAGGCAATCTCTAAACTGAGTTACAGTGTAAAGGAGAAACAACTGGCCATGAATTTTGCTTGCATGCCCCAGGCTTGTTTTTCAGATTGCAGATACTTTGGATGGAGTCACCTCACTGTGTCTGGAAATCATTCAATAGTCACACCTTCATTGCATCTTTCAGTTTTCAAGAAAGTCCATGCAAAAAATCATCAAAAATTCATCAGTACTTATTATATACATAAAATGCTTATGTTTCCCTCAAATTTCAAAATGAAAAAAGTTCATTCTAGAGCTTAAGCCTTACTGAGAAATTGATACCTGAACTTTCCAAGCACCCAATTAATTTTTTTCAAAAGTATGTTGGTTTCCAAATGGTTAAAATATTTTATGGTGACTGGTAAATCACATTAGTGTTTTGATCACATGAAACACACTGAGGAATCCCAGCTGATTCTGCTCTGAATTACACAGAAGTGATTCAACTGAAGCTGCCACAGTTAATCTGGGTCTGTGCTGATGTTACTGAGTGATCAGGAAGTGCCCCGTCCATCACCCTTTTCTTATGTCTTTCTGTTCCACAAACTGTTATGGTATGTTGTAGACTGTGGCTTGGTGCCAAGGAGACCACAAAGGTTATTTTAAAAATTATACAGCTAAAGTTTATTTTGAACCCCATTCTGCTCTACATGTGAATTTGTTCAGTCTGGTGGGGAATATTGTCCAAATTAAAAATAGTACTATACTTGCATTGGTATTGCAACATCAATTATCTAAGCCACCCACTATTCCCAGTGCCATGCCCATTCCTGCTGACATTAGCAATGATATTTGTGTATGGATGGGAAAATAAACAAAAATGTGGCCTCATGGTTTTGGCTTTTGTTTTTTGTTTTTTTCCCCTCTGAACAAAATAAATCAAGCACTAATCAAGGAAAGATATTGCACTGATTTTTTTTATTGAGACACTTCTCTGAGTGAAATAAATCAAATACTAATCAGGAAAAGACATTGCGCTGACTTTTATTATTGAGAAACTCTAAGAAGCAGTCACCTAATGAAATCCTAAGAGTAGCTGATTCTACAAAGGTGATTACAATTATAATTACAAATAACTGCTCTATCTTCCAGAAAAACACTACCTTGCATGAGTTTCACAGGCATGTTCCAGTCCAGACTGGAATAAGCTCCGTACAGCTGTTGACACAGCAGACTGCTGCAGGTTAAGACAGAGCTATAAATGAGAACTTTGATATGAAATAAGGCCACTGAACATCAAGAAAGGGGGCCAGGATGAGGCTGTATTCATTGTAGAACTAAAACAACATTTAGAATTTGTTTTGGACACTGACATGGTGTTCTATGATATGAGAGGAAGATTTCTTAATAAGGGAAGGAGACACAGCATCCCTCTAGAGATTTTTAACAAAAGATCTGTCCTTTGAATGCACCATTTGGCATTACTCCTTATTTTTCCCTATAGATTCCTAAATTGCACTTAGTTCTGCAATGGAGAGCAATACACACTCCCTCCTCTCATTCCAAGTTCAGTAGCTCCGTGTGAACACGAAGGCACTACCTGGTACAAGTGACCATGAAGGCAGCGGATTTTAACCTTTTTAAATCACCTCAAATAAAATTTTAGAGTTTGCTCTGAAGCTGGAGAATCAGATTCTCAGAGTAAACTGGCATACAGCTCACGACTTAAAATAGACAAAACAGCTAAGTATCCCTAGTTTGTTTTCAATGGAGCTCCACTGATTTAAAACAGCTGACAATTCCTCTTGCATCTAGAGACTCTAACTTCTGCTCTGAAAGCAAGTGCCGTTTAAAGTAAATGTCCCCTCTTGAAATGGTAACATCTGGAAGCAATTATTTTCATCTTCAAGCAGATGCTCGAAGTGAACAGCTCATTAAGAATGTGACCCGTTTTGTTACAGAGAAATTATAGTGTATTTCAGTGGTATGATGCAACTTGAATTCAGCCAGAATAAATATACAATTGTAAGAAAGGAAAACACAAATTTATCTTATTGGTTTTAAAGCAAAAAAAAAGATAAAGTAAAGTAAGACAGGCAAAATGGTAATTTGGGTTGTAGCAGCTTTAGGAGGATCTTAAAAGCTAAAATACGGAACAGAAATAGAACGTGTCATAGGGAACCTTCTTTGGAAAAAAGAGACTTCTTTTTGATTTTAATTTTAAACTGTGCTATAATTTAATTTCTTAAAGTTCTTTCTTTGAAACTAAACTTTTAACTTTAAAAATTAAGGAAAAAAAAGTAATTTTTGAGTAGAATAATTAAAAAATGAGTCATGTAGAAACTACAGTATGCATGTACCAGACAGATCAAGGAACAGCAAACTACTTCCAAACACAAATATATTTTTAAAATTCACACTGCACACTTCTAAAACATTTAACCAACTTTTCCAATAGTCCCAGTGAAACTGAAGCACATGCTTCAGTGCTCTATCTCACGTTCACATTTTACTACCTTGGAAATACATAATTCTTATGAAGCAGCTTATAAAATTTAATATGACAGAAAATAGCTTGAAAAGAGGACCCTGCACTTTTCTAGGCTGCCAGCTGCAAGCACAGACAATTCCAGGACATTTAGTTCTCCACAAAACAGAAGAAACAATCATGTCATAAACTGATTGAGAAACCATAAGGAAGATTTTAGTTGAGTCAGGGGAAAGAAAAAAACCCGAAGATCCCATTTTGCACTTGTGCACCATACAAAATCCAACATTCAAAAAATTCCTTACTTTTCACCCTTATTTAAAAGAGCTGAGACAGACAGACAGACAGACAGACCAAACTACCTACCTGGTAAGCAACATCCAGCCAGAACCACCACTAAGGAGGACTGCCCTTCTCAAAGTGCTGTGTGTCAGCTGTGGCAGAAATGAGATATTTGCTTAGCTGAAAACACAGCTGAGAGCAATGTACGTGTGTAATCACCATGAAATGGTGCAAGTCAGTAGCAGACAGTGAATTACAGCCCTCCAATTCATCACTTGCCCATTATACAGTTAAGCAAGGGAAAGGACAGAACTTCCCATTGCAGTGCCAAGTAGGACAGCCTTTCAATCTGCCTGACCAGCAGACTCCTGACTCCATTTACTGTAAAGCAACAAAGCCACGGAATGCTCACCTGTACAGATAAGCTGGACAACTGGAGAGCACGCTCCGACACCCTTATGGCTCACACCAGAGCAGCACAGAGCACACTTCAAAATCTGAAACACTGAGCCAGCTGCTGGCAAGAAGTTACTGCATGCTATAAACAAGTGCTGAAATTCATCTAAGATCAGATAACTCAGGCAACTGAAAGTTGAAGGAATGGTCTTTGCCAGCCAGCAATGTCCCTGAGAAGCAAACAGATACACAACAGATTTATTCCCTGCAACCAAGACAGGATTCTGCCTTCCCTGACTATAAGACAACTGCAAAACCAGAACAGGTACACACTAAACAGCGCTGGATTCAAGTTCCTACTCTCATACAGCTCCTCCCTGCATTCTTTTAATCCATTGGTTTTTAAAAGATCCTCCACTGCGCCCCACACAGGGCTCTGTGTGCCACTCCTGCCTCTGGCCCCTGCACTCAGGCAGAAGCGGCACATAAATTGACACGAGAACAGGTATTTCCCTCCTTCTTGCATTCAAACATTTCAGTTTCTGTGTGTATTTTTTAAGACAGAAAGAATCCTAAAACCAAGAGATTTTACTTTGCAAGATCATTTACTTGCCTGAAGACACAATTGAATTTACACAACACGACCATGCAACAAGAGTCCCCCAGATTGCATCTTGCAATTATGTGCCAGGGATAATTTGGCAGGCAGAAAGACACAGTCAAACCATGTTTAGGATTTGGTACAGATCAGCTACAGGAAAGCGACTGCCACACAGCCCAGTATTTTCACTCGCAAAGCAAACTGCTATACTTTATGCCAGAGAGCTCCAATGGGAATTAGGTACCTGTTATATAAATCAAATGCAGCTCTGGAATAGCAAAGAGGTAACTAACTAGTCTTACAATAATTACCAAAAAAATGCACCTAAAAACTGTGGAGGTGAAATCTGCATGTGCAGAAAATTCACTTTTCAAACTGACTTAACACAGCTGTCAAGCCTGACAGCACAGATTCCATAGCACTGATGTGTTTACATCAGGCATGGCTGGTACTTTCTGTTATGGGACAGTTCAGGCAACTTCATAGAGCAAAATTTACTTCTGCTTTCCAATTCTATAGCAAGTGGATAGGAGATTCCCCCATGGCTAACACAGAAATGTTCAATATCCTCTCTTCTCTTAAAAAGAGAATTTATTTCTTAAAATTGACTGGAAGAAAGTACTTAGTAAAGTCACAAAGTAACATGGAACAAGACACACACATCATTGCTCTCTGAAATTGGCTGCGACTTTACACTTTAAAGCAGTTGATATACTGGAAATGGACTATGTCACAGCACAAACTGTTTTCATAGAATAATTCTAGGAAGTTATTGTCATTTTATTTCTAGACATATTCATTACAAGGGGGAATGCAGGTAACTATTCACACAGGCCAGCTTTTCCGTGTCATTTACAAATTCAATGGCAAGACAGAGACACCACTGGAAGGCAATTCAATGAGATCAAACTTGTGTCTTGCTCTCAGTCATGCTCCAGAAAATTTTCTCTTACCACTTACTATGAAGGATGACCTTGTTTCTTGGCCCAAACCAGAATCACACTTAAGGAGTGATTTGAAGTTTTGCCATTGACTTTCCTGAGTTTTTGAAAGGTCTGATTTGTTTTTGAAGAAAGAAAATGCAAACACCCTCAAGGTAAAAAATGCTTTTCTTGATTACAGCCTGTAGCAGGTAAAGTATCCTTACAAAAGTAAAAAGTTGAGTTTGACACCCTAAGCATCACGCGCATGGATTCTCTGTAACTGTGCACACCAGGGCATCTCTGCCTCTCTTACACAGGATTCTCTTGTTTCTCAAACGCTGCTGAGCTGTGTTTTCTTTGGCTGTGGTTCCATAAACAGGTATGTCAAACACACATCTCTCCACTGCCCTTATGTCACACCTTGACCTTTTCTGTGAGGTGTTTCAACTCACCCAGCAGAAAAACATCCCCTTCCTTTCAAACCCCAAGTTAGTTTTCTCCCAGTCACTGAGGAAAAGGTTTGGTGAACGTGACAGTATCAAAGCAGTTGCAGAAGCACATGGCCAGGAACAAGGAGAAGGATGAAAGGAGAACGAGGCCTTCTCCTTTTTGTCACAGTAACCTTTACATTGGCTCAACTCATTTCTTCAAAGTTCATATCTGACTAAGGGATGTTGCACCCCCCTCCTACAGCAATGAAGGATCACAATTTTCTGCAAAGCAGCAGCAGTATCTGTTGCTACTATTCCACATCCAAGACGCCCACCCAAAATGCTGAACAGCCATTTTACGTTATTTGTATAACTTTTATTCTAGCTGCTGTTTCAGAAGTGGTTCCATGATCACTTTGTAGCAGAGTTCAAAACAACTGTGCATAAATCATAAGCCAGAAGGATTTTAGCCAGTAACCCCACCCTGACAAAGAGAACAAGTCTCTGCTAGCATAGATTTAGCAAAAACGCTTTTTCATGGTAGTATTACATACCCTTTCTGTTGTGGAACTACCAGATATCACCATTAAATTACCCTAAAGTTTATGATTTTTGTTTTTATTGTAGCATTTTGGCCACAGAATTAGTAAAGAGTAATTTTTCTTACTTTTTGTATTGAAGCCCCCAAGGCCACGTACTCACTCCAATTTTGACAAATGGTCTGGGGAAGGTCTGTTGGCCACATATCTTACATGAATGTCATAATCACCACATGATCAGATCATTCTCTGCTCTCTAAATCTCAGCTCACTCCCTGTAGAGTGTAATCTTTTCAACAAGATGAACTGAGAAAAGAACCTTCAAAATAAATTACAACAGAATGGACCCTCTGCTAAGCCATAATAAATGTACAACTTCTCTGACTATTCAGATGTTGAGAGGTCTAACTCGGGTTTCCCATAACCCACTCTCTACTGGGAGATATCAGCTGTGTGAGAAACAATTACAGCCGTTCAGAGATGCATCAAAATTTAGATTTAAGGTTTATGTTAAACACATCTGGAGACACTCTGACTTCTTTAGCTTTAGTACAGGCTTTTGTAGCTTATCACTTCAGGATCAGCTTTGTAAGGAGTTTGTGCCAGATGAATAGATGCAAATGTTTCCACTGAAATAGCAAAGCACGTGCACCATTATATTCTACTTTCAGATCTCTCAGTTTTATGTTAAATAAGATTTTAAATTCACAGTTTCCTCAGGAGACTATCAGGGCAAAAAAAAAAAAATCTAAGAGAAACAATAAACAGTTTTAGCAGAAGCCACAGAACAACTATCTAGTTTTAGATTGAAACAGGAAGCTTCTACACTCTATTGTGAATGCCTTCCTGGAGTCTGAAAACAGATTTTTGTAACTTAAATAGTTGCTGTTCTTTGAATTTCACTTCAGATCTCTCTGGAAAACTAAATGCACTGCCTATCTGCATTTTAAAAAAGGCCCCCTCAGAATAAAACTTTTCCCAGCCAGAAGCATTTTGGAGCTGCAAAAGTTGAGCGAGATGGAAGGTTTTTTATGAGAATCTTTAAGGATTATAATTTAAAAAGGTTTAGGATACAAGTTTATCTTATAGAAACTGCTGCTGTTTCCATACATATGTCCAAGGATCCTTATGATAATTTCAAGCTATGACCAGTTCATAGAAAGACTTGTATATTTCACATGGACTGAAAGAGTAAATTTTTAACAAAAAAGAACTAAGTTCACCAAGAACAGTATCTATCCTGCAAATTTCTGGCATAGATTTTGAGGGTTGTTTACAGTTTCAAATCTATTTTTTGTATCTATGTACTGTATTAACAGATGATCTGCATCTGTAACAACAGGAGAGTTCTTTTGCATCAATAGACCTGCAAGCTCTGCAGTAACACATGAAATTAAATGTATTTAACTTATCATTTATTCTGCTCTCTCAACGCAGAACATCAAAGAGCAAAAATTAAACCATATAACCTGAAATGGTCAACAGAAATAAAGAAAAATAGTCATTATATACTAATTTTCTTAAATAAAAATAAGAAGAAAGCTCCTAAGTTACCAAAAATGGTTATAGAATAGAATTTGATACAGTAATTAATTTCAACTTGCTACTTGTTCAACTTCAAACCCACAGGAAAACAGAAGACATTTAAATAAAACTTCTTAATTCTATAACTCCTACTTATATTAAGATACATTTAACCTGCCTAACCAGTTACTCAGCCATGTCCAAATAAGCACAGGACAAATAAGACACAAGAGTTTCATTTCACATGCTGCCACGTACAGTATTATGCAACCAGCCAGTAAAACTTTTCTGCAACAGGAAAACAAAGAAACATTCATTGGTGGGGAAAAAAAAAAAGAAAAGTGCAAAGCAGCAGGAGAACAATAAAAGAAGCATTTTTTTTAATCTCTGTTTTATCTTGTTGCCAAAGGCACTCATACATGCAGACAAGCTGACCACGTACGTTCACCCCTCCGCTAGAGAAGATTATGCAAGAAGCTTTGCAATCCAGATTTTTACCTGTTGAAGCATTTCCTCTGTAGCATTCAGTTTCAACTGATGCCCCTCAAGACAGATTTCTAAGTCCCGGATTTTCTCTCCTTGAGCTTCCACCTGGTCTGTAAGAACACTCACCTGTAATTTGAGAAGAGAAGTACAATGCCACTGAACTGACTGTAAATAAGTTTCAATTACCTTATACATATAACATCCAAAGGCACGTTTTAACAACAAGTTCTCCTTTAAAGTCCTCGATGCTTTAATATTCTTGTGCACTGCAGCAACCTGCCCTAGGGAGATTTTTCAGTCTTACCTCTACTTTGCGTCAACCCCGCCCTCTCCTCCCCCCTCCCATGCAATTATTTTTTTTTTATATAAAAAAGAAAGAGCATTTCTATAAGAGCTGGAATGCTACCTATAGGTAGCCAGGGTCCATTCATAAAAAAGGCTGAAAAGTTAGAAAGCAGCAAACAAGAGCAGAGGATACTGAAAATATTTTAAGTGGTTTTGGAGCATGCATTGCCATTTCAGGTTCTGTTGGCACTTCACTCCCCAAAACAGATAAATAAGAAAACTGTTCATTCCCAAACCAACCAACTAGCTTACCTCTTACAAGAACAGAAAACCAGCTTACCTATCAATAAAGCATTCTGAACTTATAAAGAATGTAATGAGTAAAAGGCATGTTTTAGCAGTAGCAAAGCTCTATTGCAAGAAAAATTCCCAGGCTTTGGCAAGCCAAAACATGAAAGCAAAAGAAGTGAGATACAGACAATGAATCCCAGGAAAAGAAACAATAAGCAATACTGGTAAAGAACTGTGGGAATGGTGGTGCAGACCAATGTGTAATAAGAAAAGTCCAGCAGCTGATTCAAAGCTTGCAAAGCAGAAGAAAACTACACCCAGGATAACGTTGGAAAGATGTGGAAAAAAACCCAGTGTTAGTTCCGATGTTAAGCAGCACATACGCTCTGCATGTTTATTTTCACTTCTTATTTACATAAAAGCCTTGATTAGCCTAGAAAAAAATGTTATCTCAAACAAACAAAAAAGGAGCCTTAGGTGTTTAAACTCCATTTTGAAGGAAATACATTAACAAAAACTCATCTATGCTCTCACATCCAACCCTGCAACACTTTTATTAAAAAAAAAAAGGTACAGTATGTTTAAGTGAAATTTTTAGGATGCACACGCCACACAGCATTTCTAAAACCCAATGAAAACTGAGTTAATTTCAGGGAAGCTGCAGAGGAATTGTTTTTGTTTTACCTGCAAATACAATGACAAGCATGCCTGGGAAAGGAACACAGAAAAAAAGAAATAAATAAGAAAAAAACAAAAAAGAAGACTACTATTTTTTCCCCCTTTAAAGTAGTTGGCTGTAGCATAGAGAACAGATGAACTTGGGATGAGAGATGATAGGAAGGAGTGGGTGGAGGCAGATGGCAGGGGGACACATCCAAGCTGGGGCAGGACGAGAACTTGCAAGGAACTCTGCTGCTTGTCTGCTTTTCTGTTTTGCTCTCATTAAATGAGGGATGGCTCACAAAACCACCTGTGAGGTCAGAAAGCAAGAAGAAACAAACTGAATCCTCTCCTCCAGCCCGATGCAGGTTCCAGAGAAAGAAAACCAGCTCTGTTTAGAGTGTCAGGTTCCAACTAGCACTGCAACCTGGAAGCAAAACTCTGTATGTTAAATGTGACCTGCAAAGGAATTTAGTAAAACCTTAGTAGCTTTAAAAGCATGTGTTGGATGTTCCAGCAGTTAGGCTGAGAGGCACATTAGCCACTTTGAGCTCATATTTTCCCCTCTGCTCAGGAGCACATCTGCCAGACTCTTCAGAGAATCAGTAAGTTGCACACAGAACATAATCCCAGTTTATGCTACTCTGGCCAAATCCATCTTGCTTTAGGAGTTCAACACCTGAAACACTCAGTCCGTAGGTAAGATATTTTCTGTAAGTATCTGTAACAGTGAGGGGTATTGAAGGAATAGCTAAAAATCAAGTGGTAAGAAGTTAAAAACTTCTTTGTGGGGAAAAAAACCTCAACCGAAACCAAAAAATCCCCCAAATGCTTAGAGGAGAGCATTAGCTGCCGTATACAGATACTGAGCTATAACAAGGTAGCCCAGACGCAGCAGCAGTTCCAGCCTCCAGTACAGACTGAGCAGTGGGAATAGGTTTCCAGGTGCACTGTTTGACTCAGCCTTGGTGGACAGGAACAGCGGGCACTGCCTGTGCCCACTACAAAGTGCCTTGTACTGCTTCTCATGCAGCAAGCCTGATGCAAGTCTGGAGTGCTCCCAGCCTCATATTCCCTACAGATTACAGCTACGGGCCACAGCCATCGGCACAATTCAACAGGAGCCATAGAATACAGGTGCTCTCTTTCCCATTCCTTGCTCATCCTTCATGCCAATGGTCACTCCCAGGAGCCAGGTTTGTACCAGCAGACTCCTTCAGGCCAGTGTAACCTCACCATAGGACTTGCCTGTGCTCCTCCTATTCAACTGCCTAGATAGAATGTGCACAACTGGTGTAAACCAGGTTCTAAACTCAGCTCCATCTTGGCACCTTTGTTGTTCATCTACCAGACTGAGGTTTTTGTCTGTTTTATTTGCCTGGGGTTTTTGCAATGCTGTGCAGCGGGAAAGGAAAACTTCATAAATATTGACTGAGACTTTTGATTTTACGGGAGGGTGATGGGAGTAACAGTCAAGAGAGGTACAATTTCTACACCTGATTTTACTATATTCCTTTTAAGAAAAACTCTAGGCAGGTCTCTAAACCATGTCATAAAAATACCTTTGCGCATTTGGCTGGCTGCATCCTTGGGTACCTATTTGTGCGGATGAAGAAATAGTTACAAAAAACCTGGAGGACAAAGACAGGAAAAGCACATACTGAACAGTAGTCTGGAACACTCTTCAGGAACTTATAAGCACTGTAGACTTGTGGTCCTGTTAAATCCACACAAGCTGATACACCTCAAGCACCAGGATTCTGCCAAATCTGTAGAAGCCCACCAGCACAAATGAGCATCAACATATGGGTGTGTAACATGAACTACACATCTGAGACAACAGTGGCTGCTCCATACAAAGATCACAGGACCAAACAGACCTGAGAGAAACAAAGGAGGCCCCCACAAGCAAAGGCACAGGTGCACCAGTACAACCCTCTGCTCTGGAGTAAACAGCTGGGTTTGGCCTCCCAAATGCCGCTCACATGTGTGAGTGAACCGTGCAAGACGTGAATGCACAGCGTGAAAAGTAGTTTGCTACTATTAATGGCATCAAGATGTTAGAGTTAACAACCACTTGATTAATAAAAGGTGTTCTAGTAAGTATCAGTTGTGATGTTGTCTTCCCTGACCCGACTCCCTCTTAAAAAAGAAGGGAATTTGTAGCACATGCTTATACACTTAAATTTCAACCAGAAGTTTGATTTCATTCAGGATTGGTTTTTTTTCTATATTTGGCAAAAGCTATTTCAGTTTAATAATAATAATAAAAAAAAAAAAAATCCAACCAAGACAAACCTTGTGTCTCATAAACATTTATTGTTTATTTAACAACAGCAGTGAGACTTCTGCTCAGTAAATGAACACAAGTGTGAACAGAACATACAGGATAAGACATGCTTACAGAAACTAGTAACTGAAAGTGGAGAGAACAGCTACCCAACATACTTAAGTTTTGTTTGATATAAATATATATGCTAATAATATGCTTTTGCAAGCGTGAAGAGAAAGGATATGCAAAGAACATTCAAAGAATCTCCAGCTTCAGTTTTAAAAAGCATGGAATGTACAGTATAGTAATAGCAAGAAAACCCAGGAAGAAAACTTACACGGGACAGAGGATCTGTTTGGAAAAGGGCTAGTAAACTGAGAAAAAGGAAATCTGGAAGAGTTTAGGAATGCATTTTAAGTATGTCAATTTCCCCCATCCCCTTTACCTTGCCTTTAAGTTTTTTGATGATGTAAACAATTTTGGTACAGCATACAAGCAGGAAAAATAGCTGTTCTCGCTACCTGACAGTCCTCCAGGTCAGTAGAAATGGTGACACACAGCACTTAGAAAGCTGCTGTAGCTGAGCAGACCCAGAATGAGAACCACCATTGCAGCAGTGTCCTGGGACTCCACAGCATTATTTTTACTCTCTCTGTCAGTCTCCTTCCCCTTACTGCTGTTACTCCCCCCTACCCCACCATGAGATCAATCAGAGGGATTATACAAATTATAAATTCATTCCTGATTAAATACCAGTTACATTTGGTGATCTGCTAACACTTGTCTAACAGAAAATACTGTCACTTCAGCTTTTATTCACCGAATGTCAACTCTGTAGACAATATTCTCTCTTTAGGACATACCTGCAGTATGAGTGACTCTTTATCACCTTCTAATCGTGCCAGCCTTTCTTGGTAAGTTTCATTATTAGATGAATGATGATTCACCTGTGACTGGGGGAAAAAAGTGCTATGAGAATTTTTACAGGTAATATTAAAGTTTCAAGCAATATTTAATCTAAATTATATCTATTAAGTGGGTTTTGTAATACAAAAAATAGGAAAGAAAGGGTTTCTAAACCAAAACTGTTCATTTCACATGCATTAAATGTACCTTTGAACATTTGAATGTACCTTTTTTTACCTGGATTTTGAATACTCTATCATTTGCAGCAATCAAGAAGGGTATAGCAATAGATTGGTATTTTCTATCAGATTATAATTTCAATGAAAAATACCATCTTACCAAAACAAAATCCATTTATTCTGAAATATCTGGTCTCAACAGTCTTTTGCCAAAGTCAAGGAATCTTGGTGTTTATTTTTAAGTGGTAAAAATTGCCATGGGTGTTATACTATTCCTAGAAATTACTGAAAGAAAAGTAGAATTTTTTGTTAGCAATTAAAAATTATTTAAACTATCAAATTCTTGTCGGGAATTACTCTAGCCAATTTTGGATTGCTAAATAGCTCTAGGGAGTAAAACCTTCTAAAACATGGGCTGTTTCTATTAGGTCCCATTTCCTATGAATTTTAACACTTCAGATAGGAACACCACAATTAAAAAAAAACCCTGCAGATTTATTTTAAAAGGTCTAGAAGAGTCCCATAGCTTCACCCTCCCTGCTAAAACATGGTGTAACTGTAGGAATGGAGCTGTTTGCTCAGGGCATCAAAAGTAACCTGAGCCCTCCAAGGTTCGTTTCCCAGCTCCATTGCAGGCAATGCATTTCTGCCAGGGAATGTAATCCCGTGCCAGGCTCGTCAGCTCCCATGAGAATCCAACTTCAGTGAGTTCCCTTCAGCTGCACTCATCTGCAGCTGACTACTCATTTATAGTTACTTGCATAATGGCACCAATATATTATCCTCCTCTTTCAACTTAACATTTGTGAATAGGATTTTTAAAAAAATATTAGCTGTACATGCAGCTTCTTGATCTACACTGAGGCCTACAGCCCCAAATGTAATACAGACGAGGAAAATAAACATGGTGCTAATTAATACAAATCAAGACATCAAATTTTTATTCAGTCAAAAGACACTTTTCAAGCCATAAAGTGCTGAACTAGATATAAGTATGGCATCTTTACAAGCTGAGAGAAACCGAGCACCCTTGTCTCTGATTATTTGGAAGAAACTGAGAACTACAAAGCCACCAACAAACAGTACTGAAAGATGTCTGAAGAGATCACCTGGTTCACTCTTCTATCCTAGGACTGATATTCATGTTTTGCCTATTCCTAAAGACCTCCAGAAAGGGATTACACAGGCTCTCCATCATCTCCCCAGATACCCATGATTTGAACATTTTTCTTAGTGTCTAACCTGAATCTCTTCAACTTCAACCTACTGGTGTTTATCATGCCACCACGGATATAAGAAAGGTTCTTCCCTTTGCTTCAGAATTTTTTTTTTTTAGTTATTGGAAGACTGTCTATAGATCTCTAATTAGCAGGTCCCTCTTTGGTTAAACAAACACAAGTTCTTCTGCCTTTTCCTAACAGGTTAATTTTTCAAGAACTGTTTTGTTGCTTCCTTTTGGTTTCTTCTCACCAGTTGTTCCCTGACTTCTTTTGAAATTAAGTGCCTCAGAGGAGACACAGGATCCAGCTGAACACTTTTTTTGGCTTCAGTGGAAAAAGCTTTTCACAGATCCTTGGGCCATATTTCTTTTCATATTAACCACATAGTAAAATTCATATCTTTTCAGCCTAGGACCAATAACTTCCAGATCCTTTTTTTAATGCTCTTATTTAGCTACCATCGTGTTCTTCATTCTGTGTTTACTTGCCATTTCTCCTTAAATGTATAACTTTGAGCTAGACTACACTGAATTGCATCCTATTATTTATACTCTTTTCCAATGCATCAGGTTCTTATGTTTTAATCATGCCCTTTAGTGTGGCTGCAAGGTCCTTAACTAGAATAACCTATAAATTCACTAAGTTTTGTCTTTTGCCTGTTTAGACAGTTAACATGAACATTAAAAACAGAACGTGCAGAACCTCACTTACTATTCATTGTCAGAGAAGAATATGTTAACTCTATTCAGAATATACCTTTGTCACCAGTTTTTGACCAGTTTACAGCAAGTACAGCTAAGGTTCAACACCTCACAGAAATGGCTCTAAATATACAGATGTGATCACACAACACTCAAACAGGAGACTCGAATAAAGTTTTACCGTGGCACCTGTAAGGAGACAGCCCATACCATTAAAGGAATGATAACCTCACTTGCTCTTTTTCTCCTAACTGGTTTTAATTTTTTAGAATTTGTGTCCTCACATCTCAGTGTAATTTTTTCGAGCCCTCTCTTGTTATTAAGAAATACCCTCACTCCCCAACCTCCCACATTAAAACATGTTTAACTTAGGCCCTCTGCACTGAGTTGGTCAGTCAGTCAGTCTGTATGGCCTTAAAGGTAATTCCTTATTAATTTTTGTGGTATTTTTGTAATGAAAATAAGGATTCTTTAAAAGTAAACAAGGTGTATTTCTGTATGTCTGCCTAGACAACCCTTTGACCTCAGCTCTGCATCCTCAATCATCCTGCTAGCTAGACATTTCACCTGCGTTCTTACTCCACATAGAAAGCAAAGCCTTATACTGCACTTAAGAACTCAAAATCATTAGCCTTCGCAGCTTTGCTTCCATTAGGGTTAAGACTTTATTACATACCAGTAAAAGAGTTTTCTCAATGGAGAGCCCACCAGCTTTCCCCAGTTTATCTCTGGCTCACACCCAGTGGTAGGGAAGGCTTTCCTGCAGCTAGAACATCAAGTACTCAGGGAAGAACAGCATATTGCTAGGCTGGAAAAGAGTCTCCTAGTGACAAAACCTAGTCAAGTAGATTTTGCACCCTTTCTCCTGCTGTCGTGTGCTATTTTCTAGGCTAGATTTAAGAAATATACCTGTAACCACTTGTGTAAGCATTCCTCCCCAGCCTTACAGGCACAGTGGGTTAAATTCCTGCCAATGCATTGTTACAGAAACAATCTGTCATGAATGCAAAATGGAGTTCAACATTTTTTATAATTCATAATTAAGAATTAGTTCAACATAGAATCAAAAGATAGTTCACTACACTCAGAATTACCAGAGGCATAGCCTGTCATTATGTCTGCTGCACTGAGTGACCAGGAAATATCCTCTGCTGGCAGCCCAATACTCAATACCAAAATACTCAATCACTGCCTGGTGATCAGCCACTGAACAGAAAAGGAGGAATAAAACTCCAACAGAATACCAACCCTGCCCATAGGTCAGCAAGACAGGGCTCAGACAAGTATAGGAAAGTACAGTAGACAGCAAAATGACCTGCTAAATAAAAGAGTCTGATTGACACACAGCAGTTGTTTCAGACTTGGTAATTCTTTGTGACATGTATAAAGACAAGATAAAACAATGTAACATGAACCACAGCCATCTGTGGATGGTTGGGGTGCATTCTGCAGTTGTGAAAGTCAGTACTGGGAGGAAACTGAGCAAGTGTAGTCAGATGTCACACGTACCAGCAGCAACTGAGTACAGGACCTGGAACACGAAAGACAGATGATTCCAGTTGGTACAAGAGCTCACAAACAATAAATACAGGGCATGTGGTTGCACAAGTCTTAAAGGCTGAATCAACAAGATTTTCTACAAAGCTGTTAGTTCAGAAGATGTAGAATTAAGGACCCAAAACTGTTACCTGGGCCTGATGAATTATAAGCCAAATATGTTAATTATGTTTCTTATAATGAAAAAATGAGAGAAATTGCATAAAACATGTAAAGAAGTTTATGATAACACATGGTAATAAAGGAGAAGGAAAGATATGCTAAGGCAAGGTAGCTGAAAAGATGTTGAGGGTAGTACCACTGCAGATGAAACATCAACTGTATACCATACTTTGCCTACAGGAATCATAGAATCCTTAGCTGGAAAAGAGCTTTATGATCATCAAGTACAGCAACCAACATCTCCACCATCTGCACCATTAAACCATGTCCTCAGGTGCCATATCTACACATTTTCTGAACGCTTCCAGGGACGGTGTCTCCACCATTTCCCTTGGCAGTCTTTTTCCATGTTTTACAATCCTTTATGTGAAGATACTTTTCCTAATGCCTAATCTAAACCTCCTGTGGCACAAACTAAGAGTATTTCCTCTTGTCCTGTCACTTGTTACCCTGGGAGAAGAAAGTGACACCCACCTCATTACAAGCCCCTTTCAGGAAGTTGTGGAGAGCAATAAGATCACTCCTGAGCTTCCTCTTCTCCAGGATGAACAGCCCCAGCTCCCTCAGCTGCTCCTCATAGGACTTAACTCTCCAGACTCTTCACCAGCTCCACTGCCTTTCTCTGAACATGCTCCAGCACCTCAATGTCTTTCTTGTCATGAGGGGCCCAGAACTGAAGGTGTCACCAGTGCCAAGTACAGGGGGACAATCAGTGCCGTGGTCCCACTGGCCACACTATTCCTGATTCAAACCAGGATTCCACCGGCCTTCTCAGCCATGTGGGCACACCCTGGCTCATGTTCAGCCACCGCTGACGAGCACCCCCAGGTCCTCTGCTGCCAGGCAGCTTTCCAGCCACTCTGCCCCCAGCCTGTAGAACTGCCTGGGGCTGTTGTGACCCAGCTGCAGGACCCAGCACTTCACCTTGTTGACCCTCATCCAATTAGCCTTGATCCACTGATCCAGCCTTTCCAGACCCTTCTATCCTAGAAGCAGATCAAGGCTTCTGCCCAACATGGTGTTATCTTTGATCTTGCTGAAGGTGTGCTTGACACCCTCATCCAGGTTGTCCATGAAGATGTTAAAGAGGGCTGGACCCTGGGGAACAGCACCTGTGACCGGCTGCCAAGTGGCTGTAACTCCATTCACCACCACTTTCTGGGCCCGGCCATCCAGCCAGTTTTTACCCAGTGAAAAGTACACCTGTCCACACCATGGGGAGCCAGGTGCTGCAAGGCAAATTCTTGAAGCAGCTGCACTGTGGTCTCCTCAGAGATTTTGGGTATAGTTTAACGCACATCATACTGCAAAAGATATTAACATAAAAAGTTTCCTGAAACAATTCCAAATCAACTACTTCTTCCAGTTCTAGGAAAAAAAAAAAGAAAAACCACAAACTTTTGCATTTCATCACCTGCTTTAGCTTCTTCTTCATTTTTAGTTTCCAAATCTCTCTTTGGAATGTGCTCCTATCTTTAATCTGAATATAATACTGGTAGCTGCTGGAAATTTCTAAGTATCACATACATGATGCAGTCATTACAGAGGCCTTTTCCAAGAAAAGGGCTTAAATTTTCCTTCAAAAAAAAAAAAAAAAATCAGACTTTGGAGAATGACTCGATAGTTTAATTTAAAATGGGGATAATCAGCAAAATTATAAAAGAATATGGCAAAAAAGGGAAGAAATGCTTGATCAACTCAGTTATCTTAATTTTCAATAGTTTTCTCAGAGCCTGTTATGCACAGAGTGTTATCTTTCCTTGCATGTTATTTTAATAGGAAACAATTCAGAATGCAGCTTATTGTCAGAACAGAGCAACAACCGTTGTCTAGAGCTTCTGTGCTGATGCTCTGTTGGGAAGCTTCTGTAAAGGAACTTCTAGCTGTATCCTGAGAGACGGTAAAAGTAAGCTCCTGAAAGCAAGCACATATGCAAGGCACTAAAGTTGAACACAGACCAGTTTATGTTTTCCTAGTGTGTGCTGTTTCAGCACAGTCTCCAACACAGCTAATTTTAATACAAAACCCACCAACTTCTGAAGTTGATCAGCAAGCTGTTACCCAGAAGTTTGTCATGAATACCATGGATCTCATACTGGGCTGCGGAGCGGGAGGAGCTGGGAAAAGAAACCTGGCAGTCACTTAAAGTGGTGATTTGTACGCTTTTTCAGCAAGTCACCCCCCTCTTTGAGAAGACAGATCATGTCATAACCCTCCTCTCTTCTTATTCAGTCACATGAATCACCTTCAGTTCCACTGGTAATTGAATAGGATGCCTGTGGCAACAATAATACTTGTATTAATGGGGAAGATTAGGGACATGCTTGATGTATTGCCTTTTGTTATGGCTTAGAAGCTGAAAATGAGTAGAGCCAGCAGAGTTCAACCAGTCAGCTTTACCACAAACTACCAGCAGCACACAAACAGCAGGATTACATTTCAACACAAGAAAATGTAGACTACAGACTTCTTCCAGCCCATTTGGAGTTGGTAATATTTAGAAGACTATGGTCTTTCCACCTCTCTCTTACTCTTTTTGGTCAATAAAAGTATGCTATGAGTCACAATAGTATTATGAAGTGATGACTGAGCAGCCTACACAGTAAACATTTTTATTTGCATCTGACTATGGATGCAATACAAATTTAATCTCTTGGGATGTTAGCGCTACCTCAGATCCACACCCAACTGAATAGACGTACTTTCCCTCAGTGTGCCTGAGAGGAGGAGAAGGCTGGAACATGATTTCTGGATCTATAATTCTTGCCTTTCATCTGAAGGCAATTAATAAAGCAACAACAGGATTTTTTATTTGCCATTGTTGATCGTTGGTTAAATGCAAGTGGCAGTCACTCTGAAAAAGCTAACAGCACATAGTTTGAAAGTAAGCAAAGACAGGGCTAGGTAAATTTTGGTAGTCCATAAAATACAGAATTTTGAACAAATATTTATATTTTACCTGGATAATTTTTCTGAAAACCAATACCTGTGTTTTTCCTCCAGACAATTGCATTGTTTAAAGGAAGATATCCTCACAGAAGTAATAAGATTCACCTTCAGTACCTTGAACTTAATGGCTATGTCATGGGTTTGATCACTCCACCTCTTGCTAGTACAGGTTATGAATCTCTTTCAGAAGAAAGAAAAGCATAAGAACAATGTACATCTATTTCAGGGCAGCCATCAGCTCTGTGCTGCATGAGCTTCAAAGGTAAGTCTAAAGCAAACTGCAACAGTTGTCAGATGCTTCCACTTCCCATGAAGGCATCTCTTTTTCCAAATTAGACATCCTACCACTGCAAGAAGTCTTCCAGATGCTGGAGACCTTCCATCTACTGCACTCCATCCACCCCATTCAAATAGTTCTGTTAATTTAAAATATCCTTATTACTTTTTTTAGTAAATACAGTATTTATATTAATAATTTGTGGTTATATCCACATGTCTACATACCAAAATGAGGGTTATGCCATTTTTATTCAGAACAGTGTGTTCCAATTAAGGTCAGATGGAAAGATGAGAACAAAGCAACAGGGTGACATGAAATTGTATGTGAACCCTCTATCCCAAAGTCCTTGAGAGAACCAAAGAAAGTTTGCTAACAATGAGACACTTTGATCTCGAGGCAGTGGAGGTATCTCAGGTTCTTTAGTTTGCAACAGAAACTTTTAACATTACATTAGTTATCTGCAAAATGCTTCCCACAAACTGCCCACCAGCTACTTTATGAGAACTACGCTGCTCCCCAAGCTCTAAAATAAAAGCACGCTGTATATACACAAGGACTTTTCCATATCCTTCCATAAACAGACTGCTGAGACACGTTTTCCTTAATAATTCCTGTGACCTCCTTATCCAGGCTTTCAGTCTTACTAACTAGGTACCCTCAAATATCTGCACTGTTACAAACTCTTATAATGTCACATGAAACCAGAGGGGTTCTGTGTGCCTGTGTCAGATGTTCAGCTTCTCAGGCAAAATAAGCTAACTGGGACAATCCTGAAATTGCCATCAAAGTATCACATGCTCTGAGGCCCAGTACAGCTGTACCCATTGCAGAGTTCTGTCCTTCTGGCACTAGGCAAGATATTATCAGAGGAAGTTCTTTCTCTTGTGAGAGGCACTACTGCAGACATGGAATTATTGCCAAAAGGCAGAAAAAAAGCAAACTGGAGAAAAAACAGTAAACAAAGGAAAGCGCATGAACTGTGCATCACACAGAACTAAGACATTTTACTGCCCACTCTGTCCACACTTGTGGTCCTTCTTGGCACAGCATTTCCACAGTCATTTCAACACAATAAAGTCCAATGGAAAGAACTGCAGTGTGGTGACACCTCATTTCCATTTGATCTAAAGATTGCTTTTTCCCCTGCTGCTGTTGCATGATGCTACTATACACACTGTGATACAAGACCTCTGCTTAAAACCAGCCCCTCCATTCTAAACATCTGAAAATAGCAGTTGTGTCTGTTATTTTGCCTGCCTGGATCCCATGACTTTTGTATTTGTTTACTGCCCTAATCCAGCCCAGGCCACAGATACTGCACAAGCCTGCTTAACCAACCCCTGCAATAGCAAAACCGTTCCTGGTCTCTGAAGTGATTTCTGCTAATGATGAAACTTTAGCCAGCTCTGGCATACTTCACCAAGGTTTTATGGAAGTCTGCTGCAGTTATTCTCTGTTAAATGCCATTTGTTACTCTGAAAGAAACCCTTATTATCAGCCAAAGAGCAGCAGTTTATGATTGCAGGAACTGAAATCTTTATATGCTGTAACATCAGTGCCAGACGTGACACTGGATCCTTGAATGTGAGAATTAAATAAGCAACTTTGATTATTTCAATTGTTTTTTTTCCCCCACCCCCTTAATCACTCATCAAAGGAATTTGGGAGCAGACTTCTTAAGTTCTCCTGGGAACAATGCAAGATCATTTTTAGTTCTCTTCCCTCCCCCCACATGTGGTCACCCCTTTAAAGAGTTTGCAAGGAAAAGCAGCAGTATTGATATTCTCCTTTATGTACCTGACATTAAAGGAATTACATACAACAGCAGCAAGGGCATTATTAACTTCTGTAAAATTCTGTGCTACCTTTGAACACAAGTACCCTTTCTGAACACAGCACACAGTACCTGATGGCAGCACACCTTATTAGCCTTTTGTTAGCAAACCTGTCTTTATAGAAATGAGATTTGCACCAGGAAGCAGGGCTGGCAGACACACTGTATTCACGACCTCATTTAATTAACAAATTAACATCGGAGCTCAAAATACACCTTTTTTAGAGACAATTAGCTTTAACTGCACAGAGCACAGGTCAAACTAATAGTATAATGTTACCGACGGCTACTTCCTGTTGCCTCTTCTCCTTCACTATCCCACTCACTTCCCATTTAATCCCCTCCCAGACACACTCCAGAAATGCAAAAGTTTCCAGACTCTGATGTAAATATTTTGTGAATTAACTTTAAGATTCTCAAGCTTTTATTAAAGACTGACACATCAATAGCATTTTATACTTATTCAAGAAACCACCCAAATTAAACTCCCTAATCACATTTGACATAAGTATTGACCTATATTTTATGTTTATACAGCCAATAAAAAAACAGAGCTCATGTGCATGTGTGCCGACATATACACATGCAAGAATCTGCAAGAAAAGTAAACACAGGTTAAAATGGATTTTAAGATTATAAGGAGAGGATGTGCTGCTTTCACGACACACAATTAAATTCAGGTTGTAATTTAAAAAGCAGCCTACTGTGAGGAATCTATTCACATCCCATTCATTTCTAACACTGAAAAATAAATAATTAGAACATTAAAAAAGTCTAAAATCTGTTAAAAACAAAGTGATTTTTCCAAGGTGGTGAAACAATTGCAGAAACCTACTTTCTTTTTATAGGAAGACAAAAACAATCTCATGCAGTTAATTTATGTTCAGCAGTTTATCACAAAATTAATAGCAGTGTCTATTTTTTAAAGAAACATCTTTTTATCAGAGTAACATGCACAGAAAAAAAAGTACCACCATTTTTATGTGAAACAAAGGCATCCAGAAAGGTCTTACGGTTACCCTGATGAAGAATCAATTAAGTGAAGAGTTAATGCAACTAATTTTTCACTTTAAATCACAACATGATAAACAACCTACTCTCCTTTTTTTTGCCATACATTCCCATGCAGGATTTGCTTTGTTGTACTGCGATCCCAGGAAAGCACGAGCACTTGCAAGAAGCTATTGCCATTTGTTCAAAGTTTGATCTTAGAGTTTAATTTTTAAAGACAAAGACAGCTGATTCTCTCCCCCCTCCCTGAGCCTCCGCCTCCTCCATCAAGAAATATCTTTAATTCATTTCTCATAAGGAAACTTACACTATTTTATGTCTGAGACACTGAATACATTTTCTTTCACAAAGCTGAGAATTCTGACGAAGATTTTCCTAATGTGCATTTAGAAAGCGAAAATAAAGCCCAGCAAATCACTTACCTTCTTTAGCCACGTGAAGTGCTTGTAAATATCAATCTCACCATCCATGCTTTGGGCCCATCTCAGCAGTTACATTCCCAGGGCTAAAAGAAACTTTTGGAAGCGAGCACACCGCTTTGTTCTACAGGAGAGAGCTGTGATTTCTTCCCCTTTCAACCCTCAACTTCTAAAATCTTCAATGCCTGTTCATATTTTAAGCTAAATCTCCTGCCCCTGTCCCACAGTCTTATCCCAGAGGCTTCTCACAGATGTATATATAACACACAACTGTATAAACTCCAGACTCTCCCCCAAACATCTGGTTTTTTTAAACAGCAGATCAGTTAGCAACAAGAACAATGCGACTCTAAAAACATCAAAAATATAGCTTTAAAAAAGGATCTTTCAAGAACAGTATAAATCTGCAAAAACTGTTCCCCTTTAATGTTGAATAACAAGCTAAAAATTATTAGGCTGTCACTGAGAAACTATTTTCAAGTAATGCCTTCTCTGGCTCTCTGTTTCAAGAGTGGCTGGAACTCATTACCAAAGACCCCCTATTTCCTGTCTCTGTTTTACTCCCTGTTTATCATAACACTACTCAGCCTTCTCAGTTTATTTCAGGCTCAGACTAACCTAAAAATAAGTTCTGCTCTTTGAATTACTTGCCTGTCCTCTCAAAAGACATTATAAGAGAGGAGGAATTCAAGGACGATCCCGTGAATAAGTTAATGATCCCATAAATACTGCTATTGCCAAAGAGGCAATTTTCCATCTTAAGAGAAGATGATGATACCCTTCCAAGATATTTGTCTGTTCCTGCTGAAGCTGAAATCTCATAGCATGGCAACTTTTCAAACTTGCAACACCAAGATAAATGCACATGCAACGCAATGCTCTGGCAAGAAGGGAAGTTTAAAAGTGTTGCCTGTTCCTGTGGTGTCCTCTAGTGCCTCCACAGAGCAGTTATGAATAACCTAATTTTTCCCCATAAACTCCAGTTTTCAATGTTGTATCACCCCCAGTTAAAAGTGGCTTTGGCCTTAAATTGGGAAACTGCTTTACACACAAAGACAACTGCTTGGGCAATGCCTATTAAGACCTGAACATAACTGTCTCCATGGAATTTTTGTGATGATCCCATAACATTTACTTATCTCCTCATTTTCTTCAGATTCTACAGCCAAGCTGACTCCTGCATTTAAGGAGCACTAGAACAGCAGTTTGGAAGAGCCAGTGTCAAAGCTGCCCATGACACTAATGATATACACAAAGGACTCAAAGTCTGAAAGCTGTATAATGCCCTGAAAAGCTGTTCTTACAGGGACCTGCCTCACTTAAGTATCTGTCCACATTCCAGACCAGAGGGAAGTCACAGATACGTGATGAAATTTCTGCAAGAGATGTGGGTTTTTAGTATTTCAACTGTTCTTGATCCTTTTGTCCTGATGGAGCTCTTTCTATAACCTTCCATAACACAAAGAGGGAAGAATATAAACTCAGACTTCCAGTTTTCTTTATGTATTTATTACCTGTTCTTACTTAAAGTCACATGACAAGGAAAACATTACAATTTTTAGAAAGTTAGTGCTGAAAGTCTTCTAAATGTTCTAGGATACCTAAAATCACCAGTAGATGTGGCAAAATTAAAGAACTGTCAGTTTCCAAAAGCAAACCATGCTACAAGAGAGAGCAGAACCAGATCTGGGTTGCTCTGTATGTAGAATTCTATGCTGGCTGTAGAAGTTTCTATGCTATCTTCAATTTGATAAGAACAGCTATTTCTTGAATAGCTCACACTATCTGGGACTGGTCTTAGTATATCATCGATGGTCCATTTAAAAAAAATTATAAAAAGTAATCCTTAATATAGCAAACTTCTCTAGGCATAACAGCCTCTGTCATGGCTGACAAACTGAAGACTCAACAGGGGTTCTCTTAACATTAGACATGAACTCTCAACAGCTTAAGACGTTTTTTCCCCAGAAAACTTTTTCTCTAATTATGGAGAACAGCAAATACATCAAACTTTATCTCACAGCATTGCATATCCCATAACACCACCACTACGATGCCTCAAGTTCCACATTTCACGTTTCAAAGCATGGGCTTTCAGACTCTCACTTCAGGGAAGAGGGAAACGCCTCTTTTAAAGCATTCCATCACACAATATCAGCTAATGATTTTGTTTTTCATTTTAAAAGCTACATAAAAACTGTATTACTCCCCATACTAGTGCCTCAGACTACCACCTCCAGTTAGTTTAGTATCCCTTTCTCCTTTAAAAGTATTAGAAGTGACAAACATACCTTATTTCTGCCTTGTCATTTCTGCTGGATTTCATGCAAAGGACTCTCAATTCCTGCTAGTCATTCCTCCTGATTAAAAGGTAAGTGTCTGGATTTTCTGCATCTTATCAGCCACCAATGTTGACAGCATACATTCCAGACAGTCACATGCTCACTTTGAGCCTGTCACCTGCACGCTGAACTTTACATCCTGCTTGAGCTTTGGCCTGAAACTTTCAGATACCAACTGAATGCAAATCAATTGACCCAGATTTGCTTAGAATGCTTTTCCATTTCACTGGAAAAGCAGGTTAGCTTCTCTGAGCAGTGTGAAAATAAGGAAAATATGTTGAAATCTGAGGATTGCTTCATCAGGTTACCACTGAATGTTTTTCTTACTTTGAGAAAATCCATGACTGTGTGCAGTTCTTCACTGAGCACCAGCTTCTGGTTCAGTGTAGAACTAAAAAGCAAACAAGCAAAAATCCCACACTACTGTTGAAGAACCACCACCCTCAAGTGTTACCCCACAGAGAATGACCCAGCTATTGTTCCCTTCCTCTGCCAAATTGTTTATTTTTTCCAGTGTCATCTCTGAAAAGAAATGAACACACACATTACAGTAATACAAACGCAATGTAGGGCACTAAAACGTTTAAAGTTAACAAAGTTTATATATTCTACAAGCTGTGTGAAAACCCATAGGATTTCTTTGCCAATTCTGTATTTCCATAGAAAACTGCTGACTACAACCAGCATTGATAGGACAAAAAACTCCATTTGCAGAACACCAAAAGTGCTGGTCACACGAAACTCTGCTGATACACCACCCATAAAAACCACTCAGCCAAGTGACCCAGTGCTCTATTAGTCAGCATGTCAAACACTTGAAACAAGTTTTTTAATGTTTCAAATAGTAAACAAACATGCTGCAAGAGCTGTGAACCTGGCAGTAAGAGAATGCTTTAAACATTCAGCTACACTTCTCAGGCCCCCTCCGTTCCAGGCCTACGAAGAGACAGGAAAACATCCACAAATGCTGTTAGAACTGTGGAGGGAAAGAAAATTTGACTGTCTGGTGTATTCCCTCTTCTACCAGTGCTGAGCTGAGGAAGCACAGAGATGTTTGCTTTTTCTGCCACTGTGCCTCTTTCTCCCACACAGCTGAAGCCCTATGAACATTATAAAATTATATTTATTTATACTGTTTTAGCAATTTTACTTTTTATTCAGTTAAGTTTGTGATAGAATACATGTTTTTGTGATCCTTCAGAGCAGCACAAATGCAAACAGTCAACAGATTTCTTCTACTGCCTGGGAAATTAGAGGGAAAGGAATAGGAATCAGCAGTTCTTCAGCCTAGTCCAAGCCTGGCCCATAGCATCTGTCTGCCTTTTCAGCAGTAACTTACAGAACATTCTGGTTTCAAAACCCATCAGCAGCCTCTGAAAACACCAAAAGAACACACACTTGGCCTCTCAGGCCAAGAAATTAACACCCAGCTACTCATCTGCCCAGGCTCATCAGGGCGGTCCAGCCGAGGATAAACACGCAACAAAAATTTATTCATTTCCCAAGAATTAGTATCAACTTTTCCTACATGTTTTTTTCCAGTCCTAGTGTTTGGGCTGCTTTGGAAACAAAGGCATTAGGACCAGATTTTAAAAGGGAAAATTTTTTTCAGCATGCCAACTCATGTCTTTCTCATGCTGCAGAAAAATGTGAGAGCTTCATACTGAAGTAAGAGAGAGAAAATATGAGAATATTTGTGTATAAAAAAATCAGGCCATTTGTGCACAAGACAATGGAAGAAGAAATTTCTTCTTCATGGTGAGCAATGGCTTCAGGATCTAGATGAATTATTTCCAGAAAGAAAATCTGTCTTAGAGTCTAAATCATGACTAACTAATAATGCCTAAGTGACAGGGAAAGAAGAAATTTTTGGAACAAAAAGGAAAAAAAAAAAGGCTTCATTCTGTAGATGAGCACATTTGCTTTACTTCTGATAATTAAAAAAAAATAAACAATGTCCTGGGAAACAGACAAGAAATAACATTATGTAGATACTTGGACAAATAACCCATTCCCAGTATAAAATACACTCAATCTTAATGGCTTAATTCTTTGATTAAAATCTGTATTTCAGAATTAAACAGATTTAGATGGCCATTAGTTCTGTGCCAGCATGGTTAACCCTTATCCTTATTCCATATTTGGGGGAGGTAATACTTCAGACAGGTGCTGACATCTCTGGAGCCATTCCCATCTGCAGGCTATCACGTATCTCCAGCACTACCATGTTCTTACTGCTCAAATAATAAGTAGCTCTCTTCCCTTGGCTTGCACAAAGAATGCATTACTGATGTTTAGATGAAGTTACTGTTTATTAACTCATCCACAGACATTTGCACATTCTTGGCAGTTTCAAACATTCCTTGCCGTATGCTGGAATGATTTTTTCAGGCCAAGTTCCACAAGTAATATCACTTCTCGCATGAAACTTGTTTAGAAGAGAACGTAGATTGTAAGAAACTTGAGTACTATATTTTTTCATGGAAACTGTAAAGTATTTTCTACTTAACATCAAAATCCCTGTGAACACCTTCCCCCAGTTGTTATATGCAAGAGTGCACTGATACATAGAGACAATAGTTAGATATACATTTACATCCTACCACACAACACATTACAGTAATTCAGGTTTAGTTTCCAATCTGAAAGCTTTCAAAGCACTGCTGAAAATACGTGCAGTAGATCAGTAAATGAAACATTTCAAACAAGGTATTTACCAAACATTTGTACATACATCAATGACATTACCAGGTAACATTTTGCCTCTCCTCACTGTGACATGCATCAGATTTTCTCTTCTAAATTTCAGAATGCAAAAAAAATGAAAAAAAAAAAAAAAAACAAACCCACCAAGATAGAATAAGCTGCACATACCCCTTTGCAAGTCCTTATTTCTGATAAGGAATGTACAAATATTCCTTAATTTCTTCTTAAGCACTTCAGTATTTAGGAGAACAAAGCACATTGTTGATCTACTTATGAAGAAGAGTAGCATGCTAACATGTATGTACAATATGTCTAAAAGAAGCATAATTTGTTTCTGGTTTTGGAAGATTACTAAACCTGGAAATACATTTAGTTGAATTTTAACTAAACACATGTCTGATCACTGTTGTTGTTAGTAGAGTAATCCAAAAGAGAATGAAATAACTTTGTTGTGGATACATTATTGCTATGTTTGTCATAACTGATTAAACTTAGCAAATGAGATACGTCAACCTACCCAAATTCTGTGAAATCTGAATAGAGGCTATATATAGCAATACTTCAAAGTTATGCTATTCCTCTAATACTCAAGTAATACCTCCAAATCAATATGGGACTTTTTAAGACAAAATTTTGTCACCAGCTTCTTTACATGACAATTACATTTAAATCTTACCTGTCAGCACCATTGTTTATTTAAATAATTTCTCTTATCAATCCCTCTGTTAATTACTTCATGGAAAACATTTTCCAATGTTTCCTCTATCTCCACTTAAAAAGGCAGATACTTCCTACTATATACATTTATGCATTAATGCTTGTTAAATTAATATAGTGTATAATATCTACATCAGTGAAAAGCAATGCAGCTTGAAATTCTAGTGACAGATCATAATGTGAAAAAAAAAAAAAAGAGACACCATATATAACATCAGACACAAAAGGAAAGATGAACTAATGTGATGTTCAGCCACTTAGTGTAAAGGAAGGCACTGAAGCCAACAACTGAAAGGCTTATATAAATGGAACTAAATAAATCATACTAATGTTTTTGAAGGTTAACATGCAATTTCTATATCAAATCATGGCTTCCAACAGAGCATTCCTCTATTTTTCCTGATGGCATCAAGGTGTGGACAGGCCACATGACTGAGGATTTCACCCCAGAGCAAACTTCACAGTATGTCAGCAGACTACCCTGAAATCTTGGAAAGTGTAACATAAAAATACAGGCCCTGCTATCATAACAGGACCACCACCCTTCTTCCGTGAGTACTCTAAGCCTAAGGCCATAACACAGTTCTGTTTAGGCACTTCTGGTCATTGTAGCTTAAGGTGGCTCTGTTAAACATTACTGATCATTACAAAGGTGAAAGCAAACGCCAAAACCTTATCTGACCATATCATTTTAAGAAAGAGATCCAAATCAGCCCTACTCACTGCAAAGCTATTTTAAGATTCCACTAGTTGTTCATATAGAGAAGACTCCCACCTCTGCTGAGAGCTACTGCAGTGAGCAGCCACAGTCAGAGATGTCTGGTTTGTCTGGTTGACTCCCAGACAAAACAGAACACTGGAAAAAAATGGGCCTGGTTTAGAAAAATTCCATGTACACCCCTGTCCCCCTAGCTCCAAGGCACTCCCTAATATCCATAAACAGTCGCTCATATGAAGGATGCGCCTCTGTCCTTTCTTGTGGGCTGTGAAGTGCTCCAACACTCCTGCAGAACTCTAAGAGACCAAATCTGCCAGTTCGGGGCTTCCTTGCATCATTAACTCATTGAAAAGGAGCTGGAGCACAGCAGAGGACTGGGTCATAAACTTTGAACTCCGGCTGCTTCTCAGAAAACATAACCCACCCAATGTTTCAGGGTGGCAAAAATAAACATGAATGCTTCTGGAATGACGGCTTTTCTACACTGCCCCAAGCAGGCTCTACTGCTCCATTTGCAATTTAACATGTGTTAATACCACTTGGCAATGGGAAGATTTGGCTATTTATAGTTCCATCATGACTCTCAACAGTTGAGTTCCACAGTGAAATCTACCAGCAGATAAATACACTGGCTTTAACTGGTGTTGCTCAGAAAATACTCCCTTCCCACTCAGCTGTTGCTGAAAAATCCTACTGATACTTTTATAAAAGCACGTTTTCAAGTCCATGGAAGTGCCCTGAACTGCAGTCCTTTTCTGCCTCTGTTCTGGACAGATAACTCTGTGAAATGAATCCTAGACAAAAGTGAAACAGAGAGACCAGTGATTATGTTTCAGCAGAGCACTTTAACACATGCTTAAAATAAAACTTTGAAGTAAGTTCAAAACTTCACAAACTCCACCAAGTCAGAATCTGAACTGGGGTTTCCTGTTTTCATCCAAGTCGCTGTGAAGACACTGCAGAAAAAAAATAAATTCCTTGACTTTCACACACAGTGGAAACAATCTCTTTTGAACTTTAATCATGACCAAATAGCAGTCAAGACTCTAAGGAATTTATTCTGTTTCTGCTAAAAAGCCCCTGGTTTTACTAATAAAACAGATTGTGAAATGAAACAAAAAACAGCATATATCATAAGCCAAATCACATTAGATTAAAAAAAGGCCTCTAACACACATTTCTCTGCTATTTCTTATGATCTTCTCCCATTTCTGCTTCTTCAAATTTAGAGTATTTAGAAAGATTTTCCGAGTTAGACTTCCAAAAACAAAGAAGCCAAACTCCATAATGAGGAAAATACTAATGAGTTTTCAAAAACCAGCATTTTAAGGCTCAATAAATAAAGCTACATGATGAAGTGGCTTGCTTTAAACTTAGATGTTCCACTAGGAGGAAGATCATGTTTTGAAATCCTGACAATGGGGCTTTCACTCATGCTTAAGAACAATTATAGGAACAGTAGTATTCCTCTTCACTCAGAAAAGGGTTCCATAAAAAGGTACAGAATAAAACTCAGAATTAACAGTGTTGAAGTTAATTTATAGTTATGAAACTAAATAAATGCATTCTGTCATAGCTCACAGAGCCAAACAGTCAGTTGTTACTGCAGCAGTTAATTTTTAATGCTGAAATTACTACCTGCTTTGTGATATGTCACGTGGTCACTGGCAATACTAAAATATTTAACAAGAAGCATTGTTACAATCCACAAGTTTATTTCATAAAAACTCTCCATGATAAAAACAGAACGAAAAGACCTGGGGATTAAGGCCAAAGAATTTACAATCATAAAGCCATGTAAAACATTTCAGACACGTTCTTTGAGGCAGGAGTTTTTCATACAATTCTTAAATAGTTGAAAGTCTATAATTAACCATTTTTTGTTTAGATTTGTCAAAAGATTTGTGCAGCTACAACGACTATAAAATCCTCATTCTATGACACACAGTAAGAACCTTTCTAAATTCAGCACTGACTTTGTCAAACCTACTTTATGTCTCACAGCAGTGACAATAGAGTTGCTGTGCCCAGTTATACTGTAAACTCAGGAACCTGATATGCTCATCGATCCCAGACCACAGAAACAATAAAAGGAGCCTTTTCAAAATGCTCAACACAAATGGTGGGCCCCTTCCTTAGAGAAGACACCAAATCACCACTGGTTCCATAAGAAAAAGGAATAAAGCAGATGTTCTCAAAAGGGAAAGTAAGCAATGTAGCGTCAGGTATGAAATATGATGTCAAAAGTTTTCCCACTCTAGGCATACCTGAATTTTCCCACAAACTTGGAACAGACAGACCAAAGAACGTAACAGTTACAACTGGTTAAAAAAAAAATAAACAATTTAAAATCTATCAAACCAAACATAACTTGGTGATATTTCATGTCTGATAAATTCCATAGTTTGGTGCTATGGAACTGAACGAAGGTGAGACCAGCTCTAGTATCTGTAACCATCACAGAAACATCCTGACTGATCAGTAATTCCACACTTCTGCCGAAACCCAAATGCTGTTAAACGCTGCTGTCTGATACTATCCAGCAGGAACGAGTCTCGAGTCATCTTTCTGACTTCCCTGTCTGTGGTTTCCCATAAAAGCAACATGGGGCAGTAGCAAAACACATATTCAAATTATTTCCATAAGGCACATTGTTTGTATTCTTGATTAACAATGGCAGCTGCAATTATTTTTTTAATACAATATTTAACCACACATTTAAGTGAAGAAGAACCATAAAATAACACTCTTCTTGAAAGAAGCATGTGTATCTTTTTTTTTTTGAATAAACATCAGATTGCTCTTTTCATCTTCAATTTCTAATGCAGGCCTAATCAGGATAAGCTAGGAATATTTTTACACCTATTCATGTAAAATATTAAAAACAAAGCAATTGCTGTAGTCTCTAAAGCTGTTCAGTTACATTTTAGATCAGCCCTCCAGCTTCACAGGAAGGTGTATGGACCCCGAACATAAAGAGGGGTGGAATTAATCATCCACAAAAAATAGAAAAAAAACCACCCCCAAACCTCTCCAATTTAACCTGCAATAGTTCTAAAGAAAAAGCTCAAAGACGTCAGTTGACCATCCACTCCAAAGTTTGTTACAATTCAATTATTGCTAATGATATCAAACACTGTTTTAGGCAATTCAACAATTAAAATAGATTCCAAATCTCTGTACCCAGTTATTAGCCTACACTTTAAACAGAATGCTTAGAAGAGACATTCTGGAGCACATTTCACTTGAGAATGTCCCCCATCTGACATTTTTGATGTAATGATGTTTTACCTGGTAGTTGCCAGCTGCAACAATTGGGCAGCCCCACATCAGGGGTACCCCCGGGAACTCATGGGGTATCTGCTCCCCAGCACAAGGGCCAGCAAAGCACAGGGAGCTCCACAGGTACAGACCTAAAGCTGTACCCACGTGTCTGTGGGGAACCCACATCCACAGAAGAGGCTTGCTCATGCTGGTAAACCAACACCAGCTGTGAGAGAGGTGTGTACGCAAGTCTGTGGGTGGGGTTTTAACTTGCTGGAATTAGTTTTAGAGCTGCATTTAGAAATTTGTAGGTGTCCCTTAACATTTCTTAAGCATCTAGCATTCTAGTATTATCTAATGTTGATGTTATCCACTGCTGATGTCGATCCTGAATATATAGTTCCCTGATTTCTAGTTAACTATGTTTTTTATAAATCAGCAAACTGCTTCAGTCTTGATGTGTTTAAACCATGGGAACTGAGTGGGGGTTTTCTAATGGTACTTCAGCATTTCACAGAGTAATGATTCCCAAACTTCCTTTGAGGTTTACAGTGTGAATGAACTCATGGAGATAGAGAGTTCTCATTCTCTATGGCTTACTACCTCAGCTGTCCTTTTTCACATATTAAGTGTCATGTTTCATAGCTCTGGGCTGGAATGAAGGAAATTTCAGTATGGGACATAACTATAAAATACATATTCCATTTCACTGAACTGACCTAAATTTTATCAGACTTCTTCCCAATTTCCGTGTGAAACTGCAGCTTGTCAGTGGAGAAAGCTCTCCCAAATTCAAAGTTCATGAAAATTGTGTGCATGCTTACAAATTCTTTGCATTTAAAAAGAGATACGAGAAAGGTCTACAAGTACATAGATTACTATCCATTTTCAAATAACAGACACAGGAACTATGCACTACCCTCCCCTGACACAGAACATTGCAAAGTATTTTAAAAACAATGATCTCAACATGCTGCACCAGAGATACTTTATACCACCATTTTCCTTGTTCTGTTGGCTCTGAATCCAGACTCCCCAGTTGCTTTATTAAACAAATAGTGCTCTTGATGCAGCACACAAGGTTTTAGGACATCAGTAAACTGCAAGTCTGAAAGTCAGCTATGGCTACTGTTTCGGCTGGTTTCCCTTGAAATAGAAGAGATACACATAGATGGATAAATTTGAGGAGTCAAAACATGAAAGTTTACCTATGTTGCAGGGCTGCAAAGTGAGCTTAATTAATATTTCTGCAACAGAGGGTCAAAAGCCAGACCACCAGATTCAAACTCTTCAACTTGGTGGTTTACAGTCAACTTTACTGTGAACAACTGAAAATTTATGCCTTTTATGCACTAAAAACATCTTTTAGCTATTGTAAAGACTTGAATAAGCATTACAATTTCTGCTAAGGCAGGAATTCAGTAAGAGTTGGCCTAAGGATATCTAAATCCAAAATCTAATACTAAAAATCCAAATTAAACATTGCCTACACCTTTTGTTTTCAAACCTGGTACCAAATTCTCATTCCTTTCTCTCAAACAAACCCAAATAGGATTTTCCAGCCACAGACCTGCACTCTGTGAAGAATGCCAACAAAGCCAGCAGCTGACAAGTTCATACAAAAGCAGCTGCCTTTCCAGCAGCATTAAGTGACAATCAGCACAGGGCAGCTCTAGCCAAAGACAAACACTAAAACAGAAACTACAGGACAGATTACATAAAAGTCACATGTACTGACAAAACCAGAAGAAAATCCATTCACGTAGAAAACTTTTCTGATGTTGAGAAAGTGACAGCTTTTACATGTGAGGAAACCACCATTCACTTGCAGCGTGAGGATTGGTGAAGGCGAGTGTTGTGGCAGGACCTGCTGTTTCTCCTCCAGTGTGAATTTGTCCCTTCAACAGACAATCACACTGCATTCCAAATTGATACTTTAGAAGCATTATAACTACTTACAAATTTGTTATCTCCAGCAAAGGATCAACCAAAGTAAAGCAAATCAAAAATAACCCAGAGAAAAGGCAGAGGTTTTTTTGTAGTTCATTTTTACCATCTTTTCTCTCACCAAGGACAAAATGGGGTATTTTATCAACTTCTTATCTGCATCACTTTGGTAATCAGCACATAAAGCAGGAATATGAAAATACTTGAACCAACCCATTGTTTCCATAACAAACTGGAAAAGCTAAAACTACTCACCAGATTCTCCTCAAACCACTCCCGCAGACACAGTGCTGTGGCGCCGGGAATTTGATTTCTCAGTGCTTCTTTCTCCTGAGGGTCCTCTAGCATTTCCAGTGCCATCTTTAGATCTTCCAGGAGGTGCAGAATTTGAAATGTGCCCAAGTAAACTGATGGAGCAGGCGACACGATATCATAACCACCATTAGCATACTCTGTAGCTGACTTTGTACCTAAAACAGGTAAAACCAGGAGAGACAACGTCATATCGTTGCTTTGTAGGTGACAAATACACAGGTACTACACACTACAGTGTTTGGACTTCAGATGTTAACTGACAAATATCAGTATTTGAGGCTTAGAAATAAGGTCTGGAGATAAATCACAAACACTGGAGAATGAAATGTGAAAGGGATGTACAAGCATATTAAAAAAATAATTTCGACCTGGAAAACATTTGCAGTGTCCATTAAGTTACAAATGCCAAGAGCTTTATCTCCAATCACCTGTAATTTTCCACGGTCACCATGAGATGTCACTAACTTCTCAGCTACATAGAAGCAGTGTTATGCAATGTAGGAACAACTGGTGCATCCTTTGAAAAGAAACTTAGATCAAAATAGATCATGTTAGCAGATCTAGAAAAATACACAACTGTGAGCAGGTTTAAAACTCCCACAGAGAACAACAACCCAAAAGTTAGCAATAAAAATGGCAAATAAAGCATTGGTAGCTCTTCAAATTACAAAAAGATCTGTAAATTACAACAGCTCCCTCCTGCCAGCCCTCTAGCACCAATATTATTTTCTTGACAGCACTAAGCACAGTAAAAAACATATCTCACTTATGGAAGGATTATAAACAATACAAATTCTAATACCTTTAAATATTTTTGTCTTAATACCCCATGTTTCAATGAAATGCACACTAAAATAAGTTACATTTCTCAGTCCTGAATTTCAGACCTCGGTATCATTTAATACCCCTTTGTTTCTTTAAGAATTGGCCAGATAGAAAACTTCTATTTGCTCTACTTTTTAAAGTTTTTATTTACAATTCATTGCCTCATCTACATAATAGATTGCACTCACCTTATGTCTTCATTCATGTTCTCTCTGGCATAAGCAATCCAATTTCCCTTTATTTAACTTAATGGGAGATTTTTTTAGGTTTTTGATCATTCATATTTTACTGGATCCAGATAGCATATTGTATTCATTAGAAGGCTACATAATTGATGTACTCAAGGGTATTACAACAATCTCCTTACTATCTCCATTTTACCCCGTGTTTAAGATAATTGACATAGTTATGAAAGGAACAAAAATCTTCTCTGGGCCTCTGAAAATTATCCACTGGGTTCTTTTCCTGAGCTGACATATCTAATGTGATGTATAAATGTATAAGGAATTCAAGTTTTCTCCCTGAATGCACACTACTTTGCATTAATCAATGTTAGTTTGCCTGCTGCAGTCGTTTATCTACCATGATTCAGACATCATAAACTGCCTTTGGACCCAATGTTTCACTTCACACAGGGGCTGATACAAAACTAACACCTAAACACAACCCATGAATACACTCACACTCTCGTTCCGAGTGCACTGAAATGCCTTCTGCACCTAGGCAGCTTTTAACCAAAAAGCTAATTGATCATTTAATACTAATATTATTCCCCACATCACTCAGTTTTTGAACAAAAGCAGTATTTTGCCTCTCATTTTGTGAATGCTTAACTTCACTCAAAGCTTTTGGGAAAATTTAAATCATATTAACCGGGTTTTCTTCAACCGCTGCTTTAAGGACACAAAGTATTCTGTCAGATCTTTGCAAAAAATCGTGTGGCTTGAATTCTACTATATGATGCAGGAGGTATTTTGTTTGACTGTTTTACACAATGAAAAACTGACCACCCCCAGAAATTTCTTAAGTTTTGCAAGCCTCAGTAGTAGAGGTTTTAATTTATTTTTTTATAAGCAGTGCTCATTTCCACTACCAGAGTATTTCATATTTTCTTAACCTCTTTTCAGACTCAGAATATTCCCTTTGATCCTGCTGACTTCCGCTGCTTATGAGTTTATTTTAATACCCCAAGTGCAAGATCTCATCTTAATTTCTGGCTAAGACCATGTCCAAGATAAAGTTTCTTCAATATCCGGTGCAACAAAGACACGAGATAACCTCACCTCGTAAATCAACCTTGTCTTCCTGAATTACTTCCTTTTGAGGGGAGGATCAATTAACTGTTTTGCTGGACTGGATCACTAAAAGATATTTTCTTATGTATTTCTATACTCTCAGCCAGCTTGTTTATGTTTATGTATTTCCTAATGCAGATCAATATTAAACTCTAGTGACTAAAAATAGCAGATTTCCAAATTGTATCAGAGCCATTTGGATCATATAACCTTCATTCAGCCGGAGGGCCTCACCACTGACTTTCTGAGAGATATGCGCACAAACCAAAAGATGGCACAGACTATTTAAGGAGCATTGATGCCACTTGTAAAGATGTGCCTTCCTTAGTTTTTGTGGCTTTAGGCCTTTTTAAGTAGTTGTCTCAGTTCTTCTTTTGGAAAACTCCATGCTACCTTTTTCTATCTTTTGCTCAGCAAGTACTTTTCCCACCAGAAAAGCAGACAGGATTCAAAGGTATTTCATAATCAGCTTTGGTAGTTACCCCTTCAATGAAGCAGCAATTTAAAACAGATGGAATGGGAAAAACTGAAAGGAGCATTCTCCTATGGAGTTCTTCACATTATTTATGAGTACTTCTTATTTATAGACAAGAGAGAAACAAACAAACAGAACTCCACACAGCCCAAATAAAACCACACAAACTTTCAGATCCACAACAAATACTTCAGGTATGAAAAAAAAGCCATCATGTTTAAGCAAAGTACACCTTAAAACAATTGTGCAGAAGTTCAGTTAATTATAGTTGGTAGGTAGTTTATACAGCCGAATACACAGCCATACTAAACACACCACTGATTTTCTGCAGGATCTTTGTTCACCAGTCTAAAGGTCTCACTATGTATCACATCTTGCCTCCATCCTTAGATTGTCATGACTGTAACATTCCTGAAACATCTACCTTCTAGAGAAACTAATTTTAAATTTTATAGGAAGATTCGGTGACAGTGAAATTCATGCATTTCAACATGCCTTTGTTTGGCTTGTGTCTATCAAAACATTACGGAAAACAACATATACTCACACTCTTTAATCTTGGCCAGTGAAAGAATTGTCACCCTTAAACTCAGATCTGTGAAGGTAAATATTCTTACGTGCTGGAGCACAGGCAGGGCCAGTTAGGAATTATGTGACTACCTGAGACTGGGCATACTCCATATGCATGTTTGAATTATCCCAGGCTCTTCAGCTGTTCAGACTGGCAGAATTCAAAGCAGCCTCACATTTTGCAAAATGTGAAATTACTTTTAAAACTGGTTTGCTACAGGTTGTTAATGTAGTATCTTTTATTCTCCAAGATGAAATGGAAAATGAACTCCTCTGATTGCAACAAGTAATGCACTTTATACTAGGTAAGGAAATGTGGAAATGCAGAAATGCAGAGTTCAATTCAGCATTTTAATTTAGAAAGCTTCCTGGTTTACTGCTAAATTCAAACGAATCACAGGCTTGCTTCTCTTATGTGCTTTCCATGTAGTTTCATATTAAGTAGGAACTGCATTGCTCCCCAGAAGGACAAGAACACACTCTGAAAAACAGAAGTGTGTAGGAGCAACTAATTATATTTCTTTGCATTAGTTTTAGCACCAGACAGTAGGAATTTGGATGTCTGCTAAAAAAAAGAAAAAAAAAAAAAAAAAAGATGCCACAGAGCAAACAGAACACTGTGTGTTACCAGTATACTTCACCATGAACAGCAATTAATTTGTGTGTAGCTTTATTATAGATAACTGAAGAGGGGAAGAATTCAGGGCAAGCATGAGAATTTTATCGACACTCAGGAAAAATGAGTGCAGTTTTGAACTCTTCGAGAAAGACCAATTTTTTTTCTAGAGCAAGTCACAGCCTTCCAGTGCTTCGTTCTTTTTCCAGGGTAAACAAGACACAGGGGAATCTTTTGTCATGATGTGTATATAATACTCAACACCATGGTTTCCTAGTGTACTACTGGAACACAATTAATCACCATAAATGTCCACTTTGGAGGAGTAGGAAAGAAAGGGGGAAAAAAGTGTTGAAACTATGACATTTCAAGCATCTCACTTCTGGCTTCTCCAAACAGACAGTGGATGAAGGAGGTTAAATGTAGCTGCACATTGTATGCGTGTTGAAAGAATAAAATAAGTACTACAAAAAGGAAAACAACTTTTAAGTTACACATTTCTTACACCCTGACCATTAGAGCACATTTTTATTTCAAAGTTCCCTGCAATTAGCTGAATGGCTTCAAAGAAACATTCCTTTTGGGCAAATACATAACCTATTCTGAAAACAGCACTACCGGCAGCTTGCAAAAACAGAGGTAAAGAAAGAAGCAGAAAGCCTGGCCAGTTGGAAAATCTCCTCTCCTCAGTTTATATTCTATACATTCATCCACATAACTTTCATCTCTCTTAGCAGTAGATACTGTGCCTGATATCTCACTTTTCCTTGCACCTCAGCTTCTGATCCCCTGCATTCATCCTTATCCTCTCAGTCTTTCTTCTCTAAAACTGGCTGAGTTTAAAAAAAAATTCTTGGTAATGCACAACTCAGCCATCAGTGGTTAAAAAGAGATTTTTCTGAAACTGCTGGCTCCTTTAGATCAGAAACCAGCAAATACCAAACACTACTTCTATGCTGAGTAAGGATCACTTTCTAGAAAGCTGAAATACTCAAGAGTAACAATTTTGATATCTGACCGACAGTGGTTAGAATAAAGTTATAAACATAGATTTTCTATGGCCTTTCAGTCAATTATTACACTGGTAGAGAACACTTTTTTACCTGATATTTTACTCAATGAGCAAATAGGTTGTCCAAGTTCTTCCTCTCTCCTCCAAGACTACAAAAAGTGTAATTTTCTTTGAAGCACGATTTTCTTTTTCTCATGAAGACAGCCTTGAAAATGTGAATTTATATAAACTAGTAGTAAAGTCTGGATGGGACATATTTCAGCCTCCTTGTTCCTAAGCCTTCTGTCAAATGAGTGAAGAGGTAGCTCACACAAAGCTTTCTTCTAATACTGTAATGCAAAATACATCACAAATGGTATGTTTTGAATCACAGCTCATATTAACTTCTCCTCAAATCTCTGCTTTTAGATCTTTAACTACAGGGAACAGTAACTATTAAGCTGGATTAGCAGGAAGCCCTAGGAAAAAATTTCCAAGCCTAGAAATGTTAATGACCACATTCAGATGCAAGTTTCATGCAGCTCAGATGATTTTCCACTGAGCTTTATGTACAATCACACATGGAATCTTTGAGACAATTTTCAAGAACTGCCTATAATTTCTTATGCAAATTCTGTTTGTAATTGCTCAACTTTTTTCCTTCTACCTGCGTACAGACGCTAAGCTGTGATGTGCAGCACATTTAGGTACTGCATACACAGCTACAACAAAAAAGATCTCTCCTGGCCAGAAACACAAGCTAAGCAGCCTTACGGCTGCTGAAAAAGGGAGTGGGATTATGTAGCTACGATGGAAGTTTGAGGCTGAGTCTCCACTGCACAGGAAAATCAGGGTCAACACATTTATTAAAGACAAAGAATAAAAAATACTTGCAACAATTTTCTCTCTTTCTTTCTTTCTAAATTACAAATAAAAAAGAAGAATGTATTTAGGGCCAGTAGTCTAAGTAAAATAGTGTTGTGAGACAACAAAATCCATACTTGTTTATAGTGAGCAGTAGTAAACTACTGGTAGCATGAATACTATTTCATGAAAAAAGATAGTCTCTGTAAGCATAGGGGGGAAAAAAAGAACACTCCTTCTGTGAGGATATAACAGCAACTTGTTTTATAAAGACTACACTATTTTGATTTTTAAAAAGACTCTCAAATCAATTTCATTGCCTTAAAGCAGAAAGTGGAAAGGACATGATTTGGAATTTAAAGATCTCAAACTTGTTTAAATTTAAGTCTTCAAAATTGGTTCACTTGCCTGTTAAACAACTGACTCACTCATGTACTGAGAAACAGATCATATCATACAAACCACAAAAGAACCTTTGTGTATCAGATTTTCAGTCCCATGGTGTTATGGACCTCAGGGTTTAACTGCCTTTCTTTGCTACATATTGTATCTGCAGATATTTATGCTTCTGTTTCTTTTCAATCCTTCCTCAAAACCTAATACAAATAGCCATGATGTATGGATCTTGTTTTGCATGCAGCCCAGTACTGCAGTTTAGGTAAGTTGATGTGGGTGTCTAGGACATAACAGTATTTTTGCTGTTTTAAACTAGCAGAACAGTTTATCTACAGTCAGAGACGAAGTTTTCCATTTCAAATTAGTTTAAACTCTCATTTTCAAGAAACCTTCTAGTGGTAGGGCAGGAACACATGCAAGGGAAGTTAAATTGGTCAGTAAATCAGTTTGACTTGGACATTCAAAGAAAAATTTTGTCTTATGTAAAACAAGCTTAAAGACCTATTTTTGTAAAAGATCATTAATTGTTTAGGAAACAAGTTCTCAGTGCTTTCAGCTCCATAAGATTCTACAGTGCTGCCCTGTTTACAGGGGGAATCCATCAGTCCTACAAATAGGATTCAGAGTCTCCACTCTCTAGCCCATGCTCAGAGCCCCACCAGCTGTGAGAAAGTATGCTTAGGGTGGTGACAGTATATCTTGGGACAGTAGCCCAAACAGCTACAGTGACCTCTTGCAAGGTTAAGCACTCAAAACTGAGGAAATTCCAAAGTTCAGGTTGCTCTGGCAACCCTGGGTAAGGAATGAGTAGCCAGTGCTGCACATGCACAAATCAACTTGAGAGTTGCCATGATTTTCACATGCTTTTAAAAGACAGATCAAAACTGCACCTGAACAGTTATGCAAGGTCTTAACCTGAAGGCTACAGCACGTGTAAAGGCCCTGCAAAATATGTAACAAATGCCCGCAATGGTTATTTAATTCTGCTCACAGTTTGAGAGGCCATGTCCCAGATGTTGTTAACAAACCTAAAAGCAAGATCACAGAGAGGTGACATGAAAAGTTATGAATTAAACAAATAGAAAGACAGTGAACTACATTTTTCTATTATCTGTTATTGCTGACATTAAGGAATTAACTCATTAGCTTTTCTGAAGTATCTGAAGATTAATGTCAGCACCTAAAACAAGCTGGAAGAAGTGCTATAAAATAAAGAACTACAAATTATAAACCTTAAATATTTATGTTAAATTTTTACATTTTCTCCTTTAATATCCTAGATGATTAAAGGTCACTATTTCTATCTTTTTTTCTCCCTCACAATATTCTTGATACATACTTTTCTGTGACTTACGACAGGAAGTTACATATTTCTGTCAAAGACCTCATTTCAAGTAATATACTATCTAATTTCCCTTTTCGCATCTCTATTGCTATAAGATCTATGCATAAACATGGTGTAACTAATGGTTCAAGAAAGCCACTATAGTATAACTTCACAAATGCCTTACTTAATGCACAGCAGTAACAAGATAAACAAGTGCTGTAGATACATTATTTTTTTGTTCAGGAAAAAAGCCTAAGTTATTGACTGAAAAAGAAAGGAAAATAAAAAGCAAATATACTAATCATAACTGAAGCACAGCCTTTTAACACAATTACAATTTATTTAGAAAATATATGAAAACCACTGCAGCTGCTTCTGCTCAATTATTCTGATCTATAATGAAAGAAATTGCTCATTATTTAAATTGTTCTGTTTCTCTCATTATTTGAAGTACACTCAGTTCAGTGCTCTAAAATGAAATTCTACAAAGATTACTATTAAAACTATAATATACACCTTTACCATAGAAACTGGACTTTGAATTTGAAAATATTGTGAACCTTGAGTAGGACATAAGTGATAAAAAAATACAGCCATCTGGAAGGGTACAAATTGAAAAGAATAAATAAAAGCTATTCTCTAATCATCCTACACAGTCACAAGAGGCTTGTACTGCCCATTATCTGCATGTCACCCAGCATATATTTCAAATAAGATCCACTAGCACCACCCCCCCCAACACACAGCACAAAAAAAAAAAAAAAAAAAAATAGGATTAAGTGCTCTCTGTCTGGTCTGGACAATTTCAGTCCCTTATGAAGCAGAACAGAGGTGTCTATCTTCTCCAGTTAAAGTGCTGCAAGACTGAATGAATCCTGTGATGACCTATGACTACTCATGGGTAAAGAATGAGGAAATATTTTGATTTCCTATTATTTATGTAGGAACTCAGTGGAAACCTTATTTCCCAAAACCTAAAATTCATCCACAGAGGTTCAAATGAGCATCAATACCTTTTGTCCACTCCTACATTTAGAATCCAAGTTCCAATCACTTAACCAGCAGTGATTTAGTAATCTAACACATACAGGATGGTAGTGTGGCTCAGGAACTCGAACTGTATTGTTTTCATAGTAAAATTAGGATGGTGCAGACAATGAAACAAAACAAAGGAAGACCCCCACAAACAGGTCCTCCTCCCAATTCTGGAAGGTATATCCCATAAATAAAATACATTGAACTTGAATTAAAAAACTTGTTCATCTCTTAAGTACAATTATCTCTAAAGGGCCCCTTTTTCAGCAGGTGTGTGGGAAGTGGGTTTGTAGCACAAACCAGAGCCATGAACTGAACCAGCATTCTGCCACCTCAAGAGAAGGGAATTCAAACAAGCATAATTCGTGGACAACTCCTTCCCCAACTTTTTAATTATATTTACTTTCTAAACTTGCAGTGTTAATACTGAAATATTAGTATGCAGCATGTGATAACATATTTAACTTTCTCATTATTTTCCCACAAGCAATAATTGCAGGAGTTCTGGTCAAAAGGAAACTCAATAATTACAGAGATTACTTGGTGAATTTGAAGAGACTCTGGAGCTGCAGCAGGCTATAATATTGTGACAGGATTTTTTCTGTCTTACAATTATGGTCATTATTTGCAAAGGGAAATAATGGATTCCCAAATTGTTGACAGAGAGATGAACAGTTTGATACAAAATAGACATAAAATAAAAATTATTTTAATTCATTAGGATATATTACAAAGAAAAATAATCAAAACCTACAGTCCTATAAAAAAATCAAATTTCGTAAATGGGTACAAGCTGAATAAAAGGAAGAGTATTGACTTGGTTAAACCTCAGAGAGAGGCAATGCCAAAGTCACGCGCCTCAAAAACCGAATGCGTAGACAGATCTGACATACAGGTGCTTTCTTTAGAGGAAGCCTCTGTTTGGAGTGCAAGTCATTCCAGCTAATGGATAAGTCATGTTCATTGACAATCACATTAGCCCTTTTTGCTATTTTAGTCAAATAAGGCTAATCATTTAGTGTGCCTAATTTATATAGCTATGAGGGTGGGTTATCAGTACACATGTACTGAAGCAGAAAAGACTTGGGAACACTGACCTATCTGTCAAATTTGATCAAGCCCAGTGAAATTCAATTTGTTAATCTTGCTTCACAATCCCTCATGCACTCTGAACACTAAAACATTTTGTATTGCACTGAGGAGCACTTAGCTGGACTCATCAGACTCACGTATGAGCAATGTCAACATTTGGAGCAAGGGACTTGCTCCAAATGACTTTTAGAATTAGAAGGTTAAAAGTGGGACTGAAAATCTGTAAATATTTGTAATATATATTTGCATGCCCAGTTCCTACCTTAAAGGGCAAGACAACAATCTAATATTTTAATAATAACCACAGCAAATAAAAGAAAGCTCATTTAACAGAGAGGATGTTGTTTTTAAGTGTGTGTATATATACACGTATGTACTCAAGCTTCAAAAATTAACAAGTGCCAGATAGACATCTCTGGGCTTCTCACTTCTCTAAAATAGAGATTCATACTAATTCTGTACCTAAAGTCAAGGTTTCTGAGGCCAAGAGAAGAGCATGGCTCTCCTAGTACCCACTCAGGCCTCATTCCAAAGGAAACATCGTTTTCATCAGCTACCTAACTTTATATCAGTCATGAAATTAAGCCTTGGTCTTTGAATGCAGTACTAGGCAGAGATGTCCACGGAGTCTGGATTCAGTGAACTGAAATAGCACAAGCTCTTAACACTTGATTTTTTGCTGTTTCCAGTCAACTCTAAGAGTGACTACATTTGTACAGATGATTTTTTCAATATTTGCAAAACACGATATACATAAATCTGCAGTTAGAAGAATCTCAGTCCTGGTTTGTTTCATGACACTCCTCCAGTCATTCTTCCAGAGTTTTCTGCCTCATTTGTTCTCTCACCATAGAGGACAAGAGAACATTCCTGTTTTCCAATCCCTGCCCAAATTGCGTACAGAAGCTTACTGGATTGAATTAGAGAGAATCAAACTCGAATAATCATTATGTTCCTCAATTTGAGACAAATTGGGATAATAACTGTATCCAAGTATAGACTCCAGCAGATATATTTGGTCCTTCAATCATACCAGAATATTCAAGAAATAGTTCTGGAACACAGAGAACATCAGCTAGAGGAAAATGACCACAACAGACAACTGAACCTGTCTTAAAATGTCTTATCTATTTCTAGTAATGGAAAATAATAAATAAATAAGCTAAGCAACCTTCTCAACCCATGGAGCTTTTAATGTGTAAAGGAATAAAGCGATATGATTCTCTATTAGTACAGGTAGATATAATTCTGAATCATATGGGAAATATTCAATTAACATCGATGAGACTTGACAGATGCACAGTCTGGGAAATATCTTGGGTTTTTTCCCCTTAGATATATTTATATAAGCCTGTTTTCAACGTTACACTGATTATCAGTGGACATTAGACTAAAAATGGAGGCCATGTAAAGCCATAATGTCAACTCTCTTGAAGAGGTTGCCAATCTGCTCATGACCTACCCATGCACTGTGGAAAAAACCTCTGCATACCCCTGGCATCCTTGTCATTTTAGAGCTTGGTCACCATCCCCAGTACAGAACATCTGTGAACAGGACCTGCATTCAGCTGACACACACAGAATAGTTCTTCCAGCATTTGCTTTGTTTCTCTGTATCATCACTGTCTCCACTATCACGACCAATCAGTGAGGGGAGCAAAAGTGATGTCATTTGGAAGTCTGGAACAATTTAATTTTATTCCTTATTTATCAAGATTAAACCCTAAAATGTTATGGCACAAGCAATCTGAAAAAAGTGTGTGAAAAAGGAAAAAAATAGTCAAAACAAACAAGCAAAATCAATCTTCTGACCTCAATTATTTTCCAAGCATGAAAACTAGAAAAAAAGTGATTTTCTTAGGCAGTCATATATTGCCATTTAATCAGTTATGCCACATATTATGAGGCTACCTTTCCATAGCATGGAAATAACACTTGACACTAAACACCTGAAGTGTCTTACCCTGAACCAGCCTCACAACTCCACCAGTTCCTGGAAAAAAAGGAGTGTCTAATCTGAAAAACAATTTAAATAGAATGACTCTTTTTTTCTTTCTGTCGATTTTTCTGAAAAATGGAATCATCAGTGCATGCACAATATCACCTTTCTGTGCTGAGCTGTGTATAAATCATCTCAGAAGAGAGACAATGAGTTCCACATGTATGCAGGTGATTTGTGAGCACAGGTTCCATAGCATCACTAAAGGGACATGGCCTTCCCTGCCACTTTGGTGCCTTTATAGCACTAACCAGAATCATAACCCTAAGGTTTGCAGTGGCTAAAAAAATATTACAGTTCCCTAGTTCATAAGTTATGGTTTGGGACTTGTTTTACTTGTTCTCTCCTTAGACATTTAAGGGAAGTTCAATGCTTCCCTGACTATCTGTGTGTTTTGTAAGGGGTGAAAAAATAAAATCCCAATTAACTTCTGTTGGTTAAAATCTTATTTGAATAATGCTTTGCATTCAGAAACAGAGGGGAGAAGGAAATATATATTTAATTTCTCCTATTTGTCTAGAGCTTGTTCCATTGGTGTGAGAAGTTATTTGTGACGTTACATCTATCACATACTCACACTTAGAACTCTGTATATCTCAGCAGTCTGTTAAAGCTTGCACATTTAAAATAGAGTGAAGACTCATGTGTGGATGAGAAAAAAACCCAAAATGCTACAGATTCTTTAAACTAAAAATCCTGGGTAATGATTTCTAGCCTAATCATGGCCAGTCCGATGGTGATGTTTGAAGCTCCATATTAGTCTCTGGATAGAAAGCTTTACTTGAAGAGCAGGAAGAAGATGAGGAAGAAGCACACCTGCAGCAACAGGAGGCTGATGTCATCACCTTCATCACTGGGGAAGAAGGCACAGCATGGGTGTCACTATTTAGATTTCTAAAGCTTTAGAGAGTTCTTTCCCATTGTGCACAAGTGAGAACATGGCCCTACCCAGACACTCCTTTTAGGAGATCACGCTGAACAGCGTGTGAGCACAAACCCCAAGGCTACTGAGGCCTAACCACAGAAATTAACTTCTCTTCTTGAATGCTGTAATGTTGAGAGAAAAATCTTTTAATTGTCTTACCATGAGAGCACCAAAGACAGCAAATCCTGTCTTGCATCATATGCCTTTCTAGTGGACTGCTGTGTAAAAAACAATTCTTAGCTCCACTTTTGGATGTAAATGTCAACAAAAAGATATACATTCTAACTCATCAGGCTCTGAGGATAATTAGTAGGCAGACTATTTTGAATATATACATAATAAATAAAAGAAATTATGTATATTTTTTTATATCTCTATGTGCTTGTGTGTCTAAAATACAGATATATACTGCTCAGCTAACTGAAAGACTCAGTGAAAACTGTTTTTAAACACACACTGAAATAAAAAATAACACATACCACATGGAATGTTACCACATGGCTGAAGATGTGTTTAAGTTCCCATATAGCATTAAAGCAAAGTAAATCTCTCTTACTTCAATATTCACATGTCTGAGGAGGAATTGGGGATTTTCTTCCTTTATTTTACTTTCAATTTCCTTCACATAACTATTGAACCAGAGTGTCAATAGTGAAATCTGTGTGTCAGAGAACTTGATAAATTGAGAATAATTATTAAAGAGCAAAAAAGACAAATGTAGTTACATCTCAAAATACTATGGTGTAAAATAAAGCATTATACCTGCAATGATGTCATCCATCTGCTCCAAAGCTGCCTCCAGCATGTGACTAGCGTCAGAAGCCATCATCTGGGATTCCTTCCTTTCTACTGAAAAGACAAATGAAACCATTTGCATTGCACTAAATAACCTGATAGACAAAATATGTCACTATTACATTATAAATTAAGCCACACAAACAAAAGTCCGTGCTAGCAAAAATACAGCCTAGTAAGAAGAAAACTAACAAAACTGTTTCTATAGATTACTTGGGATTTCTAAGGTTTTAATTACTTGTTGATTCGTTTTTTGAAGAGACTTTACTAAAACAAGGAAAACAAAACCAAACAATCTCAAATACTGGAAGCTTGAGATGCCCCCACTTCTCAACCTTAACAATGGTTCCTTAGACTCAAAGTTCAGTGCATTTCAACCTGGGGAGAAAAAGAGGATTGACTTGGGTTCAATAAAGAAATGGAGACACGGGGAAAACATACCTAGCTTATAAGCACAACTCTGCAGGAGCTCTCCTTTTTGATTGCTGCCTTAAGATTAAAGACAATTTTTGAAATAGTTCTTAGTTCTCCTTTCTATATCCCTATTCAGTCTTTCCACTACTTCTTTCATGACACTGAAAATACAATTCTTTCTGTTCAAATAACAAAAATTCCCCAGGTATGAATTTTCTGAAGTTACTGCTGGCTCTTTAAAACAGGATTAAATACATTCATGTTACCATCTGACATTAAGGATAATATAAAAAACCTTCCAACATTAGTCTCTACTTCTGAGTTGGTGTTGCTGGACTCTTAGTCCAGTCGCAGTCACTGTTGTCAACAGATGACATTTCAAAGGGTGAAAGAATTTACGCAGCCCATTTCACTGTCAGTGAGAAAATTCCCTCTGAAATAAGGCCCTTTTGCACATCACTTCATCACTGAAGCATGAGATCAGTGCCCACACAGTGAGGAACAGGGGTCTTATGCATGATTTTCACAGTGCTCTAACACGCAACTCAGAATACTGACAAAGCCTACAAAGGGTCATAGTATTTTGATTTCTCTTCCATGAAGGGTGCAATTCAGTCTTTTGACATTCAGTCTTCTGATACAGCAAGTTTTAAGATCTGTGATTAAAAACTGTTCAATTTTCACTGCTTTCTAAGCATCACAAAAGACACCTGTCTGACAGTGGATAGAGATACCCTTCAAATGACTCAGGTTGTAGATAAGTGCATAGGCAATAGTTTGTAGGGCTGATTATTCCAGTGCTACTGAAATGTCACTGATCTGTATTTATCATGCAATTACTTATGCTAAGAATTCAGGTATTTTGAATTTAAATAAATACTACAAAAATCTCTAATGGCAATTCACACAGATTTGTACTGTGTTTATCCAGTGACAGTTCAGGCACTGGCCACCATGGCCAAGTGCATGACTGGTAGCTAAACCACCCACATTTATTGTCTCAGTTGCAGCCTGACTAAACACTGCAATGTAGAATCAGCAACCAGGATAAAGCCAGCCTTAAAATAAAATCTTTGCCATTTTTCCTTTCAGTGGGACTGTCAGGGAAAAAAAAATTTAATCTCCAAAAGTACACTTATGGCTGAGTCCAAATTACTGCGTCACAACCAATGATCAGTCTCAGTAATAAGCACGATTCAATGAAAATGTGTGCTATCAAGTCAAAATTATTGTCCTCTCTTGCAAACTAAGAATCCTGAGACAGACTTTTCTCCTGACACAAAGACTTTTCTCCATACGAAACATACACAAATAAAGCTAATTTATTAATAACCTCTGTGTTGTCAGTGTCTTATGTCCATTCCAGTCAACATATATAACCCCACGATCTAGAGAGACAGATGCAGGAATGAGTCAGAAACTACAATGTTCTAATTTGAACTCTGCCATTTATAGCTTGTCATAATGGGTAAGCCATTATCTGACTTCAGATCACATTGATTTGAAGAGTAATATGAGAATGCGTTATCTTTAGTGTCACCCAAGGCAAAGATTAATGTAAACGAATGGTTGGTTCTGGACTCTCAAAATAATTTTTTGTCAAAATAATCTTGTTAATAATTTTTGTCAAAATAATCTTTTAAGTATGGACAATGCTAAATGTAACTGAATTTAACCAAAATACATGTCACACAAGTATTTCATTTAATGGTATTGGAAATAACAAAAATGATGCACAGAATAATCTGGAAAGGCATCAAGTCAGCTGATATAAACCCAAAATTTCAGAGCACTCGCACATGTGAACTTTATGGACACTCCCTCTCTCTGTTGCTTCAGTTTGTTGGTTTGGGGAGATTTCCATCTTCTGTTGTCACATTTACATGCCACTAAAGACTTGAGAGATCCCTGACTCTCAAGTGCAGTGGGCCTCCTTCCTTGCAGTACTTCCTCTAATTCAAAGCAGCTGTAACATGGGTAATAATCACCTCAGAGAAAGGAAATCCACCTACGTGAGCAGCTGCCAAAGAGGCAACAAGGACACCCTGCCCTTTGGCAGATGTGGCCACCAGCTGTGCTGGTAAACCAGGGCAGCAGACTGGCTCAGAATCAGAAGGGGGGAAAGAGTGAAAAATATGAAAAATAGAACAGTTTGTATTGCAGTCCATGCTCTTATTTGTGCTTAAAGCTACTTCTCCACAGCCGCAAAGCAGCCAGAGCACCGCTGTTGTTCCAACAAGAAATGCAGGACCACCATTTTTTCTAAATCTAGTATTTTTATATCTAGTATTTGATCACCTGTAGTGACAAAGCTACAGAAAATGCTGATACATTCCATTACAAACTTGAAAATTTATTTAAAGGAAAGCCTTTCATCAACGCTCCTGTAAACCCCAGAAAATTTTGTTGAAAAACTCCACCAGAAGTAAGCCTTGTATGTCCTCCCAGCCTCCACACTTGGTCTGTTTTCTCACCAGTCTCCCAGTGTATTTTCTGCTTAACTGCACTAAGCTAGAGCAAAACCTGCTGATCAAACAGCGATTTATTAATAAAAGCAATGCTCTTTGCTCCACGGTGATAATGTAATATTACTTGCTTGACATCTTTTTCCAGACAGACCTGTTGCTTGCGCTTCAGGCAAGTCTTACTTTCCCAGACACTCCCTTCTTACAGTTTGACTGTTCTGAGCAATATTATGAAAATAGCTCATTAGATCTCCTGTGTTTTCAGTTACCATTTCTGATCTGGTTCTATAGAAATATCTGCAGTTGTGGATTCTTTTTCCAGTATTATTAAATAACAAGACACCTGCATCAATCCCTCAAACAGGATCCATCTATTTGCTGGTATTTTAATTACAATTCCTTTTACAGTTTTCACTCCTGAATGACATCAACAGATGCAGAACATGAAGACTTAGTTAACTATGTAAAAATATACATATATTTGAAGGGGAAAAAAAAGCTTTTTCAGCTTTCATAAGGACTGGATAAAAACTACCTCTAACATTATAGTTAATAATACATATAAGCTTTAATATTAGCAAATTATAACCTTCAGGATTTATTAATTTATATGCCAGAAAGATACAAGAACCAATCTACTCACCTTTTGAGGTCCCTAAGCAGAAAAGAATTTTTTTTTTGTGTGATCAGTAAAAATTCCTCGCTATTCATAGACAAAGTTTTACTATTAAGAAGACATAAGCCTAAATTATTATCGTCCCTTCTAAGCCACACTCATACTAATTTAGAGCCCAGCCCACAGAGATATTGCAACCCTGTTTGTTATAATTACCTAAGTAATGAGATCTTCCAGGAAGAGCAGACAGAGCAAACTGGTCTGTACCCCTTAAATTTATTTTGCTAAGCTAGTTTTATCCTGTAAGTCTCAGTTTGAGATTTGCATTTCAAATAAAATGAAAAAGTTCTGGTAGAACTACAGTGCTTAGGACTCAATATCCCTTGCAAATTTCTTAACTTTACATTCGGTATGTAAAACTACAGCTTACTGTGTCCAAAAAGAACATAATATTTAACAGATGTATTCACTATGAACAAGATGTCCTTCAGAATTATGAAAAGTTTTAATTAAATTTGAATCTTTCAAGGCTGGCTTGACCCAACAGCTATCCAGAGATAAGATTGTCAATGTTTAGGTAACTCAGACGGTTTTCCAAGGTCGCTCCTAATAATAAGGTTGCCAATTTTATCATTTATGGAGAGGGGTGTGGTTTTTGGCAAGCACTCTAGAAATCTGGATCTTTGGATCTGTGGCCTACAAATTCCTCTTATATTTAGCAGACACAGCTAATAATTATCTACCACCACCTTTTTTTTTTTTTCCCCCGGGATGAATAAATACATGTTTGTAAACTATTTAAATACTCAAATTCAAGCATTACATTGCTTTGTACTTAATGGTATAATGAAATACGAAGTGCCTTGGGTGAGCCTCAGAAGCCCTCCACACGCTCCTGCAGCTGCAAGATGACTCCTGCCCTGGAATGAAGAAAGGTGCACAGTTTCCACCCTTGCTATTTGCCACCTTGCTTCTCCCCCAGCCACGTGCTCTGGTGTATACAGACACCCCAAGGAACACAACTGCTGATTTACCTCTCCCACTGGCTCCACCATCAACTACAAAAGTTATAAATACATAGCTGGATTCTGGCCTTTCAGAACCTGGTATAACTCTCTAATTAAGATAATCCTTAGTCCTAAATAACCATCCACAGCTGCTGGGAGCAGAAGAATTCCTGATGATCAGTAGAATGACCGCCTAAGGAACACTACTTACACAGGATGCTTCAGGGTTATCCAGCCAGAAATCCCATTCATCTGACAGGCTGAGAGAGTTGGGGCTGTTCGGCCTGGAGAAGCAAAGGCTTCAGGGAGACCTCCCAGCAGCCTTCCAGTAAATAATGGGCTACAAGAGAGCTGGAGAAGGACTTCTTACAAGGGCATGTAGTGACAGGACAAGAGGTAATGACCATAACCCGAAGAAGAGCAGGTTTAAATTAGATATTAGGAAGAAATTATTGTGAGGGTGGTGAGGCCCTGAAACAGGTTTCCCAGAGAAGCTGTGGATGCCCCATCCCTGAAAATGTTCAAGGTCAGGCTGGACGGAGCTCTGAATAACCTGGTCTAATGGAAGGTGTCACTGCCCATGGCAGGAGGGTTGGAACTAGATGGACTTTAAGGTCCCTTCCAGTCCTAACCATTCTTTAATTCTATGATTATGGCTTAATTTTAATTTATTTCTTAATATAGGCACTACTTGCTCTATTTCCCCTTCATATGCTTCACTGGAATAGGCAGAAGGGTAAAAAGAACATTTATTACCCAGTATGTAACAAGTAGAAACAACACTATTTGTATTTTCAAGTAGAAAGTATTAAGTGTCCACACTAAGGCAGAGGGGGAAATATAGATTAGCCAAAGTTAAACAAAGATCTGATACTGAACCATTTCAGGTAGATGGTAGAACTACTAAAGTCACTAGTCAATATATTGCTGAGAGTCCTTACATGGATGCACATCCTTAGGTGAAGCACAGTACTAGTACAATAACTCCATGATAAAGATGAGCTAACTAAATAAGCTAAACTGGCTTATGCAGGAAGTGGGTATTACCCTGGCCCTGTAAAACCACCACCTTTGTGTGCTGATAAAAGTTAGAGTGACAAGTACTAAGTACTGTCATGTTTTTAAACATATTATGCTAAATAATTTGATTTCAAATAAGAAGGGAACTGAATGTAGTTAAATTTACTGCAGTGTAAACTATCAAAGTCAAAGCTAAATATTTCTTTTCAAAAGTAAACCCATTAAGTTTGCTAATACAAGTGTGAATTTTGGGGAAAGAGAAAGGGGGAGGAAAAGAGAAAGGACCCTTTAAAAAATGCCAAATCTGACTGATATTTTATGATGCTTTAAGAACACAAATCACCTCACGGTAACTCCTCCACAGGACTCATGGATATTGAGTTACAGTTACTATTGGTACCATAACCAAATTTCATCACTCATGTTTGTACAAAGTCTCATCCTTACATATAAAAGCTGACGCTGCCAGAATGGCATGTGCAAAGTGAGCTTTCTTCAGCTCCTCTCTCTAACAGTTCTAGCAACTGAAAACCCTTCATTCCTTCAGTGTTGCTTTAAGCATTGTTCATAAAAGCTTAAGAAAGCCCTTCAAAACTTAATTTTAAATTATCAGATATTTTAAGTTTTCAGTGTTATACACAGTACAAAACAAAATATGATAGCTTCCAACTTGTCAAATCTTAAAATAAAAATTTCATTCATTATTTGTTACTGTATTAAGTGAAAAGATAACCCTAATTATTTTAGTTCAGTTGTCATCTAACTAGTTCTAACTGATAACCTGTGAAAATTTAAAAAAAAACCCCACAAGGAATTAATGCTTTGGAATTAAACTTCACCTCAACAAAGCATTATCTAGTAAAATACATAAGAGGAAAGTTTCTGAACCAAAATTCAAACATTTCTGCTCTTAAAATAAACACAAAGATGAATGATAAACAAAAGTCAGATTTGGTACTGCAGTTCACATTTAGTTCTAAGAGTTTCAGAATTAGGAAGAGTTAGACTCTCAAAATTCTGACATTTCAAATAAACTTTTTTTTTTTTTCATTTTCCTTCCAGTTTCAGGTATTCACTGACCTCAAGGTCGCAGCTTCAAATTCTCTTCTATGAAAGCCAACATTTCAACTGGATCTTTGAAGTTACGTACCTCCAGATCCAACCTCTGGGAAACCGCACACACCACACCTTCCCCCCAGCCTCGCCCCATGAAAGCAAAATTCATGCTCTAGTAAATTGAAAGGTGAGAAGTTATAATAAAAGTAAACACAGAATTCATGCACAAATTAACTCTTTCCCTGGAGGTAAAGCAGAGGACAGGCCCTTGACAGAAATGGAGAGACATTAGGTATGCATGATTAGAAAAAGTTTTCAAAGTTATCCTCCATAAAAATACTAAACATTTAGACAAACTATACTGCTGGGGAAAAAACCCCACTCTTTAATTCTTGAGAATTAGGAATAACATGGTTCATAAATAGCTCCAGGGCATTTTCAAAACTCTCTGAAACAAAGGCTTTTCAGCTTGGCCAGGACAACTCCTGTTGGAGTGGATCAGGACAGCTCCTTATGGAAAATCCCAACGTCCAATTTTTGTTCGCCTTTATGCATTTCAGTAAGTTGTGTAAATGGAAATAAGCTGATTAAAGGGAATGAGCACCTCTCCTATGAGGAAAGGCTGAGAGAATTGAGGTTGTTCAGCCTAGGAAAGAAAAGGCTTTGGTGGGACCTAATTACAGCCTTCCAGTACACCTGAAGGGAGGCAACAAGATGGAGAGACACATTTTAAAAGAGCAGGAGTGACAGGACAAGGGGGAATGGCTTCACACAGAAAGAGAATAGGCTTCTGTTAGATATTAGGAAGAAATTCTTTACCGTGAGGGTGCTGAGGCAATGGAACAGGTTCCCCAGAGAAGCTGTGGATGCCCCAGCACTGGAAACGTTCAAGGCCAGGTTGGATGGGGCTCTGAGCAAAAGGTGTCCCTGCCCATGGCAAAGGGGTGGAACTGTGAGATCCCTTCCAACGCAGGCCATTCTATGATTCTGTCATTCTTGACCATTCAGTTGTTACAGAACCAACTCAGCAGAACAAGCATTACTAATAACTTAGTTTATTAATATAAGTACATGTGTATAAATCCCACTAGGGATACAGAAGTGTACATAAGCACTGTGAACCTGAGATTTTGCATTAAACTCTGCAGGTCCCATTCAGAATATTAGTCTGAAAACACAAGATGCTTCACTGAAGGAGGTCAGGGCTAACATAGGGCCAGAAGATCTGGTATCTCAAAGAAATGTTAAGGAGGCCCAATTTTCAAATCTGTTCCTTGATGTACACAGAGGACCATTGTAACAATGAGCTGCTTTGACAACAAAGAGCAAACACTCCTCAGCCACACGGCATAGGAGACAGAGCCCATGCAGTCCTTGGTCCTAGTGCCTTGACCTCTGTTTATTATGGCCTGCAGTGTAATCAAGACATGTACCCATCAACTTCATATGACTCAGAGGCAGAAACAGCTCTGTAGTTTTGGCACTCTTATGACACCATAAGAACAGTCGTGCTCATTCAGTCTGTCTGGCCTAGTGCTTTGTGTCCAATCATGTTCAGTGCAACACAGCTGCATAGTGATCAGTCTCCTGCTCTTTCACAATAATCAGCAAGTTTGAGACTTTATGGAACACAGACTGGATAGGAACCATGATGTTTCGTAAGTACCCACCCTCTTCAGAGTCATCTGATTTCTTTAAAAATAATTTTGCTATAATTTTTCAGTGAATGTTCTGACATTACAGAAAAAAAACCCAAGTAAACAACAAAACAGTGATTAATCTCTTTCATGCTGCTATCTTACAGCCTCTTTCCAGTCCTGTTCCCCTTTCTGAGCTCCAACACTGCTGTTGAACTGAAGAGTTGTTATCCTGCAAGTCTCTCTGATGAGCAAACCCAATCCATACTTTTCAACACACTTTCAGCTTCTCGAAATGCTTTTTCCTGTTGCCTTGTACCACTGTTGAGATGAGATGCCCAAGGCTACAGGCAGCACTCAAGCTGCAGGGTATTTCTGACCTTTAGAAAAATACCTCAAGAGAATCATATGATGGCATAGGTGAAGAAGCAAATGTTCCCATGAAGACTAAAAGCAATAACTCACTTTGGAGGTTCAGAAGAGCAGAGAGCACTAAACGTTCCTTAAAATGGGCAGACACTGGAATAGGTGAGGATCAGTAAAGGAATAGGTGAGGACGAGTAAAGGAATTGGCACCAGTGGATACTGGGATACTTGAGATGTGTTTTTCTGCAGCACAACCTCAGAAAAAAGGACAAGCTTGACAAATTAGAAAACTAATTTCCTGCAATCAAAAGAGGCAATTCTCATCTACAAGATTTCTAAGGTAAAAACTGAGGTCTGGGTTAGACTGCACAGAGAAACAATTCAACACAGATACAGTGAAGAGAGATATTTCTTAGCATTATTTCTTATTATGAAATCACCTTCTCTTGGGTTACTCAGATTATAAAGCTCTGTCCTGAATTTGTCTCAACTTTACAAATGTGATGTGAAGACTTTTAAGAAGTCTAAACTCAGCTTTAGACATAAGGCTTGAAAATGAATACTATAAAGAAACTTTTTTCATTATTAGTGCCTTTCTGCTCTTTGAAACATTCTGTGCAGCAATTTATAAATAACTGGAAACATCACTAGACTGGTCCAACCCTGCATCTGTGAATACAAATATGCTGAATTCATACTAACAGGAACTGACAATATCAAGTACTTCGGTATAAATTAGAAGATTCAGTAGCTATTTTGAGGGAAGTGTCTGTGGGAAACAAAGAAAAGAAAAATACACTTCTTCTAGAAACAGCAAATTCAACAAAATTGAATCTGCTTGGATTAAAAGTGTTAAACTAGGAACAGCAAATGGATCACTATGAAAGCACCATATCCCACATTACTCAACAAATCGATGAAAATAGAAGTTTTAACAGCTGTGTCATTTTTTTGCATGGGCTTATAAACAAAACATTCTTATATTGATTGCTTCCTGAATATTAACAAAAATATCTTTGGGAAAAACCATCTTCAAGTTTTTCTCTGCCTAAAGAATAGGTATAACTGTTGTGCCAAAATAGGTTCTTTCACCTGGTGTGCAAAAGGCCAATCCACACACAGAGTCAAGGCATTTGATTTATTCACAGTTCTGCAGAAAGAGCTGTTGAGTGACAAATCCAAAAGCCTGCATGGTGCCACCCAAGACTTTTCACTATTTATACATCTTAGCAAACACGGGTATTAATGGTCATGGGCTACAAGTTACCCAGTTCTCTTAATAACTAGTATTCTGTCTTCTGTTGGTTAATGATTCCCCTCACTTCTTATGCTAATTAGTCCACATATTCAGTCTTTTCCTTCTTTTGGGTCAGTAGGTTTCTTGGGTTGTGCTCTGTGAGTTGGTGGTCATGCTCTCCCCCCGCCCCCCCCAAATTACCTTTTACCCAGTTGGAGTTGATTTCAGCACAACTGTTGGGTTGGCTTTATTAGTTTCTCCCTTACCGTGGGAGTTCTGCCAAAAGTCCCTGTGGCCTGTAAATTCTGCATTCTTTGTGTCCCCTGTCAGTAGTACATCCTTCTTCCCAAGCTCAAATCCCTAGGTCTGAGATCCCTGAAGCATGTCAAGTCCTAAACTTTAACAAGACAATTCTACTGGCGAGAAATTTATTTTTCTAACACCTGGACATCATAACCAAAAGGCAAAAATTCTTCATGGCAGGTTAAATCCTGATCTAAAATGACATCTTACTCCTTGCAGAGCTAGCCAACACTAAGGAAGTTGCTGTATCAAATACTGTGCCGGAGCTGATTTCCTAATCAGAGGATGATACAGTCCCCTCTCATTTTTACTTTCCATACTTAATGGAGTAATGTAATTTTCTAATTTTGAAAAAAAGCATTATACAGAGAGGTAATGCTGCAAGACAGACAGAACAGTAACATTTAATACTTTTAAGATTCGCACAGGTAATAGAAACTTGCAATATCTCCCAGCTGAAGAAACATTACAGGTTGCAAGAATAATGCAACATCCTTTATCCTTGTTCTTCGAGTGGATCCCAGAAGAAAAATGAATAGCAAGATGCCTAGAGACAGACTAAGCATGCACTGAAACCAGAAGTTGACTTTAGGGGGAACACGAAGCAGCCCACAATGAATGTGTGACAAGACATACAGGTCTCCTCAATGACCTGTTCTATAGAGGAGCTGTATTTGCTCACAGAAATACGTGTTTACCTAGCAAAGGATCCTGACAGAATTACCTCACTGAAAACCCACTCTGAGTTATTTATTTCACATTCATCTATGTGCACTGTTACTGTTTTGGCTCTATCACCACAACTGAAACAAGTAAGTTAGGTAATAACAAAGGAATGTAAAAAAATAAGATAACTGTATGTCCAGTTTTGAGTATCTGGTGAAAAATTTTTATACACTTAAAAGAGTTCTAAAGTGCTCAGCACACTGTTTCCATAAAGTAGATACATCCAATGGCACAGGATGAAAAGAGATCCTGAAAGTCTGCTGTTAAATATAGCACCTTTTAGTATCAGCCATGACAGGTGTTCCCAAGTTCTTACCACCCACAAAGCCCATCATGCCATTTCTGCCCACCATTTCAAGGCATTTATTATCAGTTCTATAAAAATATAGAATGAATAAGTTTCCATGTCAAATCACATTATCAAGTGTAAGTGAAATCAATGTAGATTTCTCCTTATAAATTATACATGATACGAAGGACTAAGAAAGAGATAAGAAAAATCACAGCCACGGTCCCATGCAACAGAATGCCTATTTGAATTTGCAAAACTTTGAAAGTATGTGTCATTTCCAGATAGAGAGTGACTGCTCAGTAAAACTGGTTCCTCATACAAGTCTCTAAAGCGATCATATTCCAGTTCAGTAAGTTTGGCTCACAGGTTTGCTCGGACACTTGATGCAGAAAGCTTTTGGAAGATTTCCAAATTAAAAATTGCCATTCTCAACATGATCTGACTGCAAGACCCGAACCTAGAAACAGACGTATTCATAAATTCAGTATTCTTCCAGTTTTTATATATATATTTACATCTGAAGTTCAGGATGCTGTCAGCATAAGTCATCACTAGGGGTATGTGTAAAGGATCCCTTTTGTTCTCTTTTAATAGTGAATTTCCATTTTGGCACAAAAACCCCCAAAAGTTAGGTTACTACAATTAACATACATAGGATTTCTCTAGATTCCTGTCTAGGTAAGTACTTTGAATAACTACTTGAACATGAGCAATAACCCAAAAGTACTTGCCAAAAAAACTGTAGCCTAAAATTTGTGCTACTATATGTTACGTCCAGTCCCAAGTAAAACTCTTGCATATTATTGAAATAATAATTGCAGTTACTACTGCAAGTGCTACAATATAAAAGTGCCTGAAGCAATATATAAAGTTAGTCAGATTTTACTGGCTCTGAAATAAATGCATTAGATACCTTTGTACTGGAATAGAAACTGAATTCTTATATTATTTAAATGCCCCAAATGTCATTACAGCAAGGCCAGAAGTCATAAAACACAGTGTCCAAACCAGTAGTGACACCTGAGGGCATACTGAGTGTCAACTTCTATACATCCTGTCTCACTTCACAGTATTTCATGCTAAGATTCAGAGCAGCTTTTTGGAGCTGTTTGAAAGTTCTGCTACTCATATTTGGTCTGATTGTGAACAAACCTATGGAATTGCCTGAAGTAGTAACTTAATCATGTATTTTACTGTTTGATAACAATACCTTTATTAGATCTGTTTATTAAGGTAGCCACAAAATGAAATTATTTCAGGCTAATGACTTGCATAGTCCTGTAATCCCTAACAGCTACCAGCTGATTTGTCTGTATGAAAAGTATCTCACAAGTTTCTTCCATATGGGGCCGAGTGACAGTGCACGAAAATAAATAAATAAATAAATTAGGAAAAAAGACTGGACTTTTCAAATGACTGTCCATTGTAGGGAAGTAATTTTTTCTTCTATTTTGGAAAAGTAAATCAGAATTTATCAGTTTCTTTAGTTTATTTAATTTTCCAGCAAATAGATTAAAATCTGCTTCCATACCAGTAATCATGACATCTTTTACTTTCATACTAAATTTGTAAGGAAAATTTGATTTGATGTAAGAGAGACTTAGTCCCCTGTGTTTCAGTGGTTTTCAAAAACGCTCAGTGGAAATACACAAGACAGTTTTATTCATCCCAAAATAATATATATCCAGTCTTTTCCTACTTGAAAAGAAGAATATGGTCATACTGACGAACACTAAAACACTGTTCTCTCATGAAGAATTTTTTCTTCTCTATTAGTCCTTATTGATAAGGGATTGTTTTGCTTCACTACTACTGTGCTGTAAACAGTACTGTTTGCTCTGTTAGGTAAAAAAAGCAAATAAAATAAATTTACAGTAAAATTATATTTTTGGGCATACTGCCTGGCAAATTAGGCAAACTGCCTAGCAGTGCACTTTTATCAGTCTCAGCTAATTTGGAAGCTCTTCTTCTAAGTACCCAAATCTGGGTTTCCAAAGGAAGTGAGCAGCTGCTAGTCCCCTTCCCAATTAGTCCTGGATAATCAGAAGCTTTGATTAAATAAAAACTACAAATGACTGGAGAATCCAAGCTAAATTCATTGTAGAGTATAAATTCCTTTTATAACAAATCATTTACTCTGAATACAAACTCCTCTCCCCATGTTAAATAAGAAATTGAAAGGCAGTCTTCTAAAGTCCATCTTTTGCCAGTGGTTTATGTGAAATTGGAACCAGCTGCACTTTCACAATCTACAAAGGAAACTGAAGATGCTACCAAATTTCCCAATTAAAATGGAGAAGGCAATCAAAAAGCTTTGGAACACAATTCTTGAAACAGTTTTCTAATCCTTAGCCTAATTTGCAACTATTACAAAATGCTGCACACACTGGACAAAGTATGGGCGAGTAACTATTGCGGGCTATTAAGTATTTTTCATAGCACTACTGTATGCTCTGCAAAAGCAGGCCAGAACAGATCTTTTTTTGCACAAAAGCTTGTTTTAACAACACTCCTTTCTTCTGGTAACAAAAGGTTCTAATACGATTTTGCTTTTATACAGATGAAGTTTGTTAGCTCAGACTACAAACTGCACTTCAGAGGTACAGGTAAAATTACTACATTGAATTAATTCAGATTTCTAAATCGAAGAACATTTTAATTCATGAAATAGTTAATAATTTTTAATGTTTATCACTGAGATTTTTAGGTTTAATATAATCTGTACTAACACTGAAGTACTTTGTACATATACAGAAGACTAGTCTCAAGAAATGAAAATATTCACTCCACTAAATTTGATTTTTTTTCAGATGTAATGAACACATTTTTAAGAGAATCACATAACTTACTTTCATTCATATTTTACAACCAGTCTGTGCTTCTGGTCCATGTAAGCAATCTCTGAATTTTAAGATTTGTTTCTCTTGCACTCTTGAAACAATTATTCAAGTATGTATTAGAAAAGAGTTTACAGCAAACACTTTACTCCTGTATGTATTTATGCTTCCAAGGCTCTTCCACAAACGTACTTTCAATTCAGGCAGGGAGGTCTTTTTGATTGTTTGGTGGTGTATTGTTTTGTTATTTGTTTTCTTTTGGTGTTTTTTTGGTGGTTTTTTTTTTTTTTTTTTTTTTTAGTTATAATTAAATTTAATGTACAGTTAAAAAGGCTTACTGGGGTATTTGGGGATAATAAGCTATTACCACAGGTCCTATAGTCTCATGGTTTCAGAAGTTGTAAATGCATGTCCTGAACACATCACAAGATCCAGTGACTTGTTTTGCCATTTCTTCTCCTGGTCTGTTGGTGACCGGAAATCTGCCAGTGAAAATGTTCAGGGAGTGATGGTAAGGTCATGGGAAGAAGACACATCTGTATGTGATTCCTCATTTGTACCCTCACTGCAAAGTATATAGACAGGCGACAGTCTTAAATAAACCAAAGCACAAATTCATGCCTTAGGTTGGGCATAAAAAATGGAAAAAAGAGGTTTTCCACAAGAAAGAAAGGAATGGAATTAATACTAAACTTTAGGTAAGAGGCCTGCACTTAAACCTAATGAGAACACTTTTATGAAGGGAATGTTATCACAGAATAACTGAGTCTCAGAATAGTTGAGTTTGGAAGGCACTCCTTCAGATCACCCATTTCCACTCCTAGGAGATCATAATTCCATTCCTAGGTTAACATTGGCCAGAATGTCCTTAAGGCACTCACACCAAAAATGACCTAACATAAATTTGATATGAATTACAGAATGATAAAACGTTTTAAGTAAAAGATGGAGAAGTCTTATGCAACAAGAAGTTAATACATCCCCTGTCTAATATTGCAAACAGCAAATAGTACCCAGAAGAAAGGCAAAACCTTTGCTCCTGAGGATGGTTTGTGCTTGTTTCATATTTAAAATATCAGATTTTTCTCCTCAAGGTCATCACTAGAGCATTTTTTTTTTCCCTCTGGAGTGAAAGAAACATCAGAATACTTCCGTGTAGGAGCTGACTGGATTATGTGCATTAGTTTATCATCATCACAGAAAAACACATTCATAAATCTTACTGCAATGTCATTAGAATAAGATGTTCTGATTGCATGTTATTAAAGCAGATGCTTCCATCTGCACTGTACTGTAGTGGAATAAAAATCACTCACCATATTCAAGAGACACTTGGCAAATATGTTCCCCTGTCCAACTAAGACTTCTGAAATAAACTTTGGGTTGAAAATAGTGCAAACTGGAAACAAATTGACTTTTTTGTTATGAGCAGTACAGACAGAAATAAGAAGACATTCCCAGCTAAGTCACCTCTGAATAGGGAGACCAACCAGACCTGTTTTCAGAAGAAGATGAAGCAGTTCCCATACTGTAAGTGCTGAAAATCCAGATTAGAATGCAACAGTTTAGATTTATCTTTAGTAATTACTTTAACTGGCTCACAATCTGTTGATCTTAAAGAGTATGAAGACCTAACCAACAAGTGAATCATCCTCTATGAATATTCATACATGTTATGTAGCTGTAATGAAAACAAGGTTCACTCAGCATATGATAAGCAGAGGCAGGCCTTGGACCTTTTTCTTCCATCCAGTGTAACTTGACTTTGATCATTCAGTCTTATTTCACCCCTCCACTGTATTTGAGATTTTGCTGAAGGACAATCAGGCCTGCTGATCTGTTTTCTCCAAATTCATATCTGCTTCAGGAAACCACCATCAGCTTAGCACCACGCTCTTGGGTGATATGCAAAAGACTTCCCCATACAATCACCAGTTCACACTCTACCACTGGAACTTTTTGGAAGTCAGATCCATCATTTAGCATTCAAAGGTGCTGTCTACCACATACTATCTGGTCACTATCAGGTTTCTTATCTTTTCCCCTCTCTAAACCATAGTGTTCCATTTTTCCCTGTATTCTGTTCTCAATTTTTATCTTCAGTTGCTTCAGATTTTACCCAGAAAACTCAGCTAAACAGATAAACACACGTTTTTATGTGGATATAGTATAAATTTAAGAATATATTTTCTGCATCACATACACAGAGTTGAGAAAACTGCTAATGGTTAGCCATTTGTTTGTTGGTAATCTGACAGAGAAATAATGTTCTGTCTTATGCATGCAAAGATAACAAATTTTCCTTTTTGATTAGTATGAAAATATACAGCTTTTTGCCCTCAACCACTTTAGGTCACAGACTTCCAGAAATACTAGTAAGATCCACAATATTCATAAAAATCTTGCTTTACAGGTTATCAAATTAGAGTTTAAAATCCAGGTTGTGCTTACAGTCCTTTAAACCACTACATTGTAACTTGATAGCTGCACAGTATAAACACAAATTGACTTAAACTGGCAACAGTGCCACCAGGGCTTACTTTTTATGTTTATTTCAGAAAGAAATTACCTTTGTAATTTAACTTCTTTGTTCTCTACATCAATGAATTGCCAAATAAGAGCTATTGGGAAATGGTTTTGTAGCAAATAAACGCATGAAGATGCAGGGAGACACAAGAGGTAACTGTAATGTTAAAGGTCACAGAGACTGGAAATAAAAACATCATGCTAAAACATACAGGCAGAGGCATCTAGCTTAGAAAAAAAAAAAGGCACCTTTATTTTGTTGCTGAAGAGTATCTACTTAAAAGAGAACTATGAAATACTGTAAAGGTGTGACAGGAAGAAATTCAAGCTGTCACAGTTTATCAAAGACATGTTACAACCTCAGAGCTGGTGCTTAGACAAAGTTAAAGAACAGACTGTCCAAAGCGGGAGTCTCGGTTCCTTCAGCTCCACAAAGTAACAGGTGAGTTCATGGCACTGAACAGACAAAAGCAAACCAGGGAAAACTCGGAGAACTTAAAATAATTCATGGCTCAACCTTTCTTAATTTTCTAGGAGTCAAGTGACTGAGGCAAAGTTATTTCACACGCATGCACTGAAGTCTGGGAAGTGGTCAGTTGTGCCTCCAGGGGCAGCCACTGCTGCTGAACTTTATTCAGCAGCTTATGACAATTTCAAGATCACACCTTAAGAAGTTGAAATAATCTCTGAGGATGAGGTGGAAAACAGGTGATAAACATCTCCAAATATTTGAATGATGAAACTTCACTGACAGAAAAGTGACTTCTGGAGGTTCTAATCTACTGCCCTAAACAACATCATCATCTGTTGTATTAGTATTTTTACTCTACTGGGTATTTCTGGAAAACATAGAAATGCCTGTCTTTTTACAGCTTGTTCAATGATAACATGTTTGCACCTATACTGAGTGATCATTATCACAAAACACATTTCCTTATCCATCATTCTCTCCTTTGATAAACACTAAATCATCATATTATAGACTTCTAAAGCAAGGAGATGGTTTCACCCTATTCCTGTAAATATCTTTTTGGGGGAGGAAGGGAGCAGGAGGAAGGTGGATTTTTTGCTATTAAGAAAAGCCCAACTGAGGCTCTGTTTTACCTATACAAGGTAATCTTTTGCTAATCTTACCAGATCAAGGCTGTTTGAGCTCAAACAAATCCTTAGCTGTGGGGAAAATGAGTTTCTGGTCTGACTCTGAGTAGTCTAATAAGAGGGAAAGTAGTGTCTAGGGACAAGTGCTTTGTAAGGTTTTGTGGGAGTTTGTTTGTTTGTTTTGAAAAGAGAGACTGGAAAGAGGCAAACAGGAAAGAAGTTAGGTAAATGAGGGCTAGAAGCAGGGCTGCACATGGAAAAACAAAGAGGTGGATCACTAACTTTTGTTCTGTTTCATTTCTCCATTTTTTCCCACTCATAGGACATTCTCCCTGTGCCTTTCCTGCCTGTTTTCTGACCCTATCAAAGTATTCAGGGAAGGTGATTCTGAAGATCTCCACTTACTCTTTTCCATCTGTTTTCTCCCCATCCTCTATTCAAACACACTCTTCCACATGAAGTCACATTATGCTGCCTTAGAGCCTGCACAGTCAGTCTGTGGTGACCAAGAGACTTGGGGTAACAAGCATGACAGAAAACTGGGAGAAGTGATTCAAGAGCCCAGAAAGCACTTCTCTAGTCTAGGCCTATACCAATATATTCTCCTTTTGTTACATACACACCCACCCTGATCACTTGTCCACACTGCTGGTTCCACCTTAAGAAAGATGCAGTGAGATCAGATACAGCAGGAGTGAGGGGAGGATAGTGCTTATTTTATCATCTTTACTTATTCTTTCCCTACTTCCTTCCTGTCCTCTAGGCCTACGGCAGAGTCCTCATATGGATAGGGTTGCTGGAGTGAAATCAAGATGGTAGCAGCAGTGCCCTCTGCCACCATTCCTCTAATTCCTCTACTTTCTGGGACAGGAGATGAAAGCAGCAAGGGAACATGGAATAGGGAACACAGCTCCCAGCCCAATTCCTACCATGCTTCAGTCACACCGATTAACCAGTTTCTGCCCTTTAATTTGGGCCTTCCATAGGGCAGAGTCTCAGATGTATGATAGATAAACTGCTATATGTTTTGACAAGACACTTGATTACCACCTGGCTTAGGTAAATAAAGCATTTAAGTTTTCTAAAGTAATGCTAAGATTAGTTTGAAACAGTTACAGGCATGTCATGTGTCTCTACAACAGATATAAACATCAGCAATCAGTGGTAAAACAAGTTCTGACTATTCCTCAGCTGAAGTCTTGTTACTGGGGACTTGAAATTATTTTATATATTACAAATAACTTTATTTATATATATATATATATATATAAACTTTTCCTCATATTCTGGTACCAAGTATACTTGCCCTCAAGAGGAAGGTAAGGTAAGAGTTCTCCCTCTGCTCTAATTTACACTGGGTTTCCTTTAGGTTCAAGAGGCCCTTATAATTGCTCCCAACTGGAACTAAGAGCAAGTGGATGGAAAATCCATATCATTTATAAATAACACATATTTGCTTAAGTTTGTCCCAGTTTGCCCTTTCACTCTCCTAATGTAGTGAGTTTTACTCCAAGTCTTTCTCTATTAGGAAAGATTCATTGGTTTTACACAAGTTCATACAGCAGACCCAAGTGAAAATCAAGAACATAAACAAAGTAAACTAATAAACTTGGAAAGCTGAAATTCTGCTTTCTTTGGTCTTCCATCTACTCTTTCCACATTTCCATGCAAGTTTCAGAATGAAGTCCGTTATGCACCTGTTCACGTACTCCTTTTTAAAAAAACCCTCAAAACAACCCCAGAAAAGTGCCCCTCAGTGTCCCCTCCTCCTACCCCCCCAAAAACCTTACAATTAAAAATCTGAAATTGCAAACTACCTTGATGGCTGTGGAAATACAATGAGTTGCACATGCAAATCTTCAAAAGCACGTGTTGCACTGCACCTATGTACGGCGAGATCCGCAGTCACCGACACACCAAACTGGTACTTAGCATCTTATTTTGCCCCACGCAAAACTGAACAAATGATGATACACAAAGAAGTGTGATTCCTTATCCTTCTTGCAAATGTTAAGGGGGAGGAATTTTAATCATAGCAGCACTATAACATGAGTGCTGGCCGATGGAACTGCAGACCCCTTGACATCTCCTCACACTCCCACCTCCCTTATCTCTGTACTGCTAAAGCAGGCCGTAAAAGCCACTTTCATCTTCCAGCTGTTCTTTCCTGAACATCCTTTGAACGATCTTATTTCCCCACTGCTTCGACCCAGACGACCCACATACCTCCTTTTTTTTGAGTGAATTGTCGAACACAGACTTGGGGGTGGAGGGGCGGAGAACACTTCGCTCCCACCTCAGAGAACCTGGCTGCAGCTGGATGTCGTTACTGACGGCAGTTCTGAGCCGACTGTTCCACGCCAACAGAGCGGTTTATTTACTGAACCTCCAGCCGAACTCAAGTTTCGGAGCTTTGCTCGCTGGGAGAATAAATATTTAACTCCCAGGAGCCGCGTCTGTTTGAAAGCCCTCCCGGCGGTGCGGAGCGCTCGACTCCCACCTCAGGGGCGGCGAGGGGGGAGCAACAGGCGCCACAGGACCCGGGAGGGCTCCGGTCCCGCGTTCACACAGCGGCCGAAGCGCCCCAGAGCCCGCTCCCCGCTGACCTGATCCAGCTCCAGCTCCAGCTCCTCCCGCTCCTGCCCGACGGTGCCTCCACCGCCTCCGCAGCGCCGCTCCGGGACCGCCGGGATAGCCAGGACAGCCGGGATAGCCAGGACAGCCGGGATAGCCAGGACAGCCGGGATAGCCAGGACAGCCGGGACAGCAGTCCCCGGGGAGCGCCCGAGCCTCGCGGCCAGACCCTCCTTCACAGCCCGACCCGATCCCGATCCCGGCTCCGCTCCGGGCCGCCCCCACGTGACAGCGCGCGGCGCTCCCGCCCCCCCCGCGCGGGCAGGTGCTCCAGGGAACTTGCCCTGCGAACCGGGAGGGTTTGGACAACTTGCCTTCAGTTAGCCGAATTTTATTCTTCGTGTCGCTATTACTGGAGGTAGAACTATTGGCTGAAAGTATGTTTAGGTTATTAACTAAAACATGCTACCCGGCGTGGTTTTTTTCCGTGGGAATTCCCGCGTTCCTACATAGCAGGGATTTTCTAGGTTAACAAAAACATACTGCTAACAGAGAAAAACAATCCGCTCTTTCTCTAAAGATTTAAAAATCACTCAAAGCACTTCTTATCTACTTTAATTCTATTAGTAAAACAGCAGCGCAGGTCATTTATATTGGTAAAAGTGTTTTATGTCATATTACTTTTGACTCCTGCTTAAAAAACATGAATGCTCTGTTTACAATTGCAAAAGTGTCTGGTACAGGAGTCTCCAAGGAAGCAAATATTAAACAAAAACTCACGGTCAAAAAAATGTAGGTTTTTCTTCTGTCTCTAGAGATTTCTGGATTACTTGTAGAAACAAGAAAAGTGCGACAGGTTTTGGTCATTGGGAGTTTGGTGGTCACTTTGAGTGCCTTAGTGATCCAACATCTGATAAGGGTTTCTGGTGATCAAACAGGTCACCCCACCTGTGCAATACTGACACAGCTCTTTCACAGCATGCATGTGCTGAGTACTTCTGATGATGTCAGTTTTCCAGGGAGTTGCCTAAACAAAACTAACCTTTTAGCAGAAAGTGAGATAAAGAGTTTGGTGTCACATGTACAATGTAATTAGCACACACTTTACACTGGTGGCTGTATTTCAACAACCACAGTTTGCTGTCTTCCTTCTGTGATGATGCTGACTTTCACCTAAATAGTCTAAGCATTTAGCATGCACAACCTTTTAATGTAATTTTTTTACTTATAACAATTCACCTCAATTTTAAAATCTCTTTTTGCCTACTGTAAACTTCCAGTGTATTTGGAATGTTGAAACATCTTGTTTCCTGTTACCAACTGATGCACTCTTTGACCTTGGGAGAGTTATGTATTATTTCAGGTTTGTTTTAAACTTGTGTGTAACACCAAGAATATGAATCACATACTAGATATTCCAGATAAAGAATTGGACCTCACTTACAGAGAAAACATGCCCAAGGTGTGAAAGGGAGAGAATGGGAAGTGAAGTAGAATGCCTCTGAAACATCTCTGAACATGCTAAAGAATAATTAGAGCTGGCAGGAATCCAAGGGCTGTGTATTAATTTGGCTTTTGAATTTTTCTTGTCTTCCCTCTCAGCTTTGAGGTAGTCATCTTACACGGGTCACGTAGAGGAGTGGTGAAAATTACAGTGGTTGATAACATTTGCATCTTTTGTAATACTGATACCAGAAATTGTTATATAGCACTGCTTACTGCAGTGTCATTAAAGCACTTGGGAAAGAGTCAGTGGAATTTAGAACAACCTGGGCAAAGATGGGAGTCTTTTCAACACCAGTCTGGTTTTCCCTTCTTATCCCCAACTCACTGGAGGTCTAGGACAGGTGTCTGTGCAACTTTCCACATGATAGAAGCAGCGTTTGGGACATAATTTACTCTGTTAAGGCCATAGAGGGTTGTTACCTCCTTTCTTGTTTATTCCTGGCCTGGAATAGCCAAAGCCCTGCTGGTACATGCTGTACCCCAGTGTTGTGTTGGGAAAAGCAGTGTCAGCCCGTGCATGGGAAGGCAAGCATGGCCTCGCACTAGTACTGTGCCGGGGAAGGGCCTGGAACAGAGAGGCTCTGCAATTACTGCCACTCCCTTGGGAAGAACAGGCAGAATCAGAGAGAGGATGAACAGCAACATTCATGTGTCATCATTGCACAGGCCTTTTTCTGTATTTTTTCAAACAACATTCTTGCACCACTGGAAAACAGAGAGAATGCTAGTTTTGGGCTCCCTTTAGCTTTTTGATCCTGTCTATCCTGTTTAATATAATTGTAAAAAGTGAATTAAATCTGCGTCTCTCTCTCTCTCTGTAGCAGGTTTCAGAAGCACTCCCTCAGCTGTCCTGGCCTCTTGGCTAATTACAATTCCAGAAGTCCCCTCTTCAATAAGAGTGGTTTGTTTCTTTGCAGCAGTGGTGCAGACTCATGACTGTCACAAAGCTGGCATTGTGTTAAGTCTTTGGCTCTCTTATATAACAATGAAGTTTATTCAGGGAGAGCAGAATCATCCTTCTCGGAAAAGACCTCTGAAAAAAAAAGTTGGGAACCCCAAAAGAGAACACTGTTGGACATTGCTTTACTGACCATCTTAATTTCTTCCATCTCAAAAAGCAGTGCAAAGTTGTCTGTGAGATCCCATGTGTGGCTCTATAACAGTTTATCTTACCTAGAAATATTTTTTTTTTTCTATAACTTACTGAGCAGAACTGAGTTTCTCTTCCTCAATGTCACAGTCGTGTTATGGGTCACACTGACAGTGCTGGGAGGCCCTGTGTTTCAGTTCAGGTCATATTCCTGATCCTGCAAGTGTGCCTGATTGATGCCTGGCCTTATGCATTTGGGGGTTCTTTCCTAGTGCTATTTGGTCCATTATTGGATTATGCAGAAAAGTGGCAAAATGGCTCATAGTCCCTGAAGCGTGAGGGCCAAACCAGATACTGAGAGAGAGGCTCTAAATGGCTGTGCTCCCTACATAGCAACTTGTGGCTATATGGCAGGAGAAAACATCCATGTTTTGATACATCAGTTGGCAATATGTTCCAAATTGCTGGTTTATTTGCTGAAAGGTTTTTATAAAACTTTAATTTTCCTGTTTATAAAGGAGAGTAAATTAGATGCAACTAAAGTAGCCTAAATTCAGTCCCAACCACTTTGATGTTTTATGATCAATTCATTCATGAATTCTCGTAAGAGATACCTAACACCTCATGTGCTTTATCAAAAGCTTTGTTTCAAGAAGACTGTAGCAAAGGTCACTCAGAATGTGGTTTCATTGCTTTCCCCAAATCACAGGTACTCATAGTCTCTGTAGGCTTTGAAACACCAGCATTAAAACAATGAATAAACATTGTGATGCAGGACTGAGAGCTGCAATACTGTGTAATCTCTGGTTTGTTAGAAAAAAGTGATCCACTTAAATGCTCAGAGATTGCCTTTCATGTAAATGTTGTTAAATCAGCTGTAGATAAGAAATAACTTATTGGAGAATCCTCCCCCGTTGACTCTGCAAAGCTAATCCATTATGCCTCATTAGAAAGTATAACCTGCCTTATATTTAACAGAGATTTGTGGCCAGTCTCTTTACCAATTTCCTGTGGTGAGGTGCACAGCCTTTGCTTACCCTTCCCAACCTTTTTTTAGCATGTGGTATGCTCTTTTACTTAGTGGATAAGATAGGCTTGTTTTGATTTTGTTTTTTTTTCCCCCTGTCACTATTTGGTAGAATTAGTTTGAAATATTCAAGTTGAGAGTTTAAGTAAAGACGTTTGGCCTTAATGTAAAGGTACAATTGAAATTTTCTTGAAATCTTGTTGGATAGCTACAGCTACTTGATATGAAAACAGAACTTGCTACTTTTTTTCTCTGTCATCATTTAGAGCATTATCTGTTTTGTAGCAGAACACATAATATAAAAGTCTTCTTTTCAAGTATCTGTTACTACAACAGATGAAATACACTTAAAAAAATTCTTAATATATAGATAGTTTTGTAAGAGCATACTATAATTGTTGAGCACTTTTGGTTTATTTTCCCCCAAGTCTTCTGTGTTCCAGAAGCCTTCCTGGACGTGCACAGTTCTTAAAAAAGGTTTTCAGGAACGTATTGTTACTTTTGTTCAGCGTTTTTGAAGACATTTAACCAAGCCATTGGCCTGACCGGTTGTGGTTACTGATGGGAATTACACCTGAGCCAGGTGTGACGAGCCAAATTTCCGCAGTGGTGCTGCAAGGACTTAGCGCCATCTCGTGCTCAGAGTTTAAATAACAGGCGGGTGATCCGAGAGTTTTTGGAATGGGCGTTCTTGGCTCCCAAATAAACGCTGCCTCTATATGTGGAGGCAATTTATACATTTTGGGGGTAGCAAGCCTACCATGGTAAATTAAAAGCTCATGGAGGGCAGCTGAAATCTTCTTAGGTAGACACAGCTCTTTATAATGATTTAATTTGCTCTCGCTGTCAGGCAAATGTCTTCTAATTCTAGCTTGGAAAATAGAGCTTGTACTGTACTTTCCTGCCTGAGTGTGTGTAGAGAATACAGTGCCACATAAACTGTTATTCCACCTACTTTGGTGAGGCCATGTCGAGTCATGGGACTTGTTTCAGTCAGACTGAACCCACAACATTGGGGGATTTGACATTTGTCTAAATTTGTTGCATTAAAAAAAAAATTTATAGGAAAAAAACCCCAAACATGCTAGTATGAATTGTGAGTTACATAAGGTGTTATTAGGCAATTTATTAACTGAAAAGATATCCATTCTTCTACTATCTTCTCATGAAATCTTCCAGCCAGCATTTGGGTTTGATTCAGTTAAGATTTTTTTTCCCCGCCCCCTAGACACAAAATCCTGTACCTTCAAACACAGGAAAGAGTGTAACAGCAGAAGAATTCCAAGTGCTTCGTACCTGCAAGCTTTGAGACAGGAGACAGGGGGCTCTGTCCACTCTTTCCCCCCAATAACGGGAACTTCCCTCTGTGATTGTGGTGGTTGCTATCACACAGTTCTTTTTCTCACAGTCACAATGCAGGCACAGTAAGTCATGCCTTCCCCTCTGTTCTAGAGGCAGACCTCGGGCAGCTCTGCCTAATGTGGTTTGGTGTCACAATTCAGTTAGTCTGATGAACAAAACACTCTGTGCTTGCTTAGCTGCAGAAATGAGCTGTGGTGTGTGACTTGTCACAGCTCCCAGGCAGGGAAGATTAGCTTAAGCCACTTTCATCCAAGCTTGACATTAGCCAGAGCAGACAAGGTCAGTCACTGTGACTCAGCTGATACGCAGGAACTCGGTCACATGCCTGAGCTCTCGGTTTGTTTACTGAGCAGCCTTCTTTTGGTGATATCTGATGTTTGCTAAGATGTGACTTCATGGAAGATGAACGATACCTTCTGTGGAGATTAAAGAAGAGTGGGCAGCCGCATAGCTGAGTCTTTGCTGATACACGTCTTAAAATTACCTTAAGGTCAGTCTGCAAGCAGTCACTAAGGTCTGTTACAAAGAAAGCCAAATAACTAACCAAAAACCCAGCCCCAAAAGCCAAGAGAAAAAAGCAGCAGGTCCATACCTCTAATGCTTGTCTTGGACCCAGTGGCTGATCACCTACATGAGTGAACCATTGCATGCATGGCCTGGAAATTATGAGTAATTGACTGGGATTGACAAATCAACAGGAACACCCAGATTTACAGGTTCCCTGGGGACATGGAGCTTGTTTTTACACAATAGAGATTTCCTGTCAAAGAATCCTTGACTCCTTCTGTAATCTGAATTTTAGCTATTTCTCCATTTCCTTTGTTCCTCACTCTACCTACAGAGATAAAACTTTGTGTTTTTCTGAAACTTGATCTGGCACCTAAGACTTGTTTTGTTCATCCTCCAGACTCCTGGTTTTCAACTTTTCTCAACTCTAAGAGTTTTTTGTTTTGTTTCTGTTTGTGTGCTTTTTCCTTTTTTAGGCTAAAACATCTCTTCTCTCTGCCCTGCCTTGGAGCTGTAAGCCTGTTTTGTAGATGACTGCCCACATCCTGGTCACTATACTTTCATTAGATTTCTGAAGTAACCAGAGAAATATCTCCTAATGTGTTTTTATTTTTTAAATTAACTAGCATAGTGATCTAAAGTCCATAAAATCTGACTACAGTAATGTTAGTTTTCCAGTGTATGGCCTATAAATTTAAAGCTAATTATTGAGAAAGAAAGTCAATTTAAGATGATGAAGATTTGAATTTATGGCAGATTTTAGTAAATTTGAGAGCATTAGTGGGGGACTATAAATAATGTCAGCCACTTTTAATTTCTCCTTTCTCTTGTATGGCCAAAACAAACCACCTTGCCCTCTTCACTCAAATTGAGATTCACGTCTTGTGTACTTTATGGTCTCTGCATAGATGCATGGATCTTATCACAAATGAAAGTCTCAGTGTGTGTCTCAGTGGTTGGAACTAAACAAATCCAAATCAAAGTCTTCTCTGTGAGCTGCGTACGTGCACTCTTCCAGTTAGGAAATCAAAGACATGTTCTTTATGAATCATTTATTCTGCCCCCCTCCCATAATGGAAGGTGATCTGGACTACAGCTTTGGGTTAGAAGATTTACAGCCTTCATGCACCTTTATACCACTTGGGAGCTGGTAGGGAACCAGTTAAGTGCCAGCAGGAGCCCTCTCAGGAAGGTTTGATCACAGTGCCACAGCTGCAGTAGTTCTGGTTGATTCTGAGAAAACGTGTGTTTCACTGCCAGTGACCTCTGAATCCTGTTGTGATTTCATATTGATTGCAGCTATATAACCTTGTAAATAAACTTGTCTCTGTTTGAAAACTAAAAGTTTTCTTCTGTGCTTTGCTGCAATTTCTGTTAGTACAAATAAAACCAGAATTAAGCACAGAAAAAGTTGTGAATGTTGACATGTGGGAAGTTAGCAAGCCCTTTCAGGTAACTTGTGGTTTAATTTTGTTATACAGATTCAAACTTCAGATGTATATGTTGCTGTGTGTTATGGTAAGATATTATTTTATTCTTTGCATCTTCTTAATGTGACCTGTCTTTGACTTGTTATATTAATAAATAGGAGATTCTGTCTCCCAAAAAATCCTCTCTGAACACGAAATAATTGTGGTGAGTCATCTTTATTGTGACTCTGATATTTGTTTTAGCAGACGTCCTCTGATCTTGAGATTGAACTAGATTTTTTTTTTTTTTTTACATATTTATAATCACCATGATCTTAGTTTTTTTCCTAAATAGGAATTTACGTCAAGTCCAAAGAAGCACCGCAGTATCAAAAACCTGCTGGTATGATAATGGCTATATTTCTGTCATAACTGTAGGTTAAGACAGTGGCTTTGTGCATCCAGGCCTGAATTGTCTCACAGATTCAGCCTGAGCAATGTTTCACTTTTGATTTTCTAAATGAGTTTTTTTTTGTGTCTTAAGATCTCTTCTGTGCTTTTAGCTGGTGTATTCAGGTAAAGGTTCACTTCTCTCAGGCTCCCTTAGAAAACTGCTTTGATCTTATTCATAGAGAACCTAAAACACTGACTTTATTCAGGGCAATTGTACACAGATGAAATATTTGTTTCCCTGAAGCAAGGGAATGAATAAGGATATGAATTTAACTTCTCTATTTTGCTTGCATATTGTCAGATATCAGGATACTCCTGTGTACATACCACATTCCTTTTAGAAAAGTATTCATGTTTATGAGCATTCCTTATTGTTTTTCTGGTTAGTCAGTCATGTGATGCTGTATTTCCTCACCAAAGAGTCAAACAAATTCTTTTAGCATAGACACAAACAAGGGTGAAATGAAATGTGATGTTTATGGATACTAATATTTACAGTGTTGAAATTAATTTAATGTTCTGAGTAATATCAGCCAAATATATAATGACAGCAAATGTAAATATAAACAATTCACCAAGAAGTTTCCATGTGGATATAATAATCAGCACCTTCCTTGCCCTATAATTCCATTAGAGGGAGTCAGTAAAATCATATCTAGTAAGATAAACTGCAACTTAATTGTGCCACCTGGATCTCAGTGCTGTGCTCTGACTGATAAATCTGTGGAGGTTTATGTTGCAGAAGTAGCTGGATGGTGGTGAGTGGGGAGCACTGAAACGTTTTCATTTAGAAGTTGGATCTCTTCTGCTCTTCAAGAAAAAGATGGTGCTATGTTGAAATAAGCTTAAGATATGTGCTTGTAGGGTTTTGATTTCACCTGGAAAACTATAATTCCTCCAATGAATAGTTTTGCATTTGTACACTTGTGTACCTTTATTTTTCCTGTTTATGTATGTGCACTTGTGCATTTCAAAATATAAACATACAAGTATCTGACCATTGTCAACATATTTTGAATGGCCTGAATAGAAAAAATTGTACATCCTTTATACTTATTGGTTAGTAAAACAAACATTGCTTTCAGTAAAAATTTTATAACAGAAAAAGATTTATTCCAAGTCTGTATTTAAAGTTCTCGGTTGCCCACTACAAGAAAGACATTGAGGTGCTGGAGTGTGTCCAGGGAAGAAGAATGGAGACGATGAAGGGTCTGGAGCACAAGTCCTGTGAGGAGTAGCTGAGGGAGCTGGAGTTGTTTAGCCTGGAGAAAAGGATGCTTGGAAAGACCTCTATAACTCCCTGAAAGGAGGCTGTGGTGAGGGCTAGGTCAGCCTCTTCTCCTGGGCAACTATTGATAGGACAAGGACTCAAGTTGCACCAGGGAAGGTTCAGGCTGGGTATTGGGAAAAATTTCCTTATTGAAAGGGTTATTAAGCATTGGAATGGGCTGCCCAGGGAAATGGTGGAGTTGCCATCCCTGGAGGTGTTCAAAAGATGAGTAGTCATGGCACTTAGTGCTGTGGTTTAGTTGGTGTGGTGGTGTTTCATCAAAGATTGGACTTGATGATCTTGGAGGTCTTTTCCAAGCTTAATAATTCTGTATTTCAATGTCATATGAGTTTTGGTTGGTGAATTAATGATATTTCTTTGAAATTTAATAAGAAATTATTTGTCGACAAGACTGACTAGGAATGTAGTGATACCAAACATGCGGTAACAATGGGAATATGTTATTTTTCTTATGATACCAATGTTGGGGGTGGGTGGGGGGAAGCAATTCAGGGTAGCATGGAGGTTGTTTCAAGTTTGCATGAAAGTTATGTAAACCTAGAGCAATACATTTTGACTTTACTATTGTTGTCAATCCTAGGAGTTTGTTTGCATTTTATGGCTGAACAGTTGAACAGGAAATGCATTTTTTCTGGATGTGTTCACTAGCTTCCAAAATTGGGGAGCAAACAAGCAATTCATAGCATTCAGCAAAACTGCTTTTTCTAAAAAGGTTACTGAAATAATCTGTTTTGTTTTGAGATCCTGATAGGAGATAACGTTTTCCACAGTGATACAAATTCTGCACACACTTCAGAGATGGTTGCCTCAGGGACTGACATACCTGATTTCAGATGGTTCTCCCTCTTTATTTTTTTATTTAATTAATTAATTTTTTTTTTCATCTGTATAAAGAAGAGCTAAGGCTTTAAACTGCTTTTGGTCCCTTTTCTGTCAGAGCTGTTTCTACCAGCTGTACATGTGGCACTGGAAAGCTGGCATTAAAGCAGATGCATCTTGCAGACACATTAAATTGCTTCTGGAAAAACACAGTGTGAGCATAAAGCCAAAGTAAATCCTTGCAGCTCTTACAGGGAGAGCCATCCCTCTATATGGGGCAGTATTGATTTCAAATTGATTATGAATGCAGGAAACTATGTTGAAACCATCTTCTAATCCCCAGCTGAAATAAATAGACAGTAATAAGGCAAGCAGTGTAAGACCGGGCCTTTAAAAAAAACCAGTTGGTCATATGTGTTGTTTAAATATTCTGTTAAACCATGTGTTGTTTAAATTAATTAGTCTGACAAAACTATATTTAAAAAACCGCAAAAGCACTTAGTTCTTTGTGAGTATTTATTAATAATTACAGATAGTTTCAGGTATTACATGAGATCAGAAAAAATAAACTACAAAATATGTGTTGCTCCCAAAAATACTGTATAGAGGATTACTTGTAAAATAAGATATTTTAAAATAATATTTGGATAACAGATGGTTATGTAAGAAGTTTATGAGCTAATTCATTGCATGAGCAACTAGCGTTCATATGTTGGATTCTTTTGTTTTCAAGCTAATCAAGAATAAGAAAACTATGATTAACTTTTGGCTTCTGGAACAATCAGGTGTAATAATCCTCTATCTAAATGACCTTTAATTGGACAACCTAATTAAAATACTATTTCTAACCTCATGTACCACAAACATGGAACAGGAGAACTCAGTTACAGAATTATCTGTTTGTCAATGATTTTATGCCAATCATATTTCAAATCAAATGAATGCAACATCAGATCACACAGACTGAGTGTCTCATATGCCAATACAGAAAAGTTGGTCTACTTAAGGAATTTTAGTTATCTTTGGAGCTTCACCAATTTTCAGGAGGGGCAGTGATTCCTAGAGGAAAAAATAGATCTTATAGTATGTTCATTTTTCTCAGTTAACTCCCCAGAATGGCTTAGACAGTGCCCCAGAGACAAGTCCTCCTCTCTGCAGGTGACTGCTGTTGTGATCTATCACCTGCCCAAATTCAAGGTTCCTCAAATCAATACTGTTCCTGACAGTGGAAATTGTGAATCTCCTGTCACTGAAAATTTCTGAGATAAACAGGTCTGTGCCAAGGCTCAATAGCCCTGTACTCAGAGAATTTTCTGATGTCTAACCTGACTGCAATTTAAATTATTTCTGTCCATTGATGATATGGGGCACAAATGCTTCTCTTCTGCTTTCCAGTAGCTTTTTACATATTTTTTACATATTTATATATTTTACATATTTGAAGCTTGGGAATTTTTTGGTAATTGTGAAAATCAATTCTACCTAAGTGTTTTTCTTTGCTCTTGTCCTTATCGAATTTTATCCCAGTTTTTTCTGACTGTTTTTCAGATTAATTTTGGTAGAAATGGGTAGGCCAAAAGTTGAGTCTTTAGCAACAGCTAGACTTGGAGAGAGTTGGGTTAGCACAGAGAACACAGCCCTGAGGCAGCAGGAACTGCATATGATGCTTTGATAGTAGGGACCAAAGAAAATAACTGGGACTGTGTTCGTTTGAGATCTCACCATCCTCTTCATGGAAGGGAGTAAGAGGAGTGTACCTCAGTCTGTATCAATTTAGGGTCTTTGAGCCCACAGTTTGAGGAAACTTGCAGGCTAAAAATTATTACAGATCATGTGAAGTCAGGATTTGTAGTGTAACTTTCTATGGCTATGGTGGTTTTTTTTGAAATTATATTAGTGCTTGAGGTAAAAATACAGTTAAAAGAGCATTGGAAATGCCTTATGTGAAACAACTTTCATATTCTGTGTAGGTATTTCTGACCTTGGATAGGGAAAAACACAGTTATTCAAACAAATTAAGTTCAGTGTTTCTGTACAATATTCTCTAAGACAAACACAGGAACCCCTGTGGCATACTCAATGTAAATGATGTGAAAATACATGTACTAGTAAATAAATACATTTACTCCAGAATGCCAAAGGTTCAGTTTTGAAAATTTCCTTTGTAAAAGTACATTCTTGCAGGTTTATCGAAACCTCCGTATAGGTCTGAACAAAAATAAGATACCTGACTAGTTCAAACAGGTCACGACAGTCCTGTGTACAAACATAACTTATTACAAAAAAATGACTGGCTCTCAAGAATCAGACATTTTTTTGTCAAATTTGGTATTTGCTGCTTCCCCTATAATTTAAAAGAAATCTGGGTCATAGCATACTCAAATTCTGTTGTATATCATTGGTTTATTTAAGAAAGGCAAAGAGGTCAATTAGAATATATTTACTCTGAGAATAAATAACCAACCTGAACTAAATTGCTTTTTCATTTTTTCAGGAAAGAAATATTTTTGTAACACCTACATTCTCTAGAAGTTTAAGTAAACTAGGCAAAACAAAGGTGTGTTTTTCTTTACAGGCAGATACAGACCCAACACATCCTAAAGGGGGTATTTCTACTGCTGCCCCCAAATTCTGGACTGTCACTAGTTGGATGAAGACAGTATTGGCAAATAGAAAACGAGGTCAAAGACTACTAGGAACTCAGGAACTCTCAAAAATTAACCAACTTCGAAGTATTTACTTGTTGAGATACTCCTAAAGGTCTATCAAATAACAAAACATTTTCCACAGATAGTCAGTCCCACTGAGAAATCAACTCAGAATGAAAAGGAAAAGCAGATGGTTACCTGCAATAAATACAACGCTCGTATAGGGGGCATTTAGGAGACTTTTTTTTTTTTTATTACCCTTTTCCACATGAAGTTTTTACTCATTCAAAATTATTTTAAAAGGGATTTCAAATAAAAGTATTTTTTAAATGCTTTGCAATAATAAATTCCAAGGCAAATTAAACCCTGTTTATGCTGGCAGCGTGAATGCCAGGAAAGAAGGCTGAGTAATAGCCAGCTATCACCAATAGAAATTTTTTTGGACTCTATACACACATATATATGTGTGTGCACAACACATATATTTGCACATATAAAATTGGAAAATGTTGAAAAAAATCATAAACTAAACCCACTCCTAGTGCTGAGAATCCTGCCATAATGAGCACGCCCCCTTTATGCTTTACATATAACCTCCAGATGACCTTATTTTCATGTCAAGGTTTTTTATTTGAAAGAAACTGTTAGTTTCAATCACAAGAGAAAAAATTTACACTTAAAATAGATGGACAAAATGAAAAAAAAATCAATATTTGTCTTTTTTCACACATTTTACTGTAACCCACGGTAAGGGATGTGTTTCTAATAGATCTTGTTTCTTAAGGAAACTCTCTGTATGGTTTACTAATGCTTGTGCATAGTCACTTATTTAGTCTTATCCCTTAAAACATTAGCAACTATAAGCAATGTTTTGTTTTTCTAAATGCTTTGTGTAGTTGCAGGAATGACATCATAGAATTCTATGGCACGTTTAGTAGAAAAGGTCAGTAAGGAGAGGGGCCAGTTCCTGCACTTAGGTTAACACAAGTCCATGCAGTGCTTCAGGCTTGGCGATGGGTGCTTGGAAAGGTGTCTGAAGGAAAAGGACACAGAGGTGCTGGTTGACAGTGGCTGAACATGAGCCAGCTGTGTGCCCAGGTGGCCAAGAAGGCCAATGGCATCCTGGCCTGTATCAGGGATAGTGTGGCCAGCAGGACCAGGGCAGGGATTGTCCCTCTGTACTCAGCACTGGTGAGGCTGCGCCTCCAAGTGCTGTATCCAGTTCTGGACTTCTCAATTCAGGAAGGGCATTGAGGTGCTGGAGCAAGTCCAGAGAAGGACAGTGGAGCTGGTGAAGGTTCTGGAAAGTAGGTCCTATGAGGAGCAGCTGAGGGAGCTGGGACTGTTTAGCCTGGAGAAAAGGAGGCTCAGGGGTGACCTTATCACTCTCTACAACTCCTGAAAAGAAGGTGTAGTCAGGTGGGAGTCAGGCTCTTTTCCCAGGCAACCAGCGACAGGACAAGAGAGCACAGTTTGAAGCTGCATCAGGGGAGGTTCATGCTGGACATCAGGAAAATTCCTTCACAGAAAGGGTTATCAAATACTGGAATGGGCTGCCCAGGGAGGTGGTGGAGTCACCACTCCTGGAGGTGTTTAAGGAAAGACTTGATGGGCCACTTAATGCCATGGTCTAACTAACATGGTCATGTTCAGTCAAAAGTTGGACTCAATAATCTTAGAGGTCTTTTCTAACTTAATTGATTCTGTGATTCTGTATGTTCTTTTTTCTGGGATTAGGGCTCAATATAGTGCAAAGTATAGTAAAATGTTATTTTCTTATGTGCAATGAAAACCTGAAAAGTTCAAATAACTTAAAAAGTCATAGGTCCTGATTTTTGCCTTCAGGAGGAGCTATTTCTTCAGTGTTAGGAAAGCTGTATCTTACTGATTTCAGTTCTACAGCTTCTTTGCTAAGGTCCCATGCACATCTCTGCAGCCATGTCCTCTGACTGGTGACCCTGGCACAAAGGGTGGGAAACAGCACACAAGATGAAAAATGCACTGTTACAGAGCAGGATGACAGTAGGCATGTAATATTTGCATTGCTAGTGGTAAACCCATCTGTAATAAACATGTAGTGTGTGTTTTCCTTATATGGTGTCTCCTTGCATGAATGCTAAAGCAGGCTCACATCCTCCATATCCAGGCAGAGAGAAATGAAGTAGAAAAAGCAAAAGCAGAATTATTTTCTGAGAAACAAGCTTATCTCTGGTGGGCTCTGTAAATAAACCTAGCTATACTGATATAGTTTACACTGTCCTCTGAGCATCAAGCTCTGCTGTACCAGCAAGTTGCTTTTAACACAGAGATCCTTGGCATTCACAAAATCCATGTAGGAAAGTACACTGTTGTCAGAAAGCTTAAATTCATCACACAGGTGTCAATAAATCAGTGAAGGCTGAAAACCTTTCTGTCTATGATAATTCTGATTACTTCAAGTGCAAACAGGATGTTTGTAGATTTTCAGAAGAACTGGCAGAAAGAAAGGAGGACATGGAAGATGAGGAGCATCTATGCAGTGAAACCCTGGTCTCAGCATGGGAAGGGCAGTCATGATTTAATGCAGGAAAGAACAAGGTAATTGTGGTATCAGTGAAGAGGCGAGAGACCTTTATTGCATCCAAAGCACTGAGAAGTGCTGCTGTTGTCAGGAGGATGATGATCCTGCTGTCGTAGACGAGAGCACCAGACTGCATCCTAAGAGCTGCAGCAAAGCAAAAGAGCCAAGACAAGAGGATCTGTTTGTCAAGCCTGAATGTGAAAATGCAGCTCTGAAAAAGCAAAAAGCCAGTGGTTTAGATGAAATAAGCACATGGAGAAAGCATGAGACTACAAGGACAGTAATGGATGTTATCTAGATGGTGAAGGTAGAGGTCATAAACTCATTTGTGTTTTTTTTGTTCCTGATGAAGACTTCTCTGTGTTCATCTCCTTGTACCAATTTCGTTCCCATAGTAACAATCATATAATCTACCTGAACTGGGAGTCAAAGCCCTCTTTCATGCAGTCTTGTTGCTGCTTACTACTGCCTTGCCAATGGTGCTTTGCCCTTGCTTTTTGGAGACTGCTATCTTGGAGCAGATTATTCAGTTCAGCTATGTGTGTGTATTTTCATTCCATTTCTGAACAGGCAGTCCTGATTTTTGCCCTTTTCCATCCAGGAGCTAACCAAATGCCTCTTCTGACTTTCTGAAAAGTATCTATTTGTGTGCTATCAGTTATGGAAATCAGTCAAGTCATATATATATGAGATTACCAGGAATCTGGAAGAGAAACTATGCCGTCTTTTTCTTACCTAAATGTTAATTGATCATCAGAACAGAGCATATTCACAGACAACTCTCTCAACTTGTGTCATTGCTGCTGTAAGCCCAAGATACTCTTGTCACTGCAGGCCACAGAATTCATATGCTACTCCAACCCACACCCCATTTTCATGCTGCAGGACCAGTAGCCTAGTCTGTGTTGTGCTCCCCGAAGAGTGTGAGCAAGACTGAAGGGTTATAAGCTGTTCTTTGTCTTTGTCATAGCTGTGGTGAAATTCACAGATGAGTGCAGGAATCAGATCATACTTTGTGTTAGAGAAGAACACTAAAATCCATGGGGATTAAGAAAAACAAAAGCAGCGTGAAAGTTCATCCTTAGAACTATAAAACAGAGCAAGAATGAACCTCAGATTGAAAAGAACCGCCCCCACCTTCAGGCCCCAAGTACTTCCCTCAGTGTCCTGCAACAGACTCCTTGTGTGGTGCTGGCACAGTGGCTCAAAGGATGCCAACCCCTCTCCTTGCCTTTCCCTTGGGGCTCCGTGCAGAGGAGATGGAATTTCCTCATGCTCCAAGGACAGGACCAGGGGATGGGGAAGAAGGGCCTGCACAGCACTTGGCAATGAGCAACTCTTTTATGGAGTGCTGGGAGGCCTCGTGCAGGCCCGCTGTGTCTCCCCTTCCCACGGGTGGGATGTCTGGATGCTTCACTCCCCCTTGGCCACCGTCAGGCACAGGGTGCTTTAAATTTATTATGAAGCTTGGATTTCCAGGGCAGCAAGTTTCAGAAAAGATCCTGCTTAAACTTTAGAGGATTGCTCATTGAAATCTCTACACAGCATAGTAAAACAGGCTTTCTCTTTTGTGCACATAGCACTTCCCAAGAATGCTTTTTCTAAAGAGCAGACTCAATCCATGTTTGCATCAAAAGCCTTTATTTCTTAAATCAAGAAAATTTCACATCCTTCTGCAGTAAAAGATCTCAAAGCATTCCAAAGGTGGCTAATTCCATTTTGTATTTATGTGTTTGTAATTTTACAGATGAGGACTACAAGGCCAAATAGTCAAACCTGCCTTTAACCTGTGGTCACACAGGAAACCAGTGCCAGCCCACCTTACTCTCAACCTGATGATGTCTTTAACTCTGCTTCCTTATGGCTTCTGTAACAAGTTACAAGTGATGCTCTAGTCGTTAAGGCTGCTTACAGTGTTATAGTTCCTTTTGCTAAAAGCAGAGTATCACTATTGCAGCTCAGCAGTCTACACACTCCTGGTTGAATTCTGGAACTCCTTCGCAAAATCGTTCCCTGATGTTTGGCTGTTCTGTTGCGGCTATTTTGGCTATTTTTAAGCAGAACAACAGCCCTTTCAGTGTAAAGAACAAAGTGGGCTTTCTGTAGAAACAGCTGTGGGTTGCTTTTCGAGCACCACTTTTTGTGGGGTTTTGGGGGACATTTTTTGTTGTGTTTATTTTTTTGTTTGTTTTGGGGAGTTTTTTAGCTTGTTTGTTATTACACAGAAATTCAGATATCATTAAAATAAAATAATAAAAAAACCCCAACCCAAAATTACCGCCAATACCTGTATTTCACACTAAATGTCTGGGGTTTGGGGTGGTTTTTTACTTTTTTTTTCCCAATTGTTATTTTTGAAACAAAACTGTGTTTGCATTTACCTGGAGTTTATCTATTACTCACAAATCCAGGACTTAGCAGTGACATGCCCTCTCTTGTACTATTGCGCTCATCAGGGCCACCTTTATGAACAGGTATTTTCCTGGAGTTGGAGGATAGGGTAAGAAAGATTCTGCTATGACCAATGGAAGTGATTTGAAGCAGTGGGAGAATTACTCACAACTACATGCCGAAGGAGGACTAATGAGAAAGGAAACAAAGACTGACATGTAAAACATTTTAAAAAGTAGTGTTTGATACAGAACAGATAAACTAGGAACATTCCTTCTGACACACAAGGAGTGATACACTAAAAAAATAATGAAAATGCAGACTTGAAGCTGATAAAAGTGAATATTTAGCTGCAGCTAATGTATTGTTGGCTTCAAAAGTGAACTGCACAGCTATGTGGTTAAAAAAAAGGTGGAAATTTCATGGAAATACTCTAGAAGTTAAATGATTAGGAATAGCCTTGATGTGATGTATGAGAGCTGTATGTTGAATATAAACCATGTTTGTGAGCATGTATACTCTTATGCGTTGTGATATAATAAACCTCTCCTGCTGAAATTTATAGATAATTTCTCTGGAACCACGTGATTTTATATTGTTTAATAAAAGACTTTCTAAAGTGACCTCGAGGGTAGTGAAGGTTGTCAGTGTGTTTTGGACAGCAAGGACTTCTAATTTGATTACCATGGCACTGAAGAGAATACATAGTTTTGGTAGGAAGAGAACATGTCAGAGATGGATTATTTTTCTTCCTTTTTTGTTTTTTTTTTTAATTAACCTTAGACTTGAATACTAATATGTGTTTGTTTGAATTTCCCATGTGTAGCATTTAGTCATCATGTAATTTATATTAATGGAGACTTTACATATTTTTCATTGGACATTAGTTTAGGATCACTGGGGTACATAAGCCAAAATTTATGTAAAATAGATGGAAGTTGTAACAGATTTTATCTGTTATGTAATTTTAACACACATTAATGGTCAGGTTGACATGGGACTGGCAGCTTTTAAGGCTATTTGAAAAGTTGCTGAAGATTCTAAACTTTTTGCTCTGTGTGAAGCTTGTAAATAATCTGGGACCCATCACCCCAAGCGAAGAGCTGCTTTTCTTTAGGATTGTAATGTACAGTGGAATGGCTACCCTGACGTTTTGGAAAATGCAATGCTGGGATTTCATAAGTATTTACAGCACCCAAAACGTCATAAACACATCGTATGCGAGAGGTGCCTCCACCGGGAGAGTTGTAGACCACGTAGAGTGCGTTGCATGCCATGAAAGCTGCTTCAGCGTCCTTGCTGTTGCAGGGCGTGTCCCAGCTGTGCTCCACGGCCAGGGTTGTGTGGTCGATTTTACTAATGACAATGTTTCCTCCGGTCTCTGGTTCTGCATGGATTGCCCAGAGCCCTTGCTCATCAATGGCAAGATCTAATTTTGTATGTGGAGAAAGCTGATAGGCAGGAATCCTTCCAGCCCCTGGCAGTAGCATTTGGCCAGCTACTTTTCTTCTCTGGATACTGAATTTAATAATCTCATTTAAGGAGCCATATCTGTGATAGAACAGGAAACCCTGATATATGACGTGGCCAGTTCCTTCCCAAGGAAACGGCAACGTGACTCTGCGAGCATTTAGTGTCTGATTGTTTTCCATGAATGCCATTATATTTGCAAATTCCAAAATAACATTATTTACAGAACCATTTAATAAATAAATCTTTGTATGCTTTTTGCCAGGATCTTTCATCCAAGAGCCATGTTTATCTCCAGTCTTCTTAGCTATCTTTAGGGACTTAATACCTGTAAGCATGTGGTCACAACCTGCAAGGAAACACCCAAAGACAAAAACCAATAAATTAGAATATATGTGAATTTTCTAGATTAATTTCTTTGAATTACTTAGTTTCCTTTTAATTCTACTCTAAGGTCAGGATCAATAGATCAGTAAAGATGTCAGCAGCATGGCTGTGGTAAGTAGTGTTGAAGTTAGTTTTATGTAATATATGTGTCTGCAGCTACCCATGGTGCATTGGGCTTTTTTCTATTAGACCAATGTTATCCAAAAGGGCTTCTATTTGTGTTCCTGAGAGGAGACCAAGAGCACAGTTACTGATTCTGTGATTACTCTTGTCAGTTCTTTTACAGGGTTATAATTTTTACTTCAGAGAACTGACTTCTGATTCACATTGACACAGTAAAATAATCAAATTTATTTCTTATCGAAGGCATACAAATTAAAATCCATTTTCCTGATATGCCACATGTGTAGTAATTTTGTTTCAGGACTCCTTTTATCCTCAGTTAGCCTCTTTTTATGCATTTATATTATAAAGACAAATAAAAATATATCAGCATAACAGAAAGCCCTAACACTGGGCTGTCTTCCCATTCCCCTTCCCAACACCTGCAGCACAAAGGAACCAGAACAAATGCACAGATCACAAAAGCAGGAATGTGCATACATTAAGGTGGTCTTTAAATGAACTGCTCTGGTGTCTGTGCTATCAGTTCTTATCCTAGGGGCATGGCTGGTGGGATTACATAGTTGTTTACCTCACTATAGGGTTAAAATTTGCATCAACAGAAAGCAAGTCATAATTTTGGCTTCATTACATTTTGTATGCACTCTGCATAGAAGTTTGAGACCAAAAAGCATCACGCTTGTGAAGGCTCAGGAATTTAGACTCTAAGATCTTTATCAAACACCATCCTTTCCAGCAAAAGCTCTATTGCAAAGCATATTAACAAGCTTGTTTACCAAAGGCACTCATAAATTACAAGACACAGTATTTGAAGCTTAAAGAATTGCTTTCGGTGAAGTGCAGCCATTTCAGTAAACAGAACAAACAAAGCTCAAAGGCAGGAAGTTCTGGGAGCAGATGAAATAGAGAAAGCAAAACCAGCCTCCCTCTTTGGCCTGATACAAACCTATTGAAGTCAGTGGCAAGATTCCAGTTGCCTGTAGAAAGCAGTCTTTATGTCATTTGTGTGTACTGATACCCTCTAATCAAAGCATTTGGATATTGCTGCTACAGCATGGATTTTTTTTATTATTATTTTTCTTGGAAGTCCTCACTCTGGATGCACCTTCTCTGAACAAGCCACAATAGCTTTCCTAAAACTAACATTTTTTCATTAGATAGATTCTAAAAACTTAAAGCTGCTGAATCAAAATACCTAGCCAGCATTAGCAACATCTTACCCTACAGGAGAAATAACCATGAGAAGATACTGAAATCTATAGTGTGCCTCTCTTCTTGAGGGAAGATTTTTAAACCAACTTGGTTTTTATAACACTTGGAGGGACAGTCCGAAATTGAGACATCCGTAAGCAAAAAGTTTACCAAAATTTTTCCACATTCTCTGCAGTGATACCTTCAAAGCCCACTGTTTCTTATCACACCCCAAAATGTGTGGAAGATGATTTCATGTTTCCCACCCAAAGCAGGATGAGGTATCAGCTACTGCATGTAAAAATAGTGGTCCTGCTTCATTGTTGTTTTCCAGCCCGTGTGAACTTGAACCAAAACCAGCAACAAAGCTGGACTTCAAAATCCACAGAGAAAAGTGTTTTGGTTTTTTTTTTTTTTTTAAGTGACTCAGTGAAAATAATTGCAGATTCTGGTTAAGATACGGTGGGATAGAAGCAGAGCTGCTACTTGCTAGATTTGAGGGTCTTGCTGCTTTTTCTAAGTGCTGTAAAATCTACTCAGGGATTGGTTTTGCCATTGACTTCAATGCGAAAATCTTCTGACTAGTATTGACAGTAAAGTGAAAGTAAAGTTAATAAGAACTGCTACAATAAAGTTAAAAACCATTATTTCCAATCAGGGAAAATGGAAAGTAATTTTTTTCCCTCTGAAACTTTCATAAAGTGGTATTTTTCAAAGTGTTCTAAAGACAGTCAGTTTAAAAATCCCCTATTTTTTGTCTCTCTGAAAAATGCCTAGTGTTGAAAAGTTCTGTATATGTGAAACAAATATTGATAGTCAAGACACTCAGTTGTGGTGTATGATTAGAGCTTAGAAGCAGCATAGGTGCTTGCTTCTGTAACCATCTGCTTCAATACTGTCTGGCTAGAAAGGTTCAAGGAAGAAACTGTAAACTTATTTGTAAAATTAAATCAGTGTAATTCTCTTGAAGTTATGGGAATTGTATTATTGATGATGCTAAAGGTCTTTCACTTGGCTTTTTAAAAAATGAGAGTTTATATTCCTTATTGTTTATTTTTTCATTACTTACTATTATGAAAACAGGCTACTTTAAATATGTCTATAATACTTAATTTACATCTATAACTCAAATTTTTAAGGTAAAAATACTTATAAAACTTATTTTTTTAAAAAGACTATAAATTGCATATATATTCTTAACATTTACTTTTAAAATCAGAACTGAGCTTTGCTTATGGCTAAGCCAGAGTGCTCTAGTGATAAAGTACAAGGAGGGGAGAAGGAGAGGAAGAACAACAGAGGAGGACAGTAAACCAGATGCAAATTGTAGAAGTGAGTGAAGTCTGTTTATTAACTCATGAGTTCACTTTTGAGTTTTGAGATTTTGACCCTCGTCCATTCCAAAAGACAAAGACCACCATTAATTCCTCAGCTGCAGTACTCAGAAATGCATACCTTCAGAAGATTTTACATCACTTTATAACAAAAAGCAGCTTCCAAAGAATCAATTTGATATGCAGTAGGATATCTGCAAAATAAATGTTTGAATTGTGCTTTCTTCCCTCCCTCTCCCATATCTTTTTTGCATATACATAGTTTTTATAAGTCTAGTATTTACACAGCCAATACCCCTTGCAATTACCTGTGGTATTCACATAGCTAATGAAAATCTGTTATCCCTCTATCAGCATGCACACATTGCTTAGGGGACTGGCTGGTTCTCATCAGAGTTCTGAAAAGCAAACTGTTCTTACTTGCATTAAGCATGAGTTTGAGTTTCTTTTTTTCTTCTGCCTCTTCAAGTAGCTGCTGCTTCATCAGGTCTTCATGTACTTCTATACATGCATTAGAATCTGTGACAGATCCAAAATAGTCAATGTCCCTTTGTGCTCGTTCAATTCTTGTTAGCAAGTTCTGCACTTCACTCGTAAGCTCAGCCTTGTAAGTGTTCAGTCCTGCCAGGCGTGACAGTACCATCTTTGAAAAGTCTCGGAATTCGTCCACATAATCCAGTATGTCTTGGTTGCATTTTTCCAGCCTCTTCTTAAGTTAGAACATAGGAAGAAAATACATGGGTATACGTGGATATTCTGTAAACATTACAACGTAATTCATGATTACTTTAGAAAAACATCCTATTCACTCCTTTCCAGTCCTCTTCCCCATCTATTTCAGTGGCTCTTGCTGGATATCTGTGTGAACAGGACATATGAGACTGGCACAAGCAGTCACAGATCTGGACAAAACCCCGTCTTTTTTGCCTTGGCAGCCAGATACTTTGTTTTGCTGCCTAAAGAAGCAAAAATGCTCCAGTGGTAACAGCCAGAGGTACTTAATGGTACATAATCTGTGATGACTTTTGTTCTAGAAACTTTTCAGAATTCTTCCTGTAGGACCACTGGTGAAGCAGTCCCAAACACTTTTCTGCGGGAGCATTTCACATAAATACACCTCTTCTGGCTAAGACAGAATCTAGTGGGGCTATTCTTCATCCATTTAAAAGGGAAAATGAAAATACTGACGTGCTATATTTCAGGAAGTTTTGGTTTGTTTGTTTGGGGTTTTTTTGTCAAATAATTGGCTATATTTAAAAAACAAACTCAAACATATTTATTTACACCTAAATTCAAACTATTAATGTTTTCAAAGGTGAGGAATGTGATTTCTCTATTGCAATGCAGCTGCTTCTGTAAAGATCATAGGTGTCCTGAAAAGAGTAGCCCCCCCCCCCACTGCCACTCTGTGAAGATGAGGAATTTGAGCCAATATTTAAGCCCAAACACACAATTATACTAGATCTAACTTGGGTGTTCTGATTTGGTGCTTCATGCACAGATTTCAAGTATTTTGGTTTTAAGGTGGTGTTTGACTAGAGGATGTTTGAGTTTCCTGAATGACTAGTGCAGTCTGAATGTGTTCCATGTAAACTTGATGGTGATGGTTTGTTTGCTTTGTGAGCTGTGATTTTTGTGTGCCCCTCACCCCCCCATTTATACATGACCATAAATCCCCAGGAAGCTTAATTACTTTCTATAATAATGTTATTTTCAGTATTTTCAAGTGCTGTCTTCATTACCTGCCTCACCCATTGCCCTGTTCTTTGATGCCACAGGTGGAGTTGCATAATTTTTAATGTGTGCCAAAAGAATAGAAATTGTTGCGTGAAGTTGTTCTTACAGTGGCTAAGAAAATTGAAATCTCAGTCTAAACAATGGGAACAGAATGTCAAGATAATCCTTCAGTTCTTTCTGTGTTGTGAAATTACAACTAGTGCGAGTTTTATACAAAAACAGCCATGAGATCAGGCAAGTTAGAGCTTCTCTTAAAGTCTGCCAGTGCAGGTCAGGAGCCAAGGGCATGTTAATGATTTAAGGTAAATAATATATGACTATAGCACAGCAAAACTGAAGAGGTATTTTGCAGTACTGGTAGGTTTTTTACTGCAGAAAAAGAAGCAAGAACTGGTACAATTATATAATTAATTGAAAGGAAGTACTTATTTCACTCTCCCAGCAATAAGGGGATTATTTAAAGTGAAGATACAATTCTAGTTTACATAAGTGTGCCTTAAATCTACCTGGAATAGTCATTTATCTGTACATAAGAAAAATACCTGATAAATTTCTATCTCTTATTAACATTTGACAATACTTCTACTGGTGACAATATGTTTATACCATTCCCTACTATGGACTGTGACAGTACTATATAAGCATTTGTGTTTTTAGCTAGATTCATTGGTGGTGTAAAAAAACCCATACAAGTGATAACAGAATAAAAATATAACATTATGAAATTATATCCTGCAATAAATGATGTGGTAAGTAGAAATCATTATAGTAAAAGGTTTAGCTACGATTTTATTTATTTGAAAAGGGTGGAAGTTTATCCTCCTGGTACTGTGTATCACACAAACTGTTCTGCATTCACACATGCAGAAGAGCATTCATATGAGTTCAAAGCTTCTTTGGAGTTAGGCAGAGTTGCAGAAGGGTGCAGACAGCACATACCTCCAGAGACAGGAAACGCCGGTCCATGTAGTTCATCAGTGCTGCATCCTGCATCAGGTACTGTGGCGCTCCCATGAGGCTTGTGAGGAGGGGAACTAACAAAAATCGGAGGTGCAAGACTCCCATTGCATCAGAAAAGTTTGAACCGAAAAACAGCAGTGAATTAGTTGTGTGTGTGCGTGTGGAGGGCAATCCCAAATGCCACCAGTCCAAGATTAAATGAAACGGAGCAGTTGTCTGATGTTACGATGTGAAAAAGCAACACTAAAGAGTACTAAAAAGTTAAAAGCACTGTGGCTGCAAGTATTGAAAAGACTTAAAATGGCTGTTGCATTTTATCATTAAGAAAATAACATTGTGAAAGAGGGCTGAATGTGTTTGTTTCTAGAAGCCAGATGACTGCTTCCCGGTTTGTGATCCTGTGATCAATCCCAGATGTTCAGTACTGAGTCACACAAAGCCTGTAGGCCAAATTTTATTAAATACAAATAAAAGTCATTTATTTTCCTTCTTTTCTCCTCCCATCTGCTTTCCCGTGTGATCAACACTGCGCGGTGTGTGCTTGGTGTAAGTCAGCATAGACTCATAGTCAGCAGAGCCTGGGTCACCCCTTTACAGGGAGATCTGAGGCTTAATGACTGTAGCAATTCCAGCAGCCAAAGCTATTACTGTAAAATGATCTAAAGCAATTGTCTTCACTTGCTGCATTCAGCCTATTTACAGTAGGACTGAAAACCATAGGTAAAATTATTTTAAAAAAAATCCTTTTCCTCTTCTCTTGCCAGTACTTTTCCAGCTAACATCAATATCCTTAACACAGTTCTGTGTCAATTTAGTTAGGTCCACGATAGAGCTCTTCTTTTGAAATAATAATTGTACTTAAATTGGCTTAAAAATTAATTATAATTCACTTACATGAGTTGATTGCATTTGAGGCAATAGTTATTTATTTATTTATTTAATTATTTCCATGACTGAATTCCTTGTCTGGAAATATCTATGGCTATGCTAATGCTGTATTTTCTAGGAAGCCATGTGTTAGGTTAGAAAGCTCCCTTTGTATCTGAAGCCAAACTACACGTCTTCATTTCTCAGAACTCTCCACCTCTTCACTTCCTTCCCCCTCCCTCCCCCGCCCCATTTTTCTTTTTCTACAGTTTCTTCTGTCCTCACATTTACAGTGCTTTCTTTTTCTTTCTGTCTTGTGTGCAAATGTGACTTATGACAGAATTCATGCCAGTCACAGCAGGCAGGTTTGTACCTACCTCCATGTGCTTGATTTCGGCATGGTGGTTATGTGTGCTTTGCGGACAAATTTCACTGAAGGGCACAGGTAGGTATTTGCCAGTTCCTATTTACAGGCAAAGTCAGTGGTGCACAGAGAGGCTCATACTTGATTTTCCACTGCAGTGTCATTTCCTCTTGCTTCAGAGCTCCTGCCTGGGAGGACAGAAAGCTTGCCTGCTTGGATCCTCACACTGAGAACAGACACCTAAAAAGTGTGGTGTTGTCCTTGATTAGGTCCTATGGAACATCTTGACATCACATGCTGACTTCTTTTCCACAAAATAACCAGCTACACCACTGGGGAGGAACAACACAGAAAAATGATTCCTTTTCTTACCTCCTACGTGAACTTGGAATCCTTCAGTGTTCTCTGAGTTTAGTGTACTTATCGCAATAATCTAAGGTAATGATCAGGAGATGAAGACTATGGAATTCAATACCTTAACGTCTTCCTTTAGTGGATGAAGGAATTATATACATATACCTATCACATCACAGTTTGCCTGCAGTTTGAAACATGCTTGATTTGAGTTATCACTGCAAGCTCTATCTGAAGGTAATATGAAGTAGCAACTTAACTCTATGGCTTTTAATATTCTTTCTAATTGCACTCTGTAGGCTAGGTTGCCATCTAAAATAAGGCAGGAGTTTCTTTGGACATTTTAATTAGAGTACGTCAGAGCATCAGTCAGAGCAGAATTTACTGAAAGTTTTTTCTTAGAAAGGGTATTACAGGTTGTGTGTGAATTTTTTATAATTAAAGACTTCACTAGATGAGCAATACCATTTATGAGTTTCAGAGCAACTTTATTTCTGCTTGAATCCAGACACCTAAGAAAATAATATACTCTCAGTGAAATATTACAATCTTAATATCAAGAAAGCATACTTAAAAGTCAAGGTGTAGATATATAATTTCTTTCCTTCATCTGAAGACAGGGAAAATTATCCACAAAGCAAAATACCTTGAACTGCTAAACACCCTGGATAAGCTTAAACATGCTGTATATGGAGCTGGATTTTGTAAAGTTGCTTAGAATTACCAGCAGCTGAAAGACCAGAAGCTTCCAAGGATTTCTCTTAATGAGGCATTCCCATGGTTATTAAACCATAATCTCATGGTAAATGGCAGTGACTGTTCCATGCCAAATGCACCATTCCAGGAAGGCATGTTATAGCACCTAGCTAAGAACTGAGCTTGGTTGGAGGTTTTATTTTATCTTATTTTCCTTTTGCTTTGTTTGTTATTCCATTTCTGTTCTGCCCAGATATATACAGAAACATGAGGTTTTCCCCAGCTACATACTATGTGTATGTATGTATGTGTGTGTGCATATATTTGATAATGATTTGAAGCAGGATTTCTTGGCATGGCTGGAAAGACAGTGGTCTCAGTGCACAGTGTGTTACAAATGAACAGAGCAGAAAGTTTATTCTTAACTCAAAGAACACTTTTTCTCATGACCATCATTAACTTGATTTGGCAGACCTCTCCAACTTCTAAAAGGAAACAGGTGTGTTGATGTAAGTGATCACTGTTCTTATCTTCTCTCTGGGTTAGATGGAGTTCTTTTCTTGACAATGTCACTTCTTTGCTGCACTTATTCCACCTTTTTACCATTTGGTATCTGTTTTGACAGCTGTTAGAGGTTTCCAAATGAAGAACAGGCATTTTCAGCTCCTTGTCTGTGTTTGTGGTTCTGATTTCAGATGCTGGATGAAATTTTCTGCTCTTGAAAAGTGATATTGAAATCAGTTCAGAGTGGATACTAGATTTGGGTAAAAAAGGACATTTATTTAAGATATTATTTCACTCATATGATTGAATTCTATGTTTTCTTTTTCTTTTTTTTTTTTTTTTTTTTTTTAAAGTCAGCTCCTTTCTGGTATTTCAGTTGGTGAAATGTGGCAGTGCCACAGTAAATCAGACTCTTTGCAGCATTTGGTGGCCCTCTATGATCCCTGCAAAATAAGTTACTGTCAAGGGGAATGTGCATGAACTGTAAGTTTACTTCTTCACAGAAATGACTTTCTCCATTACACTCATGATGGAGAAACCTCATCTACCATGAAATAGGGGCCTCAGCCATGGAGACCTCAAGATTGCTGTTCAAGGTACTTCCTTGCCTTGTCTGAGACGGGCCTCTCTGATTTGTCTCCAACTCTTCCACATCATTGCCACAGCTTCTTGTTCCAGGTCTTCCTCACTTCTTTGGCTTGCCTCCAGTTCCACTCTGGCTTCTTGTGGGCACGTCTGAGTTCCTCACAGGAACCATGAGATGCAATGGTTGTCCCACCAAAGCCAAAAGTATGTAAACTCCTCTGTGTCGCTGCTGGTTCTGTCCATGGCTGTGACTCTAACAGTGTGCTCTGTAAACCCATCTGGACACTTTTCTTTCTGAGCTTTGGGAACATTCCTGACTCCCAAGCTCCCTCACCTTTCTCTTTTGACTTTTACTGAGCAATGGATGCTGTCCTAATGCTGTGCCCTGTGTTATTATGACACTAAAAAAAGGTAGGAAATCCCCATGCCTGTCACTTAGATCTAAGTAATATACATCAGATTTTACTTCTGAAGTCCACACTGGCTTAAAACAGAGTTAAAAAAAATAAAAGCAAGATCGGATGAAAAGGAAACATCAGATTCATAGTCTGATTTAGAGCTTTCTACATTACTGATTTTATACACACCTGCATTAGAATAATTTCTGCTCAGCCTGGTGCATAAGTGATACACCAGTGCACGTGTGCCTTGCAGTTCTGCATCCCGTGGTCATTAATGAAATGTGTTATGGCAAAACAAGAGGAAAAGGGTTAGCTATCTGAAAGAATGGGATTTTGTTTGTGAGTGCATTTTTTTTTTTTTTAGTTTACAGTTGCCTGCTTTCGTAGGTTTTGATGCTGGTGAATCAGACTGATGTTTTATATTAATAATATAGAATGTATCATTGTCTGCTTGTGTATTTTCTAATTTTGTTCAGACTTGAATCTACAGAATTAACTTCCTTGTTAGTACTGGCCACTAGTTTAATGCTGAGATCTGTGAGGTTAGAAAAGATTTGTGTCATTATGGGAAATAAACACTTAATTCCAATTCTGCCTTACTTTCTTTTTTTAACTCTTTTAACTCTCTTTTTTAAACCACCTTTAGTGTTTTATCTTAGAAAGTGATTCACATTTCTGTATAAAAGACACACATATGAAATCCAATTGAAGGCCTGATGCGGTGTTTAGCTGTAAGAACAGTGTCATGAGTGACATCAACAAGGAGTGAAATGCACTGATGTAAGAAGGAGGTTTGGCTGAATTTTGGGATTCTGAGGCCTTCCACTAGGCGGCTCTCAAGCTCCTAGAATTGAAAGGCAGACGACTGAGACGCACAATTTCCAAACCCTTTGAACGAGAAGGAACGCAGAAGGAAGTATGGTTCAGATGGTGCAAAATGACAGGGAGACAGACGAATGGAAAGCTGTTCCTAAGCCAGCTGCTTGCAGGCTTTAGCACAGTGCTGCTGCAGGGCCAAGCTCACGGGCATTGGGGGTCTGAATCTCCTGCAACAGCAAACACCACAGGACCACGGAATGTGCTGAGTTGGAAGGGACCCACAAGGATCATGCACATAGGGACCCATAAGGATCATGCTCTGCACAGGACCATCCCCAAGAGTCACACCAGGTGCCCGAGAACGTTGTCCAAATGCACCTTGAGCTCTGTCAGCCTTGGTGCTGTGACCACGCTCTGGGGAGCCTGTTCATTGCCCAGGCACCCTCTGGGGGATGAACCTTTTTCTAATATCTGACCTAAACCTCCCCTGACACAACTTCAAGCCATTCCCTCAGTCCTGTCACTGGTCACCACAGAGCAGAGATCAGTGCCTGCCCCTCCTAGTCCCCTCATGAGGATGTTGTGACTGCAGTGAGGTCTCCCCTCAGTCTCCGCTTCTCCAGGCTGAGCACACCACATGCCCTCAGCCACTCCTCACACGCTTCCTCTCAAGGCCCTTCACCATCTTCATTGTCCTCCTTTGGGTTCTCTCTAAAAGCTTAATGTCTTATACTGTGGTGACCAGAACTGCACACCTGGAATCAGCAAGAGCTCGGGATGTCCAGTACCTGCAGGATAAACTAATCATCTCATCAAGTCTGGCCCTGAAAATGGAACTATAAGGGCAACATAAATCCACAGTGTATTTGTACAGATTTACAGGTGGAGATAGTTATGTCATGGAGTCATAGAATGGTTTGGTTTGGAAGGAACCTTTAAAGGTCATCTAACCCAGCCCCCTTGCAATGAGCAGGGATGTCTTCAGCCAGAACAGGTTGCTCAGAGCCCCATCCAACATGACCTTGAATATTTTCAGGGGTGGATCATCTACCACCTCTCTGGGCAACCTACCCCAGTGTTCCATCACCCTCATTGTAAAACATTTCTTTCGTGTATCTGGTCTGAGCCTGTCCTCTTTCAGTTTAAAACCATCACCCCTTGTCCTATTGCAACAGGCCCTGCTAATTAAACCTGTTCCCATCTTTCTGCTAAGCCCCCTTTAGATACTGAAATAACCCACAAAATTTCATCTGTACACGGATCATGAAGTACTCTGACATAAAAATCAATTCTGAATGGTCTGTCTGTTTGTTGCCAAACTCAGAATGAGATGTTCTGTTGATCAAAAACAATTCCATGTAGCTTGAAGCTTAAATTTGTACAACCCTGAAACTAAGCAAACTTTGAATTGCACAATTCAGTATAAACCAATATTACAATTTTTGCTGCTTTTGGCTTGTTTTCCAGTGTAAGATCTGCTCATGAATATTGTCACTAGAATTCGTTTTGCTTGAATGTTCATGTTCATTAAACCTAGTCACAGGAGTACAGTAGTCAAAATGACATTGTTTTAAATTCAGAGTATTTACAGGAAATGATTATGACAATTGCCCAGCTCAGTTCAGTTGAGAATGCCAGTTACAGTATTCTGGTTATGTTTATTTTTGAAACAGGCATTTTAGGTGTGAGCCATGACTTCTGAAAACCTGAAAAGATATTTGTTAAATTTTAAAAGCCTAGGATGATATATTTTGCTTTTTGAAATTGTTTATTCATGTTGAGTTTGTTTTCCTTTTTTTTTTTTTCCCCTTTTAGGGTAGTAGACACTGACATATTTCAGTATTATTTCATTTAATGTTGCAATGAGGAGATGGATTCATAACCTCTGTACTACATGTTGCAAAGAACCAAGAGGGGATCTGTATAAACCTATGAAAGATGTTAAAACTTGCCAAGTAACTTTCCCTTTGAGATGGCTAAATGCCACTAACCAGTGGAAGAAATATGTTTAGCGATGATGAATAATGCATTTGTTCATAGGTCATTGACAGATATGGAGAGAGTTTGTACCAGGGTGATGAGCTCTGAGACTACAGCAGTGAATTCAGGACTCTCCAGTTCTATTGCTTAAAACTAAAACTCAGACCCTGCATGAAACTTCCAAGTGGTTGCTGATGGCATGTTCAGAGATTATGGTGATAGTTACGGTACCAGAAACTTGAGCTGAATAGAATGGAGTTGTGCTAGCAAGTGTCTAATTAAATCTACCCAAACCCTAACAGATAGGAAAACGTCTATGAACTGGGGGAACTAGGACAGAAAAGGCCCTGAAGGGGCCACGCAGGAGTTGATGAGGATGGTTGAAATTCGTTGTGCTGTTTTTTTTCATATTACCAATAAAAATGAGTCCCATAAAGGAGGGGGGCCAAGCCCGAACTTCAGAATAATGCTTAAAATCAAGAAGTACCATTATATAAATTTTTAAAGAAAGACCAGAATATGATTAAAGAAGATATCTGTGATTACATTTCTTGCTATTTATATCTGCTTGCTATCAGCCAGATCCTGGTCTGAAGGTAAGATTAATGAGACCTGCTGTGTTCTTAGATTTGTACATGGGACTCTTGAGATTTCTTCTTCTGGAAAAATTGTTTACACTGTTCAAGAATACTTCTCTGGATGAATTCAAAGTTAACAATTGCATTCAGGAATTAAGCCCAAGAGACATACTCTAATTTTAAATGGAGATCCACAGGTATAGATTTCTGTCTCTCTCTAATCTGGTATGAAAAATAGATTTCATCACTTCAGTCTTTTTTTATTTCTAACTTTTATTTCTGCCAACCAATTTATGATCTCAAAATTGTCCTCAATGCATGCCAGAGAATCTAAACAAAACAAACTTAGTAATTATAGCACAAAGCAGTGGAGTATGAGCTAAGAAGCATAGAATAAGTACATAACAGGAGAGCATGTTTTTTTGAGGCACATTAATCTGAGCATTAGTTCAGAGAAATCTTCTGACAGACAAGCTCCAGGTCAGGAAAGGGTGTATGCACTGGACTGCAGAGCAGTCAGCTGCACAGCTTTTCAAACTGACATTTTTCCAAGCCCCATCATATCAAGACACTTTCATATTTTTATTTAATGTATGCTTTGTATTTTGCTGTACCCATTCTCTGAGAGTGAATAAAAAACAAGACATTCACAAGACCCCAGATTAGAAAGGGTGTCTTCCAAACCAACAGAGAGTGAACTCTAAGCGTGACACATAGGCAAGAAATGGATTTTGTGGCCTGTGTACTCTCTCTAAGGTTAGAGCTATCACATTTGAAAGTCAGTGTATCAGATGAAGTGGTCCTAGTGCCAGTTTATGATGAATAATAAAGCAGATGCACTATGCTGACTGGAAAGGACATAAACATGTTAAGCTGTCATGAATAGTAGATAAACATTTCTTTAATTCTTCTTCAGAAGTCAGCCTGTTGTTCAGCAGTGCTCTCATTGTTATACTGAATCCATTCCTCAAGCCTTGTTGTATCACCAAAATAAATTATCTCCATTCAGGCAAAAGGTCACATATTTCTATACACAGCGTACAACATTCTGCAGTGCTGTATCAAGTGGATTTGATCTGTTCCCTTTGACCTGTCAGGGCTCAGTGCACACTGTATTTGTATGGTTTGAATTGTGAGTTTCTGCTGAAAATATTTGTCTTGTTGTAAAAATATGCAACTTATAGAGTCCTTTCCTAGGAAAAAAACAGAACACTTGTCTTAGGAGGAAAGTTGAAAAGGACCAAATCCATTAAGTAGTACAGAACATGTGGTAAAATTTTCCATCTCTCTAGCCCTCAGTTGGCCAGACAATCAGAAACTGTTTCTGTTAACTGATTAAAATAGAAATTCAGTGCCACCATTGTGGCCTTTTACTGGGTTGTAGAAAAAAAAAGGGAAAAGCTGTTCTGCCCTGCAAGCTATCCAACCTGGCTCTGTTTGTTTCTCTGAGTAGATAGGGCATGACTAACTCGTCCATATGTTCAAACATAAAATTCCTGCTGTGATTCTCTGCAACAGAGGACAAGCAGCATCTGTACATAAGAGATATCTTTTCTGCACTTAAATCAGCGTAGTCCTCCAATGGGAGATATTTATTCCTGACACTTGGGACCTAGCACACTACTGCATCTTTGAGCCCTGCTGGTATAATAGCAAGATATTGTTCCCTTTTCTGCACATGACACGTGAGTATCACATTCAAATGTTCTGCAAATTCACTCTGTGCACTTCTGCCTCTGGCAGAAAGATTGTACAGTCCCTGTGGAGTTGTCATTGTTCTGGGCCCATGAACACAGTTGTGTTGATTTTGGGAATACTCCCAGGTAAGCAATCACTGCAGTCATTCCTACATGCTCTGCTGCCACGGCAGAGTTAGGCAGAGAATTTGTGTGTGTTAGTGTTAATACATATGCAGGTGTTAAGTATATTCTTTTAGATCCTTTGATAAAATTATCTATGTCTGTCCACCTGAAAGGTGATTTATAAAGATGTTGCTGCCTCACATGCCATAAAAGTGACACATCAGATCTGGCCACTAGCTTATTTTTGTGACTTTCTTCCTGGTTTTTATTGCAATCTAGTTCCTGGTCCTTCAAACTCTAACGTACATCTGTCATTTACTGTTGTCACACCGAATGAAATAGCACAGGATGTAGGAAAAAATCCTATGGCATGTTTCTGCAGAGACTTAATAGAAAGAGACTTCAATCTTTAATTCTGGGCTTTATTCTTTTATTGGAACTTCCTTGTAAGGAAACACTATAACTTTGTCCATGTTTGACATGTGCCAGGTATTAGAAGGTACAGACAGCTTTGTAACCTGTCTGAAAGACATCCTTCTGTCATTGCTACATGGACTGTTCTTAGCTCCTAAGGGCCATTGCTGTCACAGGGCTGAGGATGTGCCATGGCCTGTTAATTATAGATTAGCCTCTCAGACTGCCTTTTCCGGCCTCCATTTCCTGCTTGTGTATGTTTCATGCAGGAAACAGGAATCATCATGTTTAGCTGGCTTTTCTCCCTAATTAGTTATTCTTTCTCTTTTTTATTTTTTTTTTCTTTCAAGTAATGACAGTTTTGCAAATGGCTTTCCCTTTCAAAACAACTCCAGTTTTTTCAAAACTCTCCAGTTTTCTCCATGTGTCTGAAGTATCTATATCTATTATACCGACAGGAGACCCCTTGGACCAAGGAGAAAGTGATGTTGATATGGGAATTGTTGCTTTACAAACCTGTTGGAAGCTAACAAGCCCTTCCTTCTAGTGCTAAGTGCTTCCAAAACCATCTCTGCGTAATAATTTTGGCCCAAGTATCAAGTGGATGAATGTGATATAGCACAGATGGAGAAATCTATAGGATAAGCTTTAGATCCTTATTAAACCTTTATGAAACAAATAAGCTTGTCCATAGCCTTAAAAACAAAGAAAACGCTAGGGAGTTAAAAGTAACTCAAAAGAAAGCAATGCAAGAAGACCTGGCAGCCTAGAAAATGCATCTGTAGCCCTACCATATAACAGGCCCAAAGCTGCAAACACACTGCTTTTTGTGAAATAACCAGATGCTGCCACTGGAAAATGTCTCAGTTTGACATCTATGGCCAGATGGTCAAACCTGTGCCCTCTGTATATTGTAATGCATGCAGATAATTCTGCCAAGTTTAGAAAAATAGGAATGTGATCCAGTGGCTGTCAGCAGTTAAACAGGATTACACCAAATTCTTGAATATACAGCCATGAGACATCAAGCTGTTAGTGGTTGCTTATGTTCTGTGTGTGACCCAACTGTGAGATCTAAGCTTTGGCCCAGCAGCGGTCCCGACCTTCAGCAGCTGTTTCAGTTTAGGATGGGCAGGTATTTCTCTCAGGAGGGCCTCTCAGTTGCTATTGGTAATGGCTTTCAGTGTTTCATTTTCATTCTGCTCCACTGTACAATGGGATCAAAACCATCCCCACATTAAGCTAACCTGACTGAAATGGAAACAAAAACAGTTTCTGAGACCACACAGGGGCAGGAACTCAAAGCCCTGCCTCTTAAAACCTATTTATTGCATAGAAACATGGACCTATGTTAAATTTGTCATGCTGGCTCTCTCCTGAGTAAGCTGTCGTGAAGCCATTCAGTGCACTAAGCGTGTCTGTTGAGGTGGGCTGTGAGTTGGGGTAAAAACCTGGTCTCAAATCCAGGCTAAATGAAAATGTGGATAATCACAGTTACATTAAATGGGGATATATACACCTGTTAACAGTCTTGAACGGGTTGTGACAACTATTAGGGGCTGGTATGACATCAAAAGAGAGCTCTTGGATAACACTAGTTGACTACTAAGTGGTAATTACAGATCCTCCTACGTGCTTTGTAGCATGGAGAGTGGCTGGATGATCTGGTAAAAGTGAACTCGATAATTTCTTTCTTCTTAAAGTTGCCATTGACTGAAATAAGTTGAAACCCATTTTCCTTTCTTCCTCTAAACATTGCCTAGTTTCTTGACATTGTTAAGCAGTTGTGTTTTTCACAGTTGCTGCCTTTCAGTCATAAACATGATCAGTGAAATACACCTTGGATGAAAGATGCCAAAGACCACAGAGTGCTATTACGGGACTTGTTTCCATAGTAGTTACTGGGAATGCAATTGTACACTGGAGAGTCTTTTTTATCTACCTAATTACCTAGTTTTTCTGTCTACAACTGGGCTAATAAACTTTAAAAGCCATGCAAGGATTTTATAGTGCTAGTGATACAAACAGAGCATTTGCCTTTATTCTTGCTGCTCCAAAGCTTCACAAGCTGTGCTATCCCAATTACCTTTTTTCAATGAGCATCATCCCATGAGAAATTCCCAATCCTCTGTAATCTAGCTGAATATAGGCAAAATAGAAAATAAGCATGGAAAAAATCAGTTTTCCCAGCAGGACTTTTGCACAGACTAATTCTTAGACAGGAATTTTAATTTACTCCAAAACTCCTAGGGTGATTCCTCCAGGTAGCAAGTGCCAATTTGTGCTCAATGAGAAACACAGTTTCCACAACTAAATGGTTAGTATGATGTACTTCCATTCTCTGCAGCAGTATCCTTGGCACTGTAGAATAGCTGTAAACTGCCCTTTTTTCCAGTTTGTGACATGTGGGTGATGGCTGACTGCTGTAGGGCTGCTTTTGCTCATATCAGATGGGATTTGCTTAGAGCAGCATTGTGGGTGGGGGCAAGTTCTGCAGCCTCATAGTTAAGGTCACAATCAAGCAAGACATAATTCTTCCGTTTTAAGTGTTGATAGGGGATAAATTATTCATAAAACATGGTTCTATATCATCAATGTATGTACACAGTGACTGATCTGTGGTTTGAACAATTCACATGCATGTGGAAAATATGCCACAAAGTGGTTTAATATAGAACAGCATGCAGACAGTTTGTGCTGGATTTAGAGCCTTAGGGTAAGCAATCTTTGCATGGAATTGTATTTTTAAGTAAAAAACAATCTAAAGTTTGCAAACATTCCCATCTGGCACTTTTTTTTAGTTTTATTTTACTTTTGGCTTGTGTTCAACTCTTTTAGGTGGTGCACTTTAGCGAGGCCTGCTTTGATGTCTGCACTGCTCCCGTGCTGCACTTTCTCCAGTCCTTTATTATCTTGAGAATCAAGTTAAGGAACTTGTGCAAACTTGCCCAGATTTACATCATTCACTTGCTTGTGTATTCACATAACAGGCTCATGAGAATGATGCACCTAGGAATGGTACAGAATAGAGTGTTGATGGCTATAAACTATATTATTATGCCAATGCATTAAAGTATGGGGTTTTTTTTATCCAAAAGCAGCACATGTTCTGAATAGTACCCAGTGCAGAATGATTTTTCAATTGAATTTTAAAAGCCTCCTTTTGAAATTTATGCTCACCTATTTTGGAATGTCCTGATGCTGCACATGTTCTGATTTCCTTTTTCTTCACTTTCGTTGCTGTTTGTAATATTAAGCATATGCTCATAAATAAAATAAAATAAAAAAACCCAACAAACCTCCAGCTCCTCTTGCCTGAAGGAAGTTTATTGTGTTTTTGTAAAAGATTGGTTCAGGGAGTTGAATTCCACTGGACCACACACGCTTGCAGGAGCAGTCATAAATTTTGCAATTGTGAGCATGGTTAGATCTTTTATTTATAAGTTAAAGTACCTTTTATACTGACAGAAAACAGGGAGCAGAATGTACTCCTGGTGCATCTGTCTTAATGTCAGGAATGTCTGCCAGTTTACAATTTTCAAACAGTTTGTTATAATCTCAAACATCAGTCTTGAGCGTGAACTCTTGGGTACTAAAATAAACGGAAAACCTGTCTTACTATAAATAGAAGGCAAACATGTTTTGATAAATTCATTTAAAAAGAACCTTAATTGTATGCAAAATATTGTGGAGAAAGTATGAATTGTGAAGGCCTATTTAATTACAACTGGCAAACAGAGGGAGCTGGACAGATTGTGGCTTTTAATTCTCAGCACTGCCTATGGGGGCTAAAGAATCCCAGTTCTCCCAGAACTGGTTATTATCCATCTGATGCAGCCCTACCATCTCTGAGAGTTCTGAAACACACGAATTTTACAGTAACATTGGAACAGAAGGACTGAATTTGAACACAGATCTGTGGATTTTAATCTCTGTATGCTTGGCCTGTGTGCGTATCTGTGCATGCACACTAACCACCTTAGAAGTAAGCTTTGTGTCTTTGAAAGCTTACTTGCCTTTTTTTCCAGATGCATCACTTGATCTAATAAAAGGTATCAGGTGTCCCAATAAGTCTTGCTTTGCTTATATCCTTAGGCTGTTGTAGCTGCAACAACATTAGTTAATTTGGCAGATTTTGCACATATATTGCAGCCACGTTGCAGAGAAGTACAAAGTAAGAGACAGATTTGATACATTAGGCAATCCACTGCATGTTAGTATTTAGCTTATTTTTAGACTGGTTCCTGAGAAGAGTTGGTAGACAGGACAAAGCAGAAACAACTGGGGAAGCTGCTCAGCAGAAGTGATGAGTAGGAACGGTAATTGTTTACTTCTTAGCAAATAGATGTGCACTTCCACAATTTTATTTTTTCCATTCTGCACATGAAACAATCAAATTCAAAAAACCTGTCTCTTCACAGCTTTCTGCATTGAGTACTTTTCAAATTATTAATTAATAGAATAGGAAATGTTTCTGGAAGGCTTAATCTGAATACTAAATAAGCAGAATAATTTACTACTCACCCTTTGCTAAACACAGTTTCAACTATTCCAGTTAAAAGCTACATCCTGCTGCTGCTCAGTGTAGGCTGTATTTTATGGTATTTTGACAAAAAAAAATTACCAGGAGGAAATTAAAAAGGCATTCAGTGGCTTCAATTTTATATTACATACAGTTTATTGTTTTACTAATAGCCTTTACAGTGTAAGAACATAGAAGTCTACGTAGGTATTAGGCATGATGTCCCTGAAGACAGAGACAGAATGGAATTAAATTATTTGCTTTCATTTATCACAATATTTATACTATTAGTCCATTACTGGCTGAAATGAGGAATACCAAATCTTGTCCAAGATTTTTACATCACATGAATTTAAATGTAGTTAACAGCACTGGATATCATACAATAGCTAAACAATGAAGGACTTTGGCAGGCAATGCTCTCAGAGTTATAGAAATGCAATCATTTTTTGCACAATTTTTCAACTTTAATTTTTTTTTAATGTATTATTGGGAAAGATGAATATATGCTGTAGGAATCAGGCAGCAGACACAGTCCTGTAGCAACTGAACAACAGGGAAAAGACTGTGTTTGCTTTCTCAGGGCTGGATGCCTAATTGCTTTTCTTTCTCATGGCTTTGCTGCACAGCTGGTTATTGCTGTGCAGTCACCGTGCCATCCTCCAGCATGGCCTATCCTAATTGTGGCACTGGACCTTGCTCTGGGCTCGGGGCATGTGCAGCACTGGGACCTTCTGGGTCTGAGTGCTCCTTCACAGGCTGCCTCTACACCCTCTGCTCAGCCTTTTTGCTCCTCTTCCTCCTTGGAGACAGGGATGAGCCAAGCTGGGCTCTCCTACGGGCTCGTTTGGCTGCCAGTTGGACCAACGTGCTGTATCAAAGTGGTCCCACATAGGGGTTTAGTTTACTAAACAAATGTGCTTCTGCTGTTGAGCCAGAAGGAATAGCCACTTTCTTCTCTTGCTTTTTAAAGTGTTACCACAAATCTCCAAACACTTTTATCTTTTCTTTTGTTTTTCAAGGGATGCTGTAGGTAAGTTGGAGTAGACTATCCATTTTTGGGATAAATCTTGATGATTGTTTACCTCTCAGATGTCCTTCAAACTAATCTGGACAAAAATAAACACTGGAATTTTCTGTCCTGAGTGCTTCAGACATGATTTCTCACTGACTACCTCAAATGGGTATTTTGTCATTTGGCTTCTTCAAGTTAGGAGGATAAAAAATGGGTACTGTCAATTGAAAGCACTCTAAATAGCTTAACAGCCATTACCTTAGGCAGTACCTTTTACTCTTCATTTTGTCTTGATTCCAAAATATGACCTTATTGTTATCATCTGTTGACTACTTTTTCAGATTTGCAGCCTCAGAAGATGAAGGTGCCTTCCTGTACCCAGAATAGCTCCCACAAATCTGTCTGAAAGAATATTTTAGAAATGTATTGCTATAAATCATTAAATACTTGTACCAAGGGGAGGCATAAGTAACCACCCATTAAGCGAATGATACTTTTCAGTGTCTGGCCTGGAAAAGATATGAATATATTGATGCTTCTAAGTACTGATCTTTGGTTTCTGTTCTTTTCACTATTTTATATATATATATGCAAATGCAACCCATTCCTTCAGAAAGTGAATGCATAACCATGTGCCTAAAAGCAGTTGGTATGTTACTTTCTCAGAATCTCACATGGTATTTAATAACCACAGTAGACTGTACTTGTGTACCATGTGTCTTGTTTATAGCCAGGGATCTCAAAATATTTTATAACCATTAATTGTGAACAATATGCAATTACAGATAGGGAAAGAAATTTTATGTTGCTTTTAAGTCATCTTTCTCTGAGTTTGAAAAGCCTTTTATTTTTTCACGAGCATCTGGAGGTATTAGGAGCAAGTTCAAGTGACTGAGATATTTATTAATACCATTTTAATTTTTAACTTGAAACTCAGTGCCCAAGACTTGACCCTCAAATCTCATTTTAAAAACTGGAATATAAAAACTAAATACCTAATTTAAGAAACTTTGTCAAAGATGCCAGAGTTCAAATAATAAAGCAAAATTTTATCAGTTTGTATTTTTAGATTTCTAGTAATATACTTCCTTGGCAAAAAAAAAAAAAAACCAAGTCATAGAATGGCCTTGTTTGGAAGGGACCTTAATCATCTCATTCCAACCCCCCTGCCATGGGCAGGAACACCTTCCACTGGACCAAGTTGCTCAGAGCCCCATCCAACCTGGCCTTGAACACTTCCAGGGGTGGGGCACCCACGGCTTCTCTGGGCAACCTGTGACATGGCCTCACCACCCTCACAGTAAGGAATTTTTTCCCTAATATTTAGTCTACACACCTAGTCTCTTTCAGTTTGTGTTCATTGTCCCTTCACTACACTAAAAAGTCTCTCTCCATCTTTCTTGTCATCTGCCTTCAGGTACTGGAAGGCCACAATTAGGTCACCCTGATCTCTTTTCCAGGCTGAACAAACCCAATTCTCTCAGCCTTTCCACACAGGAGAGGTGCTCGGTCCCTCCAATCACCTTGATGGCCTTCTTTGGACTCACTCCATCAGGTCCATGTCCTTCCTGTGCTGGGCCCCCCAGAGCTGGATGCAGCACTGCAGGTGGGGTCTCACCGGAGTGGAGTAGAGGGGCAGAATCCCCTCCCTCGATCTGCTGGCTCAACTTGACGCTCAAATCCCGTTTTAACAACTAGAATATCAAAACTGAATTCCTAATTTAAGGCACTTTGCCAAAGATGCCAGAGTTCAAATAAAACCACAACATTAAAAATTTCTAGTAATACACTTCCTTGGCAGAAAGACTGAGCATTTAAGTGGCCTTCTGGAAAAGCTTTCAAAATCACAGGACTTAGAGTTGCAGTTCAGTGATAGAAACTGCTTTTGAGAGACTGAAAGTGTTCTGGAAGCTGTCTTAGCAATCCTTTCCCATGGTGGGGTGTACTAACTCTTTTTGGACACTTACATTGCACAAGCTGCAGAGGAATTTTCTGAGTAACCTGCTACTTACCTTGGGCATGCACCGAATAGAAATGGCTCTTGTTTAGCTGAAACTCTGAAATGGGCTGACTCCCAGGTACACCTGCCTGAGCAGGCTGTGTCTGCAGTGACAGATGGTTGGGTGGAATTGCCCTGTGTGGGCACACAGGCTCATCCAAATCCTCATCTGCAGAAGTGATAGGGCCTCCTATAATGGGGCAGAGGGATTTTTACTGATATATTGTGATAACTCAGGGTTTTTTCTGTATACAAAAACTATGGAGATGGCATGGCTGGCTGAAGAGAAAGAAACCAGGAGAGTAGAGACAGAACATCCTTAAGATCAGTCAAGCTTGAAGAATGTGGGTCTGTTGTTTGTTTCTTGTGGTTGTTTGAGAGAGCAGCTAGTACAAGCCCTGAAGAGGCAAAATTGAATGTGTGGATATTTTACCTGATGCCAGCTGGACGTCACACTACATGTGCAACGAAGACCAGGATTGATTCCCTGCATCGAGCACAGAAAGGTAATTGTCTGAAAATCACCTCAGATGGATACTGTTGCTGGAGCAGCAGGCACAGCAGCAGCAGGGTGTGCTGGATATATGTTGTCTGCATCGATCCCGGTGCCTTTATGATCTGTGTCCTCCATTCGAGGAGTAAGTGATTGCTTCTGTGTATGACCAGATGTTTGATTTGAAGACCATTAATCAAATTTCCCAAGACAAAAGAAACATTAAACAATTAATTAAGTTATAATACTAGACTTGTAGGAGCATTCTGACTGCACTAATTAATCAAACGAAGCTGGAAGATTTTGTTTAAGGAGCTCTGAAACACTTTCTGATATACTTCAGGGAAAAGAGCTATTAGTATTGCAGAGGAGATCTGAACTATTTGGGACACCCATTTTGCACTCACATCCACTGCCAATATGATAGAATTTGTGATTGAAAGTCATAGTGAAATTATGATACAAAATCAGGATTTTTTTTTTGTATATTCACAAAGGCCTTTGTAATGAGCTGCAGTTGGGTGAGTCAAGGAAACTTGTCTTTCTGCTGAAACAGTAGAAAAATACTTTGAATTTTGGAGGTGAATCCAGGTTACTGTTTTAGTTATTAATTTTGGGGAAGTATGGAGAGAATACACAGTTAGGAAGAGCTCTATCAGTGCTTATGCTCATTATTTTATTGCTTAATGCAGCAACATCTAAGATCCATAGGATGAAGGTTCTTTCCTATGGACACTGTACACTTTCTGATGATGGAAGTATTCCTGTGTTGCTAACAGGATTTTAAAACTGCAGAAGAGTCTTGAAAAGGTAAAAATCAGAGTAGTAGAATAGTAGAACTGTCTTGAAGGACAAGCCTTTCTTAGATTCCTCTGCTGCATGACCATAGGATCAGAGGCTTTGTATGATGAGAATCAGTTCCCACCTTGCCCTATTATAAGGATGTTAACTCCAAGAGGAGATGGGCACGTGTCCACTGCTGCACCTTCCTGGATGTGCTGCAAAGGGCACGTGTCCATGACTGCTTGAGAGCCTGCAGGAGCTTCTCAGTGTGTATTGATACTTGAAAGTGACTCAGGTGAGTAGTTACTTGAAAATTTCAGCCTCGGTGATGCAGGAGAACACTTCATGTTGTCTCGTGGTGGGCACAGGCAGACTCTTTGAAGGCCAGGGTGAGAGGTTCTTCAGGATGATAGATGCAGGATAGCAACATTCATCTGTTACTGGAGGCAACAAGGACTGAATTTTATTTGAAAGCTTTTCAAACCAGCTCTAATTCTAGAACTCCTGTTCCTCTGTGTGTTTTCTGCAGGGCCTGGACAGTAAATTCATGGTAAGCCTCTTATGGTCAGTCATGCAGGAAATAAAGTAATGGGAATTAGAAGATCAGATGATTTGAAGACTGTATTTGAGAAATGGAATCATTAGGTATGGGAATAAGTCAGAAAATATCTCTCTCGGCACATTATCAGCTATAGAAAACAGGAAAATTAATGAAATATTGTAAATTTTCAGACTAACAGTTAGTACATAAATGGATGTACTTGGTTACTGGAGCACATTTTGGTCAGAAACTGGCCTCACTGTTGGGATAGGTATTGTCTAGAGAACATGACTGTGTAGAAGGTTGAGAAAATGTTCATTACTTAAAAAGTTCTGGAGCACTTAAAATCGAAAATGAAGAGCCTGCAGTTATTAAAAATTAAGAAGTACAAAGTTTCAATGTAATAGAGAATCTTTGAGAACTAAGGTAGCAAAATGAATGGGATTTTGATAGGCTGAGTGAGATAAGAGGGCAGGAACTGTATTGTGTGGGGTTTATGTGATGAACTGTGGCTGTCAACCAGAAAGAAATCTGCTAATCAAGGTTAAACTGATAGCAATCCCAGCTAACAGGCAAATAGTGGCTGCAGCATAATTTCTCCAAAACAGATGAACATGAGAGTAAAATATCTTATGATGCTTAAGAGGAAGATGCCAAAATAAAACAACATGACTGAGAGGCTAACTTGGCTATTAGCTTGGGAAAGCTGCCAGATGTATGTTTCCATAGAAACAAAAATGACAGATTTATTTAAATGGTTGCTTCAGGGCCCTGAGTCTTTCCTTACTTCCTAGAGAGGATTCATTGGCAGTGGATGGAACAGACAGGTGCCAAACTCATGAAATCATCACTGGTAACAAAACCATTAATTGAGATGGGAATCTTGCAGGCGAAGGTATTACACTAGCTGATGAATTTGGAAAAATAAACAAGCAATCATGCAGTGCTCACCCGTCTTTTGCTGTCTGTCTTTTTTACCTGTGTTAATTGGTCTAATAAAAGATATTACCTCTTCCCACAAACTTTATCTTTCTTCCACTGTTGGGTTATCATAAACCAAACATTACCATTTGAAAAGAAAAGGTGGCTATTTAGTTGTAGCTGTTACAGTTATTTATAAAACTGTTATTTTTTCTGAGAAAAAAACCATAAACACTGATTCTTCTCCAGAAAGAGAAGATGCAAAAAAAAAAAAAAAAGGCAAATATAGATGTACACAAATGTCTGTGAGGAAAAACCTTGTATACGTTATTGAAGAACTTTTAAAAATATGCACTGATTTGTAAGTAGACACTAAGGTGGGATATTTGACCAATTTGTTTTAGGAATCACTGTGTCAACAACACTGTATCACCTACATTGCCATCCGATGAAAACGTGAAATTATTCTTAGCATTTTCAAGTGTAGGGTTGTGAATATTCTAAGTTTTTCTTCAGGGTGTATCTTTCACACTTCTAGGACCTTCTATATGCGGACTTCTAGAGAATACAATAACCTGAAAGCAAAAGTGTGTCATTTGGGTACCAGGGACAATGGAAGTATTATAAGGATGAATAGTTTTGATTATCCTTAATTCTTCTTAGGATGGATTTTTCGATAGGATTACACGCAAAGGAGATTTTAGAGTAGTTTAGTAAGTTAGTTTGCTAGTTAACAATAAGTTTCCTGGGGGAAAAAAACCCCAACAACCAGAGGTAAATCTTATATTATTTCTGCATAGGTGAATTTACTTAGGCAAGTGAGAAATTTATAAACAAGAGGTTATTGTTTTGTGTCCATTCATGTAGTTTTCTTTACAGAGAGCTGTATGTGAAAAGCCTGAGATCCCATTTTCATCTCAAAGACCAAAGGGACAGAGAAGGGAGCTGATTCTACAGGTACTAAGTGCTTGTCTCTGTATATATATACATATATATATATATATATATACTGCACCTCTGTTAAGGCTTACTGGCAGTATCCTCCCTTGGAAGAAAGAAACATAGTTCCCTCTCTTTCCTACAGAGTCCATGACTAAGGCAGTATAAAAGGAGGTATAAAGCAGGTATGAATTCTTGTGCCTAATTGCAGTGCAACAGCAAAGTACAGAGAAAATGAGAAAAAGAAAAAATAATATCTTAAATATCCAAAGAGAGAAGTTATGCTGAATGAAGTACCAGGTGAAATTAGAAGTGCAAATATTTGGCCAGAATATCACATTATATCTGAATAAAGCTAATATAACCAGAAAAATGTATAACTGTTGTTTTGATGACAAACCATAACTGTTTTTCTCCAGATTCCCATGTTACAGTGTGAATTTTTTTCATATCTTTTTTTCATTATCTTTCTAAAAGCTTAACAAAATGAGTGCCCTGGTTACTCTGTTGCTATTACTGAATAACTTGCTGACAGTGAAATGATGATCAACAAGAAAAACATATTCTGTCGTGTTTTTTGTTTGTTCGTTTGTGGTGGTTTCGTTTGAATTTTGTGGGGATTGTTTTTGAGGTTTTGTTTGCTTGGTTTTGTTTTGTTCTTAGTTCCTTTCCCTACAAGTAGACCTTAAACTAAACAAAATAGAAATGATGTGAAGTCAGTTTTGATATGTGACTAGTATTTTGGACACTAGTATTCATGAACCAACTCAAACTGTGACCTGACTAGAAGGATTGTTAAAAATTTCTAGGATACAATAAAAAAGGCAAACATTTTTTTTTATGCAGAAAGAACTAATGCTACCCATAGTCTGTTTAATATTTGATGGTTTCAGGTTTCTAGTCTCAAGCAATTTTTTCTCACATAAATTACAGAATCTCTTTGACAAATGCTGTATAAGGCTGATAGTTGATAAGGCAGGACAGGGCAAATCATTTTGTGTTCATCGTTGTGATTAAATAATGTTGATTTATTTATCATCTAGGTCTGCAGTATTTCAAACTTAGAAACATGCTACTGCCACATTTGGGCATGGATTAGAGCATATCACCCAGGATGTCAAAATCTGAAATGAGGGATCAGGATGTGGTTGGGAAGGTAGTTTTAATCTTGGCCTGACATACCTGTCTATACAGCTTACTCCAATTAGTATTTATAGGTTGATTTTTTTAAAAGGTCAAGTATGTTGCATTCCTGTGATGAAGTTAAGTCTTAGACAAAATAATATTGTATGAAGCTACAGTCTTCATTATTTTATATGAAGGTATTTATTTTTTAGATATATATTTTAAATTAAACTCCGTGTCACTGGAATACATTATCTCTACTCTGGAACATTTATCAGGATAAATCAGCAATATTGTCATATGCTTAAATAGATTTATTTTTACACTTCAGAAATTCATACATTATTATTTGATAAAACAATAATTTAAAAAACCTGTAGTAAATCTTCAATACATCTAGTTATTTCTTTGAAGTCCATGGGGTCAATGTATTATGGTTATTAATTTTTATACTTCTGAGTAACCAGCAAGACTAAAGAGGAGGAAAAAGGAAACAGGGAAAGTCAAATCTGGAGTCACCATATTTTGCAGCAAAACACTCAGTTACATGATTGGGACCGAAATTTCATGAAAGGTTCTAGAAACATTATTAATATTTGAATATTATTCTTTTTCATACTCTTTCTATTCTAAAATTGTTATACCACTTTGATACAGTGAGCTTCTGCTTTCTCTTGTCTTTGGTACATTAATGATTTATGGAACACACTTGACTTTAAATTCCTGTACAGTCAAGTTGAAATAATTAATTTTGCTATAAAAATAGAGAGCATGTCCCCTTTATCCTTGAAATACAAAAAATTTCTGTATTTCAAATGTACACAGCTAATACAAAATGTACTAAAACCCTCCCAAAAATTCTGATGCAAGAAAACATCCCTATTCAGGAAAACATTCAGGTATATATACACCTAGGACTAGCTGAATTTATAAAATCAGATCACATGTTTAAATATATGCTTTGTTCAGGTTTTGAGTAGGGGTAGATTTAGACACATCCATAAGTGTTTTCTTTAGCCATGTCCAACAGAGTGTTGATTAATTTGTGTGGGTAGTAGACTTTCTAATGCTGTTTTTAATTTGTGGTTCCAGGTATTTACATGACTCGTTGTTAAGACAAGACCCAAGTGCAAAACAGCTTTCTCTCTACTCTGTTTCTTGCTTTCCATGCGAAGGAGACACATATAAAGATCCCAGGACAGGTAAGGCACATTTCAGCCCAGGTGGCAGGGTGTGTCAAGGTGCATCTCTATCGATCTTGTGGCTGTATGAGTGAGACTGTTCAGCTGTGCATCCACAAAAATACAGGATCAATTTACTAACCCAGAATTATCTGCATTGTGACTTTTGTGGAAATGTGAAGGAACGTGTGACTTCAGAAAAGCCCAATGAAATGCATGGTTGAATATTGAGTGGTTCTGGTGGTGAAATTGTTCAGGATAAAAGCTTTCTGCGATTTTCAGCATGAGTGTAAAAAAAAAAAAAAATCTGTTTTATGATTAAAGATTGAGACAACCAAGTCAAAATTACTCTACTGCTATTTACTAATCCTCTTTCAGTAAGCCTCTTCCATCTCTCTCCAGATATTTTTGTGCATCTCTTTTCAGAGCCCTTACTTCAGTATAAATGGAAATGAAATTTAGTTATACGAAGTTTCTTTTCATTCATTTTCTGTGATGACACCATTTACAGAATTTATTACTCCTCTTTTGTTATTTCACATCCTTTCTCAGCTTTGCTACAGTTGAAGTAAATTGATGCAGTAAATGACACTGAAGTTGGTCTTTAGGGGGTGTATTGTGCATGCAGAGACAAGCATGCCTGTTTGGAGGGTGCTGGGGGACTGAGATGTGAACAGCCCAAAGCCTGCATTTTCTCTAGAGTCCTTCTCTCAGGCACAACTGTATCAGGCTGATCAAAACTAGTATATTGACATATCTAGCAAGCCATCTAATAAATCTTGAATATCTCCCTTTGCCATTAGATGTGAGTTTTGTAGCCCATGAGGCATGCACGTCCCTTCCTGTAGGAAGAAGCAGGCTGCAAGAGAGAGGAGTCAGTATAAACTCAAAGAATTTACATTGTCATCTCAGTTTGCACACTGGCTTTCCTATAATATTGGCATACCATTTCATTGTGACCTCTCATCACCCTTCACAAATCTCTGTGTGCATCACAGTCAGACACTAGAGCAGGAAACACATCAGGGCTTTGGCTGGGAAAGGCATGTGCTTTGTTATGGTAGATCTTGTTATAGTCTTTGATATCTAGACTTGACAAGGCAGTAAATTATTTCGGAATTAAATGAGGTTTCATTTGGCTTAATCTGTTGGTTCTGTCATTTGGCTCTTTATCATAATGACTTGTAGTTGACTTTCTCATTGGGGCAAGCAGAAGTTCTCCCTTTGTTCTCTGCTGGAGAAGAACACTGTGTCTCTGCCTTTAGTGTTTGCAGGGAATTTCCTGAGATAAGGAAACTTGGAAGTAACTCTTGATGTTCTGTCACTGGAGAAAAAGGAAGCAGTGACAGCCTATGATTTGTCACAAGACAAGAAATAACCTTTGAATAATTGGTCTCATTACATAGAGGCTTGTTGTTATGGTAATATTATCATCCCAGTTGATGCAGAAAACTGAACAGGGTCACAGAACAGCAATTACGAGACATGTCAGAGTGAAAGAACTGGGTAAGAAATCGTATTTCAGGAAGTGATTGTTGGCAGGTTTCCCAGGAAGCTTCTAACCCAGCAATGCCTGATTCACCTAATTTCTTGTTGAAGTCCACCTAGCACAGCAATAATTGCCTGCTTACTGAACAAGGATCTCGGGATTGAGACCATTCACCCAGTCCTGAATGCACCACATTGAGCCAGGAGATTCTTTTCTCTGCCTGTCCCATTCAGGGACAGGCTGACTTTTTCCTGCAGGCCCTTAAGGGCTCCAATTATGATACTGAAACTTTCATAAATCTTCAGAATTTGTGGATGAAGTGATCATACTGTGTACATGCAGTGTGTAATATATGCATAAAGGTGATTGCAGAAGGGAAGATTTTGGAGTTGGTGCTTTTAGAAAGCTCAGCAGAAAACAGTAAAATGCAAAAATGGCTTCTAAAGAGATGGAAGATTTGGGCTGTTAGCATGGAAAAAAATCCTTTACTGTGCTAAGATGAAGTAATTTTTTAACCTTTATTTAATGAGCAAAGAGAAAGTTTAATTAAAATGAACAGCACGATTTAATTGTTGAGAGTAAAATTTAACTGAAAGAAGTAATATCAGTGGGTTGCTTGGGTGTTTATGAAGGCAAAATTCTCTCTATCCTCTTACCTGTTATTTACACCATGAACTTTCTTATGTTTTATCTCCAGTCATGGAGATGTTTTATTTCAAGTCATACACAATTTGGGAGTTGTTATATATTGCAGGCTGCAGTTGGATTACCCTGTTTTGCTGAAGTGCTGCCCATCAGGCACCCCAGTTTCTGTGCTGACAGTGTGCAGAACCTTTCCTTCACTCAACAAGAAGGAATAGTTCAGTCATTGGAGTGCTGGACAAAGATGGAGAATGCTGGCACTGACCTCCTGTGAGAACTAGATGGATCTAGGAGACTTCTGATTAGCTGCATATACAGAACTGTAATAGTTGAATAGACTTTTTTTTTTTTTTTTTAACTCTGGCAGAGGATCCTGCCTTTAAATGTTGCCTCATTGTAATCTTTATAATGTGTTCGTCCTTGAAGTGCTGGTATGAAATAGAAAAGTACAGTTTATCCATTTTAGAGGCAAAGACAGACTTGAGGGTATTCAGAAAGGTTAATTTTGACTAGAGAAGTTTTAACTTTAGCAGTCTCTGGAGTTTTGGAAGTTTTGGAAAGAGAGAGGCTTCTCCAGTAGTAATTTCACAGGAAAAGCCTAGCTTAGCTATTCTCAGTCATCTTCTGGAAAGACCCCTTTTTCATCTCCATTGACTACCATTACTTTTGGATTCTGTGAGGTGAGAGTAAGAGGTCTTTTACATTTCATAGCACTGGTTTGGGAAAAAATGATTAAGGCTGCATGGTGATCAAATCCTTTGTTTCAAAAATCTTAGATGTTTAATAGAGCTGCAGGGCCTCTAAAGCATTTGTGTGATGAAATCACATGAGGAACTTCATCACTTACTGATCACAGTACAGGGTCTCACTGTGCAGCATTTGAGTCCAAGGGCATGGAAAATGGAAGTGTCTAAGCTGAAACTTGTTGAATGGTCTTGCTTCAGCCCTTTAATGACCTGTTTTATCTGCTGTTACAAGTGGCTATTACAGAAGCAGACCTAAGTATTGTGTGACAGTTTGGAGACCTTGTAGGTACTTTTTGCAGAGGTAGAAGTGAACTAACATTTCAGCAGTTGTGACAACAGCTCAGAAACCTCAGTGCTGAAATACCTAATAGTGTACAGCTGGATCCCACCTTCACAGTCAGGTTTATAGGTAGCCAAAATCAAGAAACAGTAGTGATTCTTTCTTAGGCAAGGCACAAGAAACATTCTCAGCTTTTATGGAGGCTTAAATTCTACCTAAAATATTTTTTGTACCTTCAGTGAACAAGAAAATGTTTCTACAGGTTAAAATCAGTCTTAGCTCAACTTTAGAACGTCCTTCTTAGGCTATCAGACCTGAGGCTCAAGATCACTAGCATAGCCATCAGAGCCCTTGGTGCTTTGTCTTTCATACAATTCAAAAGACACAGTAACTTGCACTAACAGAATTGGTGCAACAATTCTGATGCTCTTAGATGACTGTTTCCTCATTTCCTTAAAATGTACTGCAATAAAACTGTCAGAACTAGCATGTGAGGAAGTGAGGTAGGAGAACTGCTGCATTGCCATTATCCCCTCTTTAAGGCTTCACCATGAGACAGGGTGTTTAAAATTAAATTATTAGGCCACTTGAGTCCAAAACTGAATAAAGCTACTGGTTCCTGTGCAACTACTGTTTAATTTTAGCAGTGCTTAAATGTGTACAGCATACCTGGTCTTGGTGTACAAGGTACAGGTTGTTTTTCTACAAGGAACTAATTTTTCAGTTTAAGAACATTCAAAATATGCTGATTCTAGTAAATTAAATAGTACCAGGGAATGATGGTGTTTATCAGAGCATTGCTGTCTGTATTGTCACACTTTTCAAAAGGCCTCCTGCTCAGTTTTGGCCTGAGCTCACTGCTGCTTTCACAAACAGGAGCTAGGCATGATTCAGGCATCAGCACCAGTCAGGAGTCTTCCCAACATGCCATCTGAACGCAGTCTGTGTTGGCAGGGAAGAGACTTTAGTAGTGTGACACGAGCCATTCCGTGCCAGGTGGCCTGAGGGCAAACCAACAGGCTTCTGCGTATTAACCTACTAGCATAGCAAAGACATGCTTAAAGCGTTTTCATTCTCTTTTTCCTTGTAAAATTAATTGTCATGGAATTCAGTTTCAGATTTTCATTTTGAGGTGAGAAGTCAAGGCCTTTGGTTTTAAAATGCCAAAATTAAATGTTTCAGCATTAATACACAGCAGCTGTTTGTTCTTTGCTGAAATCACTCAAAGATTCATTTGTGTGCAAATAAAACCTCACTTTCTCTGAAATTGCTTAGGAAAAGTCCTCAAGTTTTAGCGCTTAAAGCTCTTTTAAAATGTGGATTACCCTCAGCTCCCACAGTAGTCAGATAGGATTTGTGTGCTCAGCTCCTAACTGGAGGGCTCGATATAGAAACATGTGGTAATTACTGTATATATACATATATGGAAGAACTGGCCTGGAGAAGCACAGATGTACAGGCAGCAAGTACAGTATCTACCAGCACAAACATGCAATATTTCCCCCTTGATTTCAGTGACAGCTAGTTAAGTTGTTAGATGCATGTGTGATCTTTTTTAGTATTCTGAATGTTTGAAAATGTTACTAACTCGCCCTTTTTTTAATATTCTTCTTCATTTCACAACTTTGAGTTTACCAGCATCTATTATTACATGTGGAAAAAATTCTAGTTTTTCAAATATAACAGATATGAGATTAGTTGCAGTTGAGAGAATGTATACATATTTTGGATTAGGCTTTATGAAATACAACTTACTGTTTTCCTCTTTCTAATTCAACTATCTGTGAAAAAAAAAAATATTAACTTGAAAAGGGAATACAGTCTTAGTTAATGGATTTACGTAAAAAGTTTTATGACACTTATTTATTTTTAGACTTTCTTTCTTGTATAAACTGATGATATTTCTCTATTTCACCAGAGTATGATGGTATAAATATGTTAAAACAGACTTGTGCCAAGATATCTGTGTTCCTGAGATATCCACAATCTCCTTAATTCTTTCTTTTGTTGCTCACAAAAATTGCATATTATCCAGAACTCACAGAGAAGACCAGTTGGGGTTACGGGTGCCAATTATAATCTCCACAAATTGAGGTATTATGTATTTGCATATAGCTACAATATGTGAGTGCCTGTAATTAGACATATCAGAAACAAACAATCCTTCCTGTTCATAATCTGCTGAAAAAAAAGAACAAAAGTTTTCTATGATTTTCTGTTAAATTGATCCTTAGTAAAATTACAAATTCAGAAAGATATGAACGGTCTGATGAAAAAACAGACACATTACAGTGAAGCAGCCAAAACCTGGGCTTCTGAAAGAACATGACAGAAACAGAGGTTGCATCTGATTAAACCAATGTCTGTGAGGGGGAATGACATTGAAATGACTGGAGTTATGCCAATACTGCTTAGGTAGGGTGCACACTGCACAAGGATGGAGTCACTGGAGTTGGTACTTGTTGGTAATTGATGATGATAAGTCGTGACTTGAAGCGCAGCATCAGCATGTACACGAACATGTGCAGACTTCCAGGTTCTGAAATGCAACCCTGCTTTTGTTGAAGTCAGAATAAAAACCCCGTGTCTGCCCAAAAAATGCTGCTTTCTGTCAGGCAAGTGTTGGTAGAAAGATGCAATGGGTTAGGTAAGGTGAAACTCCACTCATTTACATTTTTTATAGCAACAACCAGGAGTCCCTTTGCTCTCAGAATTTTAGGATTTTTAGTGAGCCAGATCCTAGAGTGTGGCAGAACCTCCCTCTCCAGGGAGTGGAGCAGAGTCCTAAATATAGCTCAGTCTGGAAAGTATTTGGATGTCACTGGGGTAGGGAATGTTTTATGAGGTCTCCATGTATAAATAAAAGATGAATGCAATTAGTGCTCACCATAGGATATTTCCTTCTGTGTTACCCAAATTTACTTTTTCTATGGCTTTCAGCAGGAGATGTGTCATCAAATGCCTTTTGAATATCAAACGGTTTGAATGAGCTGCCATAATCAGCTCCATAACCTTTTATAATCATCTTTGTGGAGGAAAATTTTCCCTTTGAAATCCATATTGGCTATTCTCTTTCAGGTTATTACTTCAAATATGCTCTGCAACTCTCTTCTAATTAGTGATTCTGGCTTTTTTGTAATCTACATAGGAGCAGTGCTATTTTGGTTCCCCCAGGTCAGGGCTGCATGCACATTATAAACACTGTGGCCTCATCTTTGTGCTTTTGGACTTTCCACACTTTATTTTTGCCAGTGATGTATTCAGGATGACTGCCACGGCCCCTGAATTCACCCTGATTTAAATCTTGACCACCAGATTAATTTAGAGCCTGAGACTTCCATGAAGGGCTTGGTAGTTAGATCTGCTCAATACCTCCAGTGGTCACACTTCATTTTCTTTGAAACTGGAATGACATCAGCAGAGTTTTCAACATTATTAAACCACTTATGTAAATTACTATTTTTGCTCCTGTTGGTCATAAAATCACTGGCATCAATATTTTCTTACAGTTGCTTGGAGTCCATGTGTAAGCCCAGTGTCTTCTCTAGGACGTAAGAAGTTGAATGAACACTGAAGGATAAGGTAATATGGGGGTGGCGGTGGATATTCTTACCACTGTGCTACTTTGTAGGCAATTAGTTGTAATAAAATTGTTCACCATCACCCTTCCAGAAGTTCCAAATGGTCCTCTAATGGTACTGTGCATGAAATAAAGGGCAATTGTTGGTACCAGAAGGGACACTGACTTCATTGGAAAGAGCCAGTCTTTCCATTCAATTGCAAAGCTAGCACCTTTCTTTGTTTGGAATTTCTCTCTTCCTGATGCTAATTCCCTCCTTGAAACAATAATTACCCATTTCTGTTATTGCCACCTCTGAAATCTGAAGTTTTTATGAGGAAGAAATATAGAGACAGGAAACCTCATATTAGGGAAGAAATAATTTTCTGTGGCTTTATATTACCAAATAAAACATTGAAGACAGAAGTAGCAAGCCAAAGCTCAAGCTATCGCACAAAAAACAAGATATGAATGCTCCAACTATAAAAATCTTGATATTATTTTTTCAGTTGCATGGAATGTATGTGGCAAGGTTTTGGTAGCAGGGGGGCTGCAGGTGTGGCTTCTGTGAGAAGCTACCAGAAGCTTCCCCTGTGTCTGACAGGGCCAATGCCAGATGACTTCAGGGTGGACTCACTACTGCCCAAGGTCGAGCCCATCAGTGATGGTGGTAGCATCTCCAAGGTAACAGATTTAAGAAGGGGGGAAAAAAACTGGGCAGCTGTAGCCAAAAAGAGGAGTGAGAGGAACAGCCCTGCAGACCCCCAGGTCAGTGCTGAGGGAGGACCAGGAGGAGCTCCAGGTGCTGGAGCAGAGATTCTTCTGCAGCCCCTTGTGCAGCCCCTGGTGAGGCAGCTGTGCCCCTGCAGCACAGGGGGTTCCAAGGGGTAGCAGAGACCTACCCGCTGCCCATGGAGGATCCCACACTGGAGCAGGTGGATGCCCAAAGGAGGCTGTGACCCCGTGGGAAGCCTCTGCTGGAGCAGGCTCCAGGCAGGACGTGTGGACCCAGGAAGAAAGGAGCCCATGCTGGAGTAGGTTTGCTGACAGGACTTCTGACCCCGTGGGGGACTCACGCTGGAGCATTTGGTTCCTGAAGGACTGCACCCTGTGGAAGTGACCCATGCTGGAGCAGTTCAGGAAGAACTGCAGCCCCTGGGAAGGACTCACGTTGGAGATGCTCGTGATCTGTCTTTCGCAGGAGGGATTCCACTCTGGAAAAGGGGAAAAGTGTGAAGAGTCCTCCTGCTGAAGAGGAAAGAGCAGCAGAGACAAGGTAGGATGAATTGATTGTGACCCCCATTCCCTGTTTCCTTGCTCTGCTGTGGGGGGAGGAGAGAGAACATGGGAGTAAAGTTGAGACCAGGAAGAAAGGCGGGGTGGGAGGAAAGTGTTTGTGTTACAATCCGGTTTGAAATTGTAACCAGGTTCTTTTATTGGAGTGCTCAGAAGGCGAGAGTCAGCCACGCAACTCCTGCTGTTGGGTCTCAGCCAGATACTGTCTTTATTGAAAGAGTAATTAAAATGAGAGAGGGCAGGAGGAGGGGGAGAGATAAGAAAGGGACAGGCTAAAGCAAAGGGAATTAACACCACCAGTGGGAAGGACTTGGGAGGAACCAATGCAGGCAGGCTGGGCAGGCCGGACGAGGAGAGGCCGGCAGGGCGAGGAGTGGGACCAGCAGTCAGGCTTAAACCCTGGGTGAGCCTGAGCTGGGCTGGCCGGTCCCAGGCACCCCTGGGCACGGTGTTCTATCCCCTCCCCTGGGCGAGCAGTGGCCAGCTCGGCTCCAGGCGGACTCCTCCAGGGGCCGATGGGCAGCAGCCGGACCCAGGCAGGGGAGATGTGACCATCGCCCCGCGCTGTCGCTGCCCCTCACCCCTGAGGGCTCCTCAGGGTGTCCGCCCGCAGCCCCAGAAATGCCTCACAGATCGATGAGACAGCCCTGCCGAGAGCCCAGGTCGGTGTCCGCCTTTTATTCGGTGCTAATCGGCTTCAAAGTAACTTTTCCTAAAGTGAATCCTTACCACCTCCCGCACTTTTGCCAGAAATAGTAATTACTGCCCTGGGCAATGTGAAAACATAATAGCGAGTAAGAGAACTGTGTCTTACAGTGTGGTTGTCCAGCTAACCAAAGTTTGCTAACTTGTGCTATGATTTTGCCTTTTTTGGTACCAGACAAATTTTTAATGCTTCTCAGCCTTATCCTTTCCAGCTGTTTAGATGGTTAGTTTTTGTTTTGAGAACTTCAGAACTTTTATAGTTCTGTAAATTAAACTGAAGCTCTGGAGTATTTCCCATTGTGCTCAAATATTCACTGTGAATACTCCTAAATGCATTCAGTGTGAGCGCATTAATGCTTAGTACCTCAATACAGTATTCAGTAGTTTACCTGCTGAGTGTCTCCTGTCCTTATTAAGGTGACTGAGGGAATGTATTTTCTAGTGGGATTATGCTGTACTCTGTACATCTGAAAGACATTGCACCATAGCTGAACAACCCAAATGGACCAGCCCATTATATAAAGCCAGAGTGGGTGGCAAGGAAAAAAGAAAACCATGTCTTAGAAAATATATGTCATCTTCCCCCTATTTTCTCCCTATATTCTTAAAATTTTCTCTGTAATGTCAAAATTAAGGATGTAGATACTTAATTAAGTTACACATCAGCTGACCAGATGTAAGAGATAATGTGTGTGTTTTTAGTCCAAGCAGTGACAGACATTCCAGGTGATCTATTTTACTCACAGTCCATTACTGCAATTAACTGAGAACCTGCAATAAATCAGTCTTGTCTCCGAGCTCTAGCCCAGCTTGATGTTCTTATTTACAAACTGAGTACTCACAGAAAAGATGTACAAATCTCCAGTGCCCAAATATAAGCACAGAATTCACCATACTCTTATGGATAAATTCTGGCAAATTTAAACCCAACTAGTTGTGACATTGCTACTTTTTTTTTTTTTTTAATTGTTTTCACCTATCAGTGTTTTGCAATTGGAGTTATGAAATTATATTATGGTACTCTCTAAATGGTACAGTATTATAGCCCTTGTTTTTGAGGAGCTTCTGGGATAATTAAAGCTCAGGCAAACAGGCAGGGGGCACAAAGTCATGATAGGGTGGCTCTGAATAGTTTGATAAGCACCAGTCAAAATAGATCAAAGCTCAGCCATGCTGTTCCAGACAGTGCAGTAAAAGAAAGTTGGAATGAGAGTTTTGAAGGAAAATAACGGGACTAATTTTGCATAAGTTTTGCACTGGAAAATGCACAGGTACAATGCTGCTTGAGAGAGAACAGGAGCAGACAAGATTACACAGATATTATCCTTTTATATACTATACTACTTAAGCTATCATGTGCATGTCACTGTATTCTGTAGCCCAATTATATACAGGAAAAGTAGCTGGGTGCTGCTGAGCCTCTGAGTGGATTTTGTAGTGAAGTCATTCCATTTCACAGAGGGGAAACATAGTTTTGCAATATTCTCTGTCGAAGAAGCAATCTCCATAGAAGCATTACTTAGGCTGTGCAGTGCAATAGAAATCCGTCACACTGCTTCAGATTTCCAGTAACTGTTGTGCTACAGCAGTGGAACAGTTCAGTGTTCATGTTGTAAATAGTGTTGTCTGATTAATAATCTCAGTAGTTATGATCTTCAAAAGTCCCTCAGGCTGACTGAAAATCAAGCAGAAAATTTGTAAAAAAAAAAAAAAAAAAAAAAGAAGAAAGAAAAAAAGAAAGAAAATCCTTCTGTAGTGTTGAATAAAAGAGACTTGAACAGGGGAAATAAAAAGACTTTATATAAGATAGAATCATCATCAAGTGCAGAGACAGCATTTGTCACAATAGAACCATTTGTAAGTGCTGAAGCTTTCAGTACGTTTCACTCATTTACAATCTCTTACATGCTGCTGAGTAAATAATAAATTTTTATTTGATTTTTCATTTGATTACCATGCACTACATTGTATATCTTATTCATCATAAATATAATTTCTGAGTATTCACTGTATCTTTGTGATTTTAAGAGAAGGCAAGAGAGTTGTACGTTGACACTGTTGAACGCAGACGAGAAAATCCAAGTATTTATACAGAATAGAAATTACATCAGGGCATGCTTTGTGCTTATTGTGGAAAAAGAAGATAAATTGGTTATTCAGAATATAACTTGCTGAGACAAACTAGTGCATGTTGTAGAAATAAACACTGCAAAAGCATAAAACATGCAGGTTTTAAAGTTTGTTTGGAGGTAAAATAAATGGGCCTGCAAGGTTTTCTTCCACAGTTCCAGTTCTAGCTGGAAGCACTTGTAGCTGACTGTGAGTTTTAATTTTCTGAAAGACTAGCAAAACATCTTGATTTTGTAAAAGTAAAACTTGATGTTATATTGAGACAGTTGGGTGAGATTTAGCTCAACTTTGAGGCATGAAGTGTTAACAGTATCAAAATAGGTTATGGTTGTCTTCACAGAATGTCATGTTATTAATTTCATATGATTTATCCAATTTATCTGCATCATCTTGAGTTATGGTCCTGTCCTAGTAATGCTTGCAATTCTATTTTGTTTCATTAGAACACGTTGACAGATTTTGAGAAAAGGTTTGCTTGGAGCGAAAGGAAAGTTGGGTTTTTTTTGACAAAATCTTTGTGAAATATTGTCAAGCACTTACACTTCACACTCCGTGGCTGAAGCTGGAATTTTGTGCAAAGGATTCCTACTGTTTTGGTGTTTGGGTTTTTTTGTGGCTTGTTTTGTTTTAATCAGTGTAAAGCATAAAATACTTGTAAGCATCTGGAGTTTTAAAATAAGATGCTGATTCAAAACTAATTTCTGTTACCTGTTCTAGGTTCAGACTTCCCATTGACTCTAATACAGAGATTGCTTTTACATTTGTCTCTGCTTAAAAATAGCTGGGTACAGTGCTGGCGAGTAGTACATTCAGCATTTGTAGAGATGTTCATAATTATTTTATGTTTATGGTAGTCCTTGGAAAATAACCCACCAGGCTGACCAAAGCCTACTTTCAAAGTCATTCACAAACCTACTTTTTTGCTTGCGTCTTTATGATCTCCAGTTGTGGATGTGGATCCCTGGAAGTGTACAGGGCCAGGTTAGATGGGGCTTTAAGCATCTTGGTCTAATGGAAGATGCCCCTGCCCATGGCAAAGGGATTGTAACTAAATAATCTCTAAGGTCCCTTCCAACCCAAATCATTCTGTGATTCTATGAAATAATCAAACACAGCTGCGTCAAGAACTGCTGGGAAGGGGCGTGACCAGGACAGCTGGGATATTCCATACCATATGACAGCATGCTCAATATATAAAGCTGGGGAGAATATATAAAGATGAGAGGAGGAAAGGAGAGATATTTGGAATGATGTTGTTTGTCTTCCCAAGTCACTGCTTTGTGTGATGGGACCTTGTTCTCACGGAAATGACTGAACACCTGCCTGCCCATGTGAAGCAGGGAATTAATTCCTTGTTTGCTTTGCTTGTGTGTGGCTTTTGCCTCCCCTGTTAAACTCTCTTTATCTCAATCCATGAGCTTACTCACTCTTCTGATTCTCTCCCCCATCCCACTGGTGAGGAGTGAACTAACAGGTCATAGGATTTTGATGCTTTTCCAGGACAGAACCAATAAAAGCTTTAGTGCTATTTGATAAGCAGAGATCCAGGCAGACTAAAAGATATGGTGCCATGAACTCTTTTATGGTTTTCAGTACTTCCTCTAGAAATACACAGAGAATTTCAGAGCTCTGCTCATCTGTGTTCTTATGTACTTCCAGAATCCCACTGAGACTTCCAGAGTAAGTTAGAATTGTGAGTCTGAATGGTGTATTGGAAATGACACTTGAGATGTTTATTTTAAAGTGCAGCAATTTAGCGCACTTCTTCAAGTTTTCTTCTGCAAGTCTGCAAGTGACTTCTGTAATTTAATTCCTTTCCCACATAAACTCCACAATCTCTATATAAAATAATTTTTCTGTGAGCTTTCAGGAGAACTACTTCACAACAACATTAAACTCTACTCCTCCTTTGTTTTAACAAATCTTAATAAATCAAACTATAATTCCATCAGGCAATTCTTAATAACTTTCATCTAAGAGGCAGAAATAAATTTCCTCTGTTCACCTGTGAGTACAGAAATGTAGTTAATTATTTCCTATTCTAGCTGTTCTCAACACTGTCATAAGTGATGAGGTGTTTTTTGGGTCTTAAGCGTATATTATAAAAAGAGGCAGAAGAGGTTATGCAAGTAACAGAAATGCTGTTAGCTGTAAAAATCTTAGCACATGAACTCCCAGGAATTTCAGAGTCAGAGGGGCTGTAACAAGAGAGTCTGACCAAATATTTGAGTTAGAAATTCACAGATTTTGGGGAACTAGTAAGTAGATTGGAGGCCAAGGTGTTGTCATTATCAGCTGTATAAAAGTTAGAGATGAGCAGCTTCATCTCTGAAACTCTTGATGAGCACATCACGCCTCACAGTGTTCATATATCCATACACCTTCTTTCTGTGCATTGTTTTTCACTGTGCAAACCAAAACCAACCACACAGGTTTATATTCAAGGTTTAATTCAATCCATTTTAATGCCAAAGATGGTGCTATGAAGTAAATGGGGAGACCCCATTAAGGCTCAAATTTGCAATAAACAGACATTGAAATGATTGGAGGCTGCATTCTACTGTTAGTGAAAGCAAAAAACGAAAGAGGCCAAAATTAAAGGGTTCTGTGAAAAGTCAATGAGCATGTGCCTATGTGAGATAGTCTCTATACACCCTTTGAGATAACCTGCCTCTGGACAGAAAAAAATTAGCTGCATTTGTGGCAGGGGTGTGAGGAAATGTTTTCCATTTAAGAATTGATCAGCAGAAAGTGATAGAACATTACATAATCGGATAGTTTTTATAAAGTATTGATAATTTAGTGATTATTTAGCTTTTTATGCTGCCTGAATTTTGTTCACTGAAGATCTATTAGAAATGTGTAATTCACACTATTTTACTTCTTGTAGTGGCTACACCTATTCCATTCTTTATATAATGTATCAATGATGATGAGTAATTCCCTTGTAAATATGTTCTCATTAATGAGAGGAAATTTGAGCTATCACAGAATACTATCCTGCAATTCTGGATGATGATCTCAGCGTTTTCAGAACTGTTACTTTTTTGTGTTTCCCTGCATAACTGTGTTGTTGTCTCTCTTCTGGTGAGATAAGGAGGAAACCAAAGAACATGTAGATTAAGAGGAAAAAACCGAGAAACAAACTAACAAGATTCTTCCCATGGGCTTTTCCCCTCAAAACCACTTTTCCATCTGACTTACCCAACATTCAGCTGCATCTCTACCTGCAGGGCTTTGCGACGCTCCATGTGTCAGTGTATTTGTTGTCACAATATCTCACAAGAAAAAGGTGTAGGTTGGCAAATTTGATGTCAATCACTGTAAACTTCAGAGTGGCTTGGCAGGAGCCTGTGCAAAACATGACCAGTGTGGAGATTGGCGTTGCTGGCAAACTGTTCTGGCCATATGGGGTCTTCTGGGGGATTGAATGCAAGGGCAGGTGTGCTGCTGCAAACACTTCAAAACTGAGAAGGTTGCTTTTGTGAGAGACTGGAGGAAAGCAAAACAGCACTATTGCCTCTGGCTGTGTTTGACTCTGTGCTGCAGAAACCAGGTAATTAAATTATGGGACTGTTCAGTCACGCTGGGTTTCTCAGATGCCCTGGAAGAGATTGGTAGCAGATTGCTATTAGAAGAGCTGCTCCTAAAATCAATTAGCTGATCGGTGACTGTGATAGTAAGAGAATGTAAGACTTTTCTCCCAAAGGCTGTGGAAGAACAGCTGTGTTTCTGCAGGTGTCCATCTGGGCAAAGCCAAGGGAAATTGAATTTGGAATTTGGTGCAGGAAGCAAGGTCTGAGGTTCAAAGTGATTTCTGAGTATTTTGCAGAAAAGCTAACAAATAGTGGCTTTTAGAGACCTTCTTGAGATGAGATGGAAGGTGACAGCCTTGATTAGGGAGCATGACAGGTGGCCTCTTGGGAGTTTGAGCCCTGTGCACCCTCAGAGAATACTGACCTTCTTGTTCAACATGTGCCTGAGAGGCCCGAGGCAGCTGTACCTGTGATTGCAGACCTAGAGCTGGCCTGAGCTCTACCAGAAATGCAGGAATAGCTGAAGTGAGCCTGTGTTATAAAGTAATGTTTGATGCCTGAAATAATAAATTGGGATCCAAAAGTTATTACAGCTAGATTATGAAGCCAGCGTAGCCAATTCCCCTCCCTTGCCTGGAATGCTTCTTATACTCAATGGCAACTTAGATACTTCAGGGATAATTGCCTGGATGATTTTGATTCCAAATTTGAAGAATACTTTACGTAATCACTGGAATTCATATGGTCTCTGAATATGTTGGAGACTATAAAGATATTCAGCTTTATGACCACTATTGAACGTGTTGCAATCAACAGCAATAATTTTTGTCTTGGTGTTTGTTGCCCCTGTTTAAATGTGCTAGAAGTGACAGTTACATTAGAATTTCTAAACCTCTGCAAGGAATATTCCTCCAAAGATTTAATTTGCTTTTGTTGCTGTGTTGTCTCTGCCTATACATAATCTGCTGCAGAATCCTTTAAAAATAATTTCTTTTTATGTCAGAACAATCTTGGGGAATAAATCTCTTAACGTGGTTGAGAGTTAGTTCTACACAAAACCCTTTTAGAAGCTTTGTATCTGGGAAATCAGTGTCTGGGACTGGAACTCCAATTTTCAGCATTTAAACATAACTCTAGTAAAAACAGCAGTGGCTGTCAGAGAGACTGTGCAAGGCCTGGGAAGGAAGATTTCCACAGGAACTCTGTGCCAGGAATGTTCAGGTTGGTGTCTTATCCAGGTCAATTTTCTCTTCCTACCAAACAGAGACTTCTGCATCAGAAATAAATGTCCATACAGAAATTTTAAACACAGGGGATGAGTCTTGTAAGATGCTAAACATTTTTGTGCCAGCTGAGCAAACATTTTGTAACAGCAGACTGTGTGAAGACCTGCTGGCACTTTTGTGATGGATTGTATCAGGACCAGTCAGCACCTTCCACGATCAGCCCTTGTGTTTGCATAGAACATTCCTGAGCAATTAAAACAAGAAAAACATTGATGGTAGCCTGCAGCAAGTAAATTAAAAGTATCCAAAAGGCAGAAACCCTCTACATCTGTTCATGTATCCTGTCTTCTAAAGGTTTCTGATACCATTTATGAAAAAGTGATTAGGAGGAGAAAATGAAAACCAAGCTGCACTCTTGGTGCACTGCATATTTTTAATGCTGCAGGTCTGAATCACAGTGGAAAACCCACTTTCAAGAAGACTGTGATGTACTTGCCCTTTCTAAGTTTCTGTGCCTTTGAGCCTCTCACCCTCTGTGAAAGTACTGCCTTAGAAAATGACAACCATAAAGGGTTGTGAAGTGCTCAGAAACTACTGTAATAAGGATAAGTGCACCCTCTCTTACGTTCCAGATCGAAACCATATATAATATGGGGATGATTTAGGTACACACCAAAAAAGTTTCATGTTCATGCAATAAGTACTGAAGTGTCTAAGTTTTGGCTGACTCAAAAGTGCTGTCTGCTCTGAAATTTTCTCTGGTAATTTGTGTCTTATTCACTCAGAGGCTCATAAGACTTTTCCATGCTCTGGAAAATGAGGGCTTCAGGCTTGTTACATACGTACCCCTGCTTTCTGTTCCTGAACTTACAGAGCAAAATTTGCTTTTCAAAATCTATTTATGAGGAAGCATGTGGTTGAAAACAATGGGAAATTAATTAAATGGGAAGCTTATTTTAAAGATAAGAGAATGTTTACCTGACTAAGTATGTACTGTAAATAATTAATCCTATATCTCTTTCATAAATCATAACAATGCATATCGGACTGAGCTAGCCTGGGGGTTCTGTAAGTGTTATGCTCTGTGTGTATCCCATGGGAGCAGGAGAAACCAGCAGAGGTTTCGCATTTCATCAGAACTTTAGACAATTTTGTAGATCTTAGGCCTGCTGGGATAAGAGATTGGCTTTACATGACTTTCTCAGATGAGATGTAGTGTAAAAACGTTTCTTTGGCAACAGTTTTCAAAATGTTTTCCATGATACTGGATGTTCATGTTCGGATGAGCAGGCAGCTGGCAACTCGTGTATGCTTTGAGCAAATGCACTACAAGGCATTGTCGGCCCTGCTCTGTACTGATATGGGTCAGGTGTAATAATGGTAATACACTGCAGAAAGTAGATAAAGATGCCTTTTGTTTTGTTTGTTTCTATCCATCCAAGATGCTATAGATAGCATGTCCTGCACTTAGGCAGCTGATGAAATAATTAATTTAATACATGTGCTGAAAATCTGTCAGGCATTGTAGGGTCTAGAATACAGTGTCCTGCTTTTGCTCTCTTCTTCTTATTTGTACATGCAATCAGTAGAACTTCATGCATTTTTCATTGTACTGTATTAGCAGGATCTGCCAGGTTAAGAACAGCTAAGATCAGAAACTCAGGAATGGTTTAGGTGGTTTCTCTGGTTATTTTATAAAGATAGTAATCACAGACAGCTGTTTTCCAGGAGCAATAGAAATGCAATAGCAACTCATATCAACATTTTATTTTTGTATCAGACAGATGTAGATACAGCTTTATTACAGCTGCTGAATATGCTCGAGCTAAAATCTTTGGTTACCTCTTTTCTTAGTTTTTCATTCACTCAAAGCCATGACTTGGCAGTTTCCATCCCTGAGGATGTCCACAGTGTTAATGGTATTCAGCACACCTCTTGGTGTCTTTCTTTTACATGGCTGTAACTGTTTTCTTAAAAACTTGTTAAGAAATAAATTTCAAATTCTGCTGGTTCACTTTCTTTGTGTTCCATATTCCTCAAAGTTATGAAATTGCTCAGTAGTAATTTTAAGTGATTGTAACTATCTCTCTCTGTTTTTAAAAAAAAAAGCTAATAGAGGAATACTTGAAAATATATCCTTATATATGAGTAAGAGTACAGTAGGTGTTACAACTCTTCTTTAAAATTTCTATCAGTGACATACACTTTGGCTTTATTCCTCTGCTCCTTCACATATCAATTCCCTATGCTTTCAAGGTTCAGAGGGTGGAATTATGCACTAACAGTGCTCAAGGGGCCCCTGCTAGTCTTTGATTATGATCTTTTCTGGGTCAGATTAATAATTCATACAATATTTCTCTGTCAAAAGAAATATGTTGCCTGTCATCTCCTGTCATCTTTTTAAGGTTTATTTCAACCCTCTGATGGGACTGAGGCCACGTATAAGTTCATTTGAGGATTATACTTCAGACAAAGGATAATTACTAAGTTGTGTGAACAGGCACCAAGTAAGAGCATTCTTACATTGGATGTGTTTTCTGGATCTTCAGCTATTAGACTGTGGAGCAACTTCTCATGGAAAATGACAGAAGATCCATTACATGAATCTCTTAAAATTCAATAGATAACTTCTGACGGGGAAAAAATATCACTGTGGGCAATAAATCTGCTCTGTGAAAGAGCTGTAGATACAAATAAAATTTGCAGCATTTTTGAGGGAAGCAATACATTTCTCATGCATCCTTTATCTGGTTGCTTTAGGCCATTTCATTACTCATAACAGCTTGTTCATGTTCTTTGGGATATAAAGGTTATTTTATGTAGAATTTATGTGTTTTAGATTTAAAAGATCATATTTGATTTAAGAAAAATAATTATTACTTTACCTAGATTTTTAACTAAGAGAGGAAATCCTTTCTCAGGAGAGAGATTGAGTTGTTTCATAAGCATGGTTTTAAACTGACACCCAACAATTTTGATCAGCTTTATGTTTGCTTGTGGGTTTTTGGTTTCTGGTGTTGTTTTTCCCCAGTTATGCTCAGTTTGCCTGTAGTACTTGGGACACAGTGTTGTTTGCTGTGCCTTCTCCTATTGCCTTCTTTCAAAAGAAAAAGAGGCAAAGTGTGGCTTGGCAGTCTCATTAGGCTCCTTATTCTTTGAAAACAGTTTGAAGGATAACTCTGGGAAGAATCTCCTTGTGTAGACATCCTTGGCTTGAGCATTCCTCCCTGCAAGGGAACAGATGAAGAGAAAGGGTTGTGCAGCCCAATTGTCCAGGCTGATTGAAATCCTTGTCATCTGATGGACTTTCTGTATAACTGAGGGAGAATTGTCAGTCTTCCCTGCCTGCTCAGCCGAATGTGAGGAGAAATCTGTTAATCTGACTTTGAGCTAGAAAAATTGGACTATGTATGTTCTGCTTGTCTTAGAACCATGCTAAAAAATGGAAGCAGAAGGTTTCTGCTTCAAAGCAGTCATGATTAGCAGTAATTTAACATCGTGTGAAATCTCAGTATCCAGGTCTGAGATGATTTGGAATGCTTTACAATAAATTGAATCAAATAACTGAAGTATGATTAATATTGCGGTACTGAGATAACGTCTTCTTGTCTTTTGTTTGAAAGAGAAATGAATATATAGAAGAGTAATAATGTTAATATTTTCTGCACAGATAACTGTGTTTTTCTTTCACATTCCATCAGCCTGGGGGAGATTAATTTGTAAAATATCAGCAGGGATTACATCATAAAAAAGACTGGCATAAGAGAGGCATAGAATTCCTGTCTTTTTAAATGGTATGGATATGATTAAATTGCAGATGAGGGACTAAAACTTTTTATTCGAACAGTGTAAAAAGGTAGATTGGGCTAAATTGCTCTTTGAGACACACATTTCAATAACACTGCACAACCACACTGAGAGAATAGCAATATAACTTGCAAGGAAAGTATTAAGGACAAAGAAATTTGAGCAGATTGAAAGGTCTAATTGTATATATAAGTACTTAATCTGTGGCAAAGCTTGAGACAGCTTAAACTGCATCTGGAAGAAAAGGAAGTAGGCTTTGGGATTATCTGTGTTACATTTTCTAAGGAGAACTCAGAACTTTTTTTTTGAAGACTAAAACCAGCAGCACCTGGTTAACATGAGCTGGAATTAAAGGTATCCATAAGCATGGCCTCCAAAGTATTGGTTTAGGGAGAACTGTCGGTGTTTGCTCCATTCTTGGCTCCAAATACTTTACCCTGTTCTTAAATTCTTACTGTCCTAGGAGGGTGAGAAATGACTGTCATGAACTTTTCCCTGCCATTTTTGTATCTTCTGAGTGTTTCTTTGAGCTGGGAGAATCCTCTCATTCTTAGACAGGTTTAAGAGCTTTCTGGAGGTGTTTAACTCAAACATGTTTACCTCAGAGAGTAAAACTTACGTCCTCCTGTTGCTCACTCTGGCTGAACAACCTGCAGAAGGAAGGTTCCTGTCTGAAACAGTAAAGGAGGCTGTAGATCAAATCTCTAATGATTCATCACAGTGTGTGTCTCTACCTGTCTGTGGTCTGGAAAAACTATAGTTCTATGGCTATGACCCACTGTGTCTTTGTTGCTTCCTCCAATACCTGTCAATAACTACAATTGCAGTCAGTGTGAAGTCAACATACACACTGGAAAAACACAAAGGTCTCCCTCTACTGTTCTTGGTCCTCTCTTACATAAATATTCTGTGTTTCACACCAGATGTTATAATATTGTTTAGAATATGGCAATGTAATCTTCTGAATAGATTATTGCAATATTTTATATAAAAATGCAGCAGAAACAAAATAAAGTCAAGCCTTTTCACTTCATCTGGAGGAAAAATCAGTATATTATTGAACTAAAGTACCCTGACATCCCATAAAAGAGATAGCTTAGATTGCAACTCTCTCCAATACATTTTATTCAAATATTCCAATAAAATATATAAAAATATTTACTAGAACTGCAATTCTTGTATGTAAACCTGCATTGTTAAAAATCTCTAAGCTAAAAAATCAATTTTAGGTGTAATGGCTAAGATGCCTCTATTCATTATTTAGAATATTGAATCCACTTTTGATAGAGTTCTAATGATTATCAGTACAACACCATTACACAGTTCAGGGGAAAAGCCCAAAACCCACAAGATTTCTATCCTGTTGCAAGTTTTTTCTGACTTTTCTTTTTTATTCTGACCTGTACATTTGGTATGCTTCAAGGGAATTGTATATCAGGTGCCTAATAAGATAATAATAGTATATTAATGTAATATAATATTATAATAATTTATATAAAGTGGCTAATATAACTTTGGAGTTTCACAGTCTGGTCAATGAGGCTCAAACACTAGATTCACCCTTCCCTTGATGTTGTATTTAACAAAACCCAGACCAAAGAAGCAAACAAGCCAGAAAGAAAAAAAAAAGAAAAATAAAAAGAAATAAGGGGCCTGGAGGTGGTCACATTTATCTCACAGGAGACCTACAATTTTTTTTTTAGTGTAGAGTCACCATTGTTTCCAAAGCTTTCTATAAATTCATGAAGCAGCTCTTTAGTTTTTGTAGCAGTCACTCATTTGTGCACGGCAAAACAAGTGTCTCTGGCAAATACTCCTGGGTTCTTCTGAAGGCAGTGAGCTCGCTCTGCGGTGGTGTGTGTGTTCTGCAGAGAATACCCTGGGATGGAGTTGGAACCTGGAGTCAGCCAAATCTGTTACAAATACATTGTTCTATGAAGAGACAGCGAGAGTGTGAGGAATCATTCAGGAGAGGGATGTACAAGCCCTTCGCAGCTGGCAGCCTGTTGTGACAAACCCAAAGGACTGTGAATACCGGTAAGCTGGTTTGCAGATGATAGCTTAGAAGTATGACTGTCACTCAAGGAGAAAGATTAAAGTTTTCAGAACAGGATTTTCTCACTGATGTGGTAAGTTCCCACAGAGCATGCAAAATTCCCATGTTTCTTCCAGGGAGCACTGTCAATGCATCATCAAGAAACTTGACTTCAGCAGAAACACAGAGGAATAATTTTTTGAGGACGCCTCTAATGAAGAATTAGTCTACAGAGCTCTTGATCTACATGTTATGGAGCAATTTCTTAACAAGCCTCTCATCTTTGACATTATCTGTCACCAAGTCTAGCAATCAGCTCTGTATGATTTAACATCAGGCCTATTGGTAAATCAGCAGCCTATATAATAATTTTTTTTATGCTTTTGGCTATTGTTTGCATTGTCTTTTGATGAACAATCTTATTTTGAACATTCAGTTCGGTGCAATTCTTGTTTGTCCTTCTCTGACAGTCATTGCTGGCCAAATTAGACTAGTGGCTTAGGTGGTGCCCTAATTTAGAAGGTTTCTCTGGTTTTAAACTTCTGTTGGTGACAGCTAAACAATAGATATCCTTTGTGAGAGAACACAATTTTATTTCTAATTCTAAAGACTGTCACTCAAAACTATGGCTTCTTTTGTTCCAAAATCTACTGTCAGGGGTCACTTGTCTGAAAATATAAAAATAATGAAAAAAGAATGTTAGTACATATCCAATGTGCTTTCACATGCCATTTTTTGGTTTCTGATAATCAGGTGCACAACCTGGGGACTGTGGAAGAGCAGGAGACACCATTTGACTCCCTGAATCACAATGATTCATTCCATGTGCTTGTTTCAAGAAATGCAGCAGGTTTTGTTTCTCGTCTATGATACTTTTCCGTGAAATTTTTACTTGCAAATCTTTGCAGTCATTATAGGCAATTTCTTGGGTTTAAGTGTATTTTGAGGCTTTACCTTGAGTTTATTCAAGTAGCATTTTCTGCTAATAGAATAGAGTTTTTGAAAGAGTCTTGAAACACAGTTTTCAAGAGCAGCTGATGCTGATGACAGTGCTGCCATAGGACAGCACTTATGGTAGCACATGATGCCAGCTTGTTCCTACCCAAGAAGTCCTGGAACGGTAAAATCATAAAGACCAGCTTTGTCATGGTTGGGGCAGCTTTATAAAACGTAATATTCTATAGATCTTTCTATGCAGAGGAAACTCTTTGTACACATGTTGTTGTTTGATAGGCAAAACATTTAAATAATTCAGTTTTTTGTCCATGCTTAGCTGTTTTCCACTAAGCATATTAAACTGGAACTTACATGGTGTTGCAAGACTCTCATTCATCTCAGCACACTTTTAATGATCCCCACAGTGTGTGGTCAGAATGCCTAGTTCAGTTTAAGGTACAGGAATGACATCTGGTAGTGCCTAAGCAGTCAGTGGTAGTTCTTTTCCATTGTGGTTTTCTTCAGTAAGGATTACTGAGCTGAATGGGGCACGTCTATTGCACTTTTTATTTCAGATCTTTTACAGACTCATGAAAGTCCCCCTGTGCTGTTTTGCATTTTGGTCACACCGTTATTAGTGCTTCTACTTTAGGCTGAGATTTTGCAATGAGGTTTTGCAGGAAAGGAATAAATTGTGTGTCTGTGGCACTGAGAATGGCAAAAGACCTCGTGGATTGGCAGACGTCGTTACATATGGGCTTTCTGTGCTCTGTGGTGTCTTGCTCAGTAGAGACACATTGCTTAAGATTATTGGTTATTAACCAGTCTGTAGAAGAGGAAAAACTGGAACTCTTGCCACACAGCTCTGCCTATATTATGATAAAATTTGTTGGTTGCATATACATATGCTGATACATATTTTCATACTTTCCATGACTCAACATCGTTCTTGAAACTTCAGTTCTGTTTACAAAATTTGATATGATCCTACCAAAAGAATAGGTTGAGAGAGAATCATAGAATTATTAAAAAATCAAGAAGTACTGTGTGCTTAATTTATTGACAAGAAACACATTTGATGAGTGATATGCAGGCATAGTGAAAAATGACTTATATTTATTTGGTTATTATTACTCTATTGTTAAAGAACTGGGCTCCACTCAAAAATTAATTGCTGCCAGAATTTGCAGGTTTTGGTTTTTATTTCACTTCCATCAGTATGTCATTTTGTGAAATTAAATTTATTCAATGCTCGCTTTCTATGTTCTCTTTGCACATTATTTCCTGTTTGGACTCACAAATTTTCTTTTCAGAATTTCAGAGATGTAAATTTGGGATCAATGCTTTAATAGAGGAAGACACATGAAAATAAGATGTGAATGTCATAAATGTACTTTTAAATTATCTGATACTCCTCATCACTGCTGGTATCATTGATGGCTAAGTGTAATAACTTATTAGCTACATCTTAAAAAAATACTTAAAATTACCTTTCAATTCACATTCTAATACTACCAGACACACAGTTTTCTGTTTTATCAAAAACATAGTCAAACAGAAGTAAATTATAAATGTGTAAAAGAATTTTAATCACTTCTAAAAAATGGCATTAACTGATAAAGTAAAACTTATGGATTGTCATATTCCAGAATTTAAGTATCCTGTGGTTTGAGTGTAGCAAATAATATGTCTCAGAGTCAAGTTTTCACTCATACGTGAAATTTTAGTAGAGTTACAGAATGTCTTAAACTGTAAGGGACACTTTGAAGAAACTTATTGATGCCAAAGTAAAAACCTGCTTTTTAAATCATACTGTATGACTGGATCACCTTTTAAAATTACAGTCCTGACCCTGTCCAACATTAACGGAAGTTTTAATACTTTCCAGTTAATTTCCTCTTTCTCACCTTGCTATGCTTTTCTTTGTTGATTTTTGTAAAGACTATAAAATGCATTGAATATATATTTAATATATATGCTTTCATATGTTACAGAATTGTGCTACATGGTTGAATGGTTGTAGGTGTGCCAGAGAAATGATTAATATAAGAAAGACCCAATCTTTCCTCATTCAGCCACAAGAAACTGTCTTATAGGACCATTGCAATGTTTCCAGGAAGTCTTTTTTAAAATGCCCTGCACAGGAAATTGTGTTGTAGAGCAAAAATCTCTTATGAGTTCGGTAGACTAAGGAGGAAGACAGCTCTCTTGTCCAACTGCTAAGAGATGAAAAAGTGTATTTTAAAATGTTGGACATAATTTATCTTGGAACATATGTCAATTTAGACAAGATGACACTTCCATTAAAGAGGATATCCAAATTGCTGTTCCTGGTATTAAAGTCACAGTTCTCTTCCAGCATATCTGTTTAGTATCTTTCATGAATTTTATTTCAAGAAATATTATTCCTTTATGATTGCAAATGTACTGGTTTATAGCTTCGGTGTCAGGGTACTGAGCTTTCATTGAGGAAATTTGTTTTGATCAGATCTTTCCTCTCAAAGAGCAAAATATTTGGTCTCTGACTTCCTGCATATGTCTGATACGGATAGGGAAGATGTGAGTAGTGGTCATTATGAAGTATATTTTTACTCTTTACTGAATTTTTCATAAACCTCTCTCCTCCTGGACTCCTGAGCTGTTTATTACCTATTTGCTACCTTACTGACACTTTCTGCAGCTTCTGTTAATAAGAAGAATAATAAGAAGAACTGCAGAGTTTGGCACGACTGGGCTTGTCAACGCTGAATTCAATGCAACCATAAGCAGACATTTGGGGTACCAGAAGTGGGTTAGTCACAGCAGCACAGAGTAAAGACAGACTGTTTGATAACACACACCCTAATGTGTGTGGTTAATTATTTTCTATTTTTTAATAATTTTTACTGTTAAACAATCATGTAGCACCATTACTAATCATCTTCGGATATTATATTTGTGCTTCAAAATTAATTAGAGTAAAATTAGTGCTGTTTTTCTGCATAGAATCTCAAAACACTGTGTTACATGACATTTTTCCAATGCACAAATAGAAAGTTTATCTGTATTTCGTCTACTCAGAATTAATTTTGGAAACCTGTTCTTTGTATATGCAAATCAGAGCGTTAGTCTCCAACATGACCTACTACCTTCTTTTAAAGAAAAGAAGGGGGGAAATGAGATGGAGTTGCCATTACATTGAAAACCTACCAAGAAATATGTGTTTCTTTTATTTATATTAAATGATAGGCAAAGATGTATTGAAGCTAATTGACTTCCTTTGAGAAGTAGGTTCAGACGATTAAAGGAAGGTGTAAATTATTAAAAATACAAAGATTTTTGGTAGATCTAACAATCAGGAACAGCTCATTTCATCTGGAGTGTTAGAAGCACATAACAGCTTTTAGCCTGAGTGATTAATCTCTTGAGGTTTCTGTTTGGAAGCATATATTTTTTTTCCAAGACCTTGCTAATAATAATCCATCATTAGATCTGCTCCTCAACACAGAGATGTAGGTTAAAAAGGTATTAGAGTTACTTCCATGCACCTGTTAATGAAGGAAAGCTGCATAGATAGAAGGCATAAAGGCTTCAGAAATTCAGAATTCAGCTTCAGTCTGTATAATCAAGCAGAGAGTACTGTCAAATCAGAAACAGAGTGTCTATCTGATGGAAATATACTCCCCTCCACAGATCATTGATTACTCTTTTCTAATGAGAGCTGACTTGGGATAATAGCCAAGGAAAACTACTGTTTGCTTCACTGAAAGTTTAAATAAAAACAAAGGTCTTAATCCAAATCCCTTTATGGTGGTCTTTTTGATATCGTGCCTTTCACTCCCAAGGATGTTTGTGGAGAACGTGGTCTTGCTGTGATCTCAATGCAGAAATGAGTATCTGCTCTTTGATGCTGGGCAATTACCAAGAGCTGATTCATAGGCATGATCTGTGGGAGGCTGAAATCAGAGAGACACTGCAGGAGAACAATCGAGGCAGAGCTGCCATGTTTAAAGATGCAGTTTAAGATCACGTGAGAGGCACCTACGATTTCAGTGCTTGCTCTGCACCTGCCAGCTTTCCTATAAGGAAAATAGGAAGGTAGTCTAAGAAAATTTTGTATTTAAATGAATACCATTGTTCAGTCACTTTAAATGTGTATTTTTCAAATGGTTGTCTGTAAAAATGAGAAAAATCTACCCTAAAGGAGATAATTTATAAGATCCTTTAAGTTAACCTAGTGTTACTAAAATCATAGAGTAGGATGCTTATTTTCCTTTCAATACAGGAGTGTTACTGTTGCTTATATTTTTCTGCTGTAACTTTTATTAGTATATACCATAAAATCTTTCACTTGTATTCAGTATAGTGCTGCTTCCACAAATCCTATTAATGCTTTGCCAGTTGAGCATTTCTCTTGTACCTAACATTTTGCAGATAGTTTAATTGTTCAGACTTTAATATTAATTAGTGGTTTGTTTGCTGGTGTTTTTATGTTGTTGTCTACACCAAATGGAAAATAGGTAGGAATACATTTTGACATAATTCTACATGTTACAGCACTTTGACATGAGCTTTTTAAATGGTGATACAGAGGTCAAAGAGAATCTGTGTTATGAAGAACAAAACTCAAATGACTGTCAGAGATTGTAGGTGTCAGATCTTTGGCAGTAGCTTTTACTCTACAAAGCTGCTTCTATTGAGCCTTATTAATGCTGTGCACACCGAAAGTCCTGTGCTTACAAAATTCCCATCTTCTAAAGCATTAAATTGTCAGTGGCAGAGCTGTGAGGCAATGTGACCAGGGACAGATTTTCATTGCCAGCATAAGCAAAAATAAAACAACCTGGGTAAGACCAGTCTGGTATCTTCCAGTCTCAGGAGCTGTAAATTATCTCTCCCTGACTCAGTTTCAAATACTGACTGTCTGGTCCATTGCTCTCCATGTACAATGTCCCAGCATGCTTAGGACATTTGCTCATTTTATGATAAAATTTCAGGTAACTCTTCAGCAGTCCTGGAACTAGTGCTATTATCTCTACAGCATCTTCACCCTGCTCTTATTCTGCTGCACCTTCATGTGGGGACACTCTGCAAGGTGACAGTTCTTGTGCTGCCATAGTCCTCTCCAGCTGCATCCTGAGCTTTGAGAATTATGGTCCTTTTCCACACCTTACAGTGGCAGCGTGAGGGACAGGAGTTTGACAGAAGATGCAACATAACCAAGATGGTGGAGGGGAGAATTGTGTCTCAATGTTAGAAGTTGCACAGAATTTTAGTAGGTGACTAAACGCATTCACAGTTAGATTTGCAGTTGTCAGAAGACCTGAGAAAAGCACATCCCCAACTTTCAAGGTCGGTCTGCCAGTGCAGCTTGTTAGAGTACTGGTTTAAACTTACTTTCCAGTGTTTGCTTCCCCTTACCTGTGTGTGTGTGCTTGTGCCCTCACTGAATTTGGGTGCAGGTGACAAGGTGTCAGATTGGAATCACAGGGTCCTTGAGGTTGGAAAGGACCTCTTGAGAGTTGTACATATTTACAAAGAAAAAAGTCTTTAGCACATAGAATTTACAGACAATTTTACAGAACCCTTTGTTTTATCCTGTTGAACAAGGACTGTGATTCACATGCTGGAAATATTTTTTTTTTCTAGAAGCCATCTATGTAAAAGAAAAATTTACTTGTATGGTTGCAAAACCGGAAAGGTTTGAAGAGAAAAAAGAAGATTCCTGTGCCAATTAGATGACTAGTTGTATTTTTGAATGTAGTGTAAATTCAGTTTTAAAATATCAGAATGAAAACTATTCCTCCATAATAATTACTTTTGGACACACAGTAATATATATTGGCTGAAAAAAATACAGACAGCATGACTAATTATTTAATCAGATCACTACGTTGCTGAAACTCCAAAAGGTTCAAATTAGTGTTTGAAAACCATCTTATAGGCTAATTGTGTTTCCTCAAGCCCCAAGGGAATGCATGATGTCTCCATGGCAACTGCTCTTTACTTTTTTATTTAGAAAAGTGTTTATGCATCATACTTCACATGTTGTCAGGTATGAGGAAAACCTAATGCTGGAGAATTTTAATAGTCAGCAGCTTTGCCTTTTGCAGTATTTCCCTTAGTGTGGACGTTACACTAGTGATTTTTTATCTCTATGAGATTTTTATAATTAAGTGGTCATTACATTTTTTTTCTGCATTGCAAAATACTTATTTGATAACAAAGAAATTGATGTCTCCTTTTCTTACATTACCGCAGTAGCAATTCAACAGAGTCTGTGCCCTTAGTTTGTGTGCAAGTTTCATGTTGATGTAGCAGAGGCATCACTGCTGTGACATGGATTGGCATGGATACAAAATCTGAGCAGGACAGAACAGCTTCTTTTTGTTTGTTTGTTTGGTTTTTTTCCACTCCGTATCATATGATTGGTACTTGGCTATTTCACTGACTATAAACTGGTGCACAATTAGGATGAATACACTGGAACTGAAAAGGGAACCCAAGTTACTGGGAGTGAATAGGAGCCTGCAAAAGCTCTCTCTGCTGTTCAGGGTGGCATATACAGGACATGAACACCTAGAGCTTGCATTTATTTGCCTTTCAAATGAACTCTTCAAATGACTGCAAACAGCTCATTTCACCTCTGTAACTCTGTTCCTGCATCTACAGGTAGCATAAATGACTTGTTTTTCCGAAACACTGCAACATCTGCACTTTTGAAAAGAGATGAATTATAACTCAAAGCTTTTCACTCTTAGAGAATATTAACCGATTAGCTTTCCAGAAATATTTTGCCACCGGCAGTTCTTGCCCATTAGTGTTTATTTACAAATGATACCAAGACTCTGCCATTTCAGTCACCTGCACAGCTCTTGTAGTTGCAGTCATTCTAGAGACCTACTCAGCAGTCTGACTTCCTGCTTGTTTTTGTCAACACAGTGTTTTTGCTAGAGCTACATAACTGTATTTCTTCATATTTGACAGAGACTTGGATGGAGAGCTTTTGGCCAGCTGTTACTACCTGTGCTTTTACCTCACCCCTAAAATTTGTGCCAACATAGCTCCTACTGTGTGAACTGAAAGGGATTGGAAGGGATTTTATCTTCTCTGTGTGGCCTTCTGGAAGGGACAGTGAACTGAATGAAGAGGAATAACTGAGTCACTCTCAGTCTTGTAAAGGTTCTGGAGCTCTCAGTAGGACTGCACTGAGATTGGGGAAGCAGTGGCAGTGAGACCTGTGAGCAGTTCTGGACAAGCATCTGTCAAGGACGTTTTAGATATAGTTGGTTCTCTTGTATAAATGAGGATGGTTATCAGAGCTCTTTAACCTATTGGGGTCCCCTCCAAATCTGTTTCTACAGATTTATGGTACTTTTCAATAAGGTATAAATTTAAAAAAAAAAAAATTCTTACTTTACTGACAAGTTTTTTTACCTTCAAACATTTGAGTTCAAAGTTTGTGAGAGCAAAACTCTACTTAATGACGGGCTTAAAAGTAAGCACTTATTTAGATGATTTATCAAATTGAAGTCTGTCCTCTCAGTGTCCCATTCTGATTCTTCACCCTGTCCTTGAGAAATATGAGACCACATGGTGATGACTAATCCTGATGCTGTTGTGGTGTATTTAGATGCATCAGTGAGGAACACTTTTAAGAACATTTCCTATTGTTTCAATTAATCTTTAATAAATCAAGCAACAGCAAAACTGCTGTGTGACCTTGACCAAAAATAACACACTTCAAGTACCTATATAGAAAAATCAGTTCCCAGGCAGTTCAGAAAGCACAAATTGTTTGTCCAGAGTAATCATCCAGTAATGATCATATCTATAAAGAATTTGTAATTGGTTTTTATGGAAAATATACAAACAACACTCTTGCCCCTACTGTGCTATAGTAATAATTCATTTACCAGTGGCAGCTTGATAATAACAAGCTGCCAGTTTATATTCTGGCTTGCACTAATAAGAAATTTCAGTCTCCTGTTCTAGTCCCAGAGATGTACATTGGAAAGCAGGACTAGACATGCATTGTGTATGCCTAAATGCCAATTGATTCAGGCATTCAGTTGCTTCCATTAAAGCAGGTAAACCACTTGCTTGTGGTTTTTATTTGCACAAATAGCACAGTTATAAATGTGTACATTGCCATGACTCTGAGCACAATCTAGTTGTTAACAGTTGGCAAGAGAGGAAAGTATTGGATTGAAACGTGTTTTTTGTAGTCTTTTTTGATTTGTTTTTATCCAATAGCAGTAATAAGCAAGAACATGCTGTAGAGTGAATGCAAACCCTTCATAATGCATTGCTTTCTCCAAAATCTAGTAGCAATAACCTTGGTGTTATTTACTTACTGTTTACATTGAATATCACCAAAGAGATGAGCTCTAATGTTCTGGGAATATTACACATATATATTAAGAGTCTCTGCTTGAGAATCCTGGGTGATTTATTTAATCTAATCGTGATTTGTTCATATGCTTTACTTACTACTAAAAACATTTCTTGTATTTGACATCCCCATCTCTGAAATCTTCCTTTAGATGAGGAGTATTCACAGCTAAGGCTTTGGCTTTTATTTCTGTCAAAAACATAAAGCATAGTTTGGTTTAGAAGTTTTGGGTCTCCTAAGAAGCTCAAAGAGAACAAGGGGAGTTGCACACTATTTGTCAGACTCATGTCTGCAGGCAGAACACCTGCTAGAAAAAGTCTGGCTGCTTTCTGGTGCGTTCTCAGTTCTCCTATCGTGCAAGATAACAGTAGAGAATCTGCTTTCAGAACAAATAATAATATCCATTTTCGATATTTTTAGTGACCTTATTGGATTTTACATCTGTAGAAATGCTGGGGTTTGTCCCTTATATCACAGAGGATGTTTCCAAAAGAAAGGAAAAATGAAACTGTATAAAAAATGAGAAAATGAGAAACATTCGAGAATGCATAATCCTCGTCTAATTGCAATTTTAACTCCTTTGGCGAAAGTCCTGTCTCAGAAGCAGAAATGTTGACTTCAGTAAGCACTTCAAGCATGCTTCTCACCTCTAGGCTTAATTTGAAATGAATAGAAAATGAGTAGTTGATGGAAATCTCTTTTTCATAAGTAATATTTTTTTCAGGTAGGATGTTTCAAATTAATTTAGATGCCAACTAAAACATACATATGCAGGGCACAAGGAGGAATGAACACTGACCATTAATCAAAATATAAATGTATAGGCTTTGAGTTAGAGATAGTGAATAAATCAACATTATCCTAAATATGAATATAACCTCATTATTTTCAAAGCAAAAACTTATGTGGAATGCGAACAAACAGTCTCTTAATGGTAATATTCATGGTCTGGAGGCCTTTCTATAACTTGTCTAGAGCCCAAGGTGGCCTTAGCTGTTAAAAGTCTCAAAGTCAGTTTAAAAAAGAACCAAAACCCCCCCCTAAAACATGGTGACAGTAACGTCTAACATAGGTAGGTGTTGGGTGGATTTTTTGTTTGTTTGTTTTTTTTTTTTTAACAGAGTTTGAATACAAACAAAAAGTAGAATGTTTTTCTGTCACAAACATCCAAGTAGTGGATCTCACATGCAGTATTTACCTAGTTGTACTTACTAATGCTATATTGGCCCTGTTTATCAGTGCAGCACTAAACTTTGGGCAGTAATTGTGGGAGAGTTGTGAAAGAAGGGAAAAGAAAAAGGTAGAAAATGGAGAGCAAAGGGTTACAGTTTCTTTTGTTCATTGTTTTATTAGTTTCCCATTCCTTTTGTCCATATATTAAAGCAATACAATAATTTGTATGATTGCCATTAATCAACTAATAACCTTAAAGAGACCTGTCAATGTGAGGTGTACAAGGAAGTTTATGGGAGAAATGTAGTTATGTGGTAACATTGGGATGTTAACCTGGAAACAGAAACCCTGATGGATCAGTATTACAGCCACTATCCCATAAAATCCATGGGTGCAAAAATACCATGTAACATAGGGGCTGCAACCAAAGATAGGGAAGGAGCAGTAGGAATAGATTAACTCATAAAAAAAAGAAAATCTAGTCTCCATAAAAAGACATCAATTAAAAAAAAGCCAAAACAGAGGAGGAAAGAAAACAAAGAACTCAGAGAAACAGATTGCGTTTTATGGATGTATTTTTAGGACTTTTCATGGGTGACAATCGCTTTAGCAAAAGAGCTACTCTGATACAAGTTTCCCCAATACTGAGTATGGTGCACTGTGTTTGTGAGTACAAATATACAGGCAGGATAATATTGAAAGATTTTTAGCATGACATCAGCAATTTAGTACATGTATTAATTTCCATATAAATTTTATCTGAACATTTCTTTTAAAGCTAAATTTCTCTAGAAACATAATGAAAATTAACCTATATTGTTTTTTCATTAGTTAAAAATATCATCTGCTAATTTAAGCCTGCCTGGGGTTGGTTGTTCTGTACCACAGAGGCACATAAAAGCAGATATGGTGTATTCTCCCCTTCGGTAAAGAAACAAACATTTCTCCTGAGATGCCTGAGGATGAAATGGAGTATCAGAAGACCCAGTCAATCCCACATTCCTTTAATGGTGCTAAAATGTCGCGATGTAGGTTAAGGTTTGAGGACAACAAGAGTTCTCAACTTATTATTTGAACTTTTCACTTCTGAAGTGTTCTTCTTTGGTATTGTAGATATATTGACTAAATTCAGAACATTAAGAAAACGTACTCCTCCTGTTCACCAGAGTAAGAAGAAGCCAATGTGCCTGTGCACTCACATGCACACACATTTATTGTATGCAGTGTAGTTAAACTGAGTAATTAATCAGCTTGATTGAATCCAAGAAGAATGGAAAGCATAACATTATTACGGTTTCTCAGCATCAGAGACCATGGAAACTAAGGGAATTTTCCGGGAGAAACAGACTGGAGATTTTGATGAAGGTTAATCTTTAGAAACAATACAGGCTGCAGAAGACATAAACTAAAGCAGAATTTCATAAACATCAATTTCAGTTTATTAGGTAGAGGGTTTAATTTTGGCATCCTGAAATAATAGATGAGATACTTTGCTCCATTTTCCTTTCTCTATATATTTATATGGCTCTCCTCTTTTTTTTTTTTTTTTTTTTTTTTTTTCATTCGTTTTGTAGCCTTTGCAGATCTTCTCTGACAACCCATTAAAGCTGTCAGTATTTTTTTCTACATCATTGCCTTTAATTCTACTCCTGTCTCATTTTTTCCCATCATATTCTCCTCTCCTCTCTATCCCTCTTGCTGTTGTCTACATTTTTTTTCTTTCCAGCTCTCTTGCTGCTTTGCTATCTGACTCATTATTTGAAGTAAAACTTTTCTCCTTATGATCAAGAATCACAGGCATGATTAACATGATATACTCTTTCCTCAAACACGGACATTTATCCCAAATTGTGGGCAAGAGCTTCTGAGTAATGTGATTTAAGAGTATATGTTGAATCCCTGTCGTTTCAGCAGAACATTGATTACTACTCTGATAATGTTGTTCAAACTCAAAAAGACTGTCAGTAATGTGGAAAAGGTACGATAAGCAGGAAGACCATTCTGATTTTGATGTGAGGAGACAGCACACGGGAACAAAATAAAATCCCTTAATAGCAAAGGCTTGTAAAAATAAGCAAGGCTAAAAGCTGGGGGTGTATTTATTATGGCATGTGCTGCAGAAGCTCTATGGTTAGATATTTTTACTCGTGATATCTTGAATAACTGGGAAATATATCAAATAAATACTGTTTATATATAATATAGACAGACAGATCAATGGATGTAAGATGTCTGGAGCAATGGGAGCTGTTTAAAATCACACCCCTGCATTTGTTTCACTTAGATTTTTATGAGATTTTCAGAAGTAATGAGTAACCTTCAGTGTCTACATCCTGCTGTCAAAAAGGGACTTGTTCTAAGCTCTTGCTGTAAATTACATTCCTCTCTTTCCCTAAATGTATTCCCAGCTATGCACCAAAAAGAGAAGCATACTCAATCAGTAAAACCTGTTAAGTTTGCTCTAAAAAGAACTCTGATAAATTCTCAGCCTCCTAACCTGGGGTCTTCCAATGCAGAAGGGCCAGGATAAGGGGTTTCATAATGAGAGGACTAGTAAGAGGAATCATTAACAGTATTAATTATTGCTCCCTCAGTGGTGTCCATGTGCTGGCTTGGCAAGATATGGGAAAAATGTTTCCATTTATCAATGGATAAATGGACAAGAAGGTTGTGCAGTACAACTTGCATAGAAATGCAGTGTAAGTTCTCTGAAAATGCCAAGGAGTTAATTGTAAAATGACTTCTTATTAACAGCAGAGCTGCTTTCACTAGATTGCACAGTTAGTCACATTTGCTAACTCATGAATGATGAGCTCTTTGGAAAGTTCCTAATTCATTATTGAACACTGTCATTCCAATCTCTGGTGGGCTCAGGCAGCAGAATAGAGAGAGTTGGGGCTGTTCAGCCTGGAGAGAGAAGGCTCTAGGGAGAATTTTGAGCAGCCTTCCAGTGCCTAAAGGGGCTACAAGAAAGGTGGTGAGGGACTTTTTACAAGGACATGTAGTGATAGGACAAGGGGACATGGATTTAAAGTGTAAGAAGGTAGGGTTAGATTGGATATTAGGATGGAATTCTTTGCTGTGAGAGTGGTGAGGCACTGGAACAGGTTGCCCAGAGATGCTGTGGTTGCTCCACCCCTGAAAGTGTTCAAGGCTGGATGGGGCTTTGAGCAAACTGATCCAGTGGGAGGTGTCCCTGTCCAGGGCAGTGGGTTGGGAATAGATAATCTAGATGACCCTTCCAACTCAAACCTGTTATATATAGATATTGAATGGTTATAATTGTGAGGTGGCAGGAATTGTCTGTGGTTCAGAATGAATGTAACAGAAACTATTAATAATTTCCTTTCCTACCATCCAGTCATTCTACTCCTACTCTGACATTCATGAATGTAACATATCCCTCCAAAAAGGATAGCTTACGCAAGTTAATAATATTCTTAAACAAGGATTTAGATTTTTTTAATACTGAACAAAAAGAAGCACTGCAGTCTTTTGTTAATTTCCTAACTCTGTCCTATGTGTTCTGGTCCTTGTATTCTATGTATAAAAACAAATGAACAGATACGCACCATATTCAGCAACTTGTTGACTTAGTATTTTGTAAACTGAAGTATATATTAAACTAGGTATTGTTTTTCCTCATTGTAGTCGATGGCAATATTCTCAGGAGTGTTATTAAGTGCAAGAAAAGGCTAGAAAGCTGGTTGTGCCTGAGTTAAATGAGGGTACAATAGATTATTCTTTCAAGAGTTTGAAGCCATTTGTATTTAAAACATTTGTTATTTGTTTTTGTTGTTGTTTGGATTTGAGGGTTTTTTGGGGGAGGAGAGGTTTTTTTTAATGAGATAACATTGTGCAGTCATTATTTGCATGAAAAGTGCACTAAAACTTGACTAAAATATTTTAATCAGTCACTGAGGGACTGTGCTAATGCCTTCATATGTTAGATTATATGCAAAATGAAGGACTGTATCATGCAGGCTCCGTGCTCTGAAACATAATGTAAATCTGTAAAAGGAATTGTTCATTCCAGTTAGGAAGCAGCAACAGTTGTTTGCAAGACAGAGACTCCATGTTAGCCTAAAGGCCTTCTAGCAAACATAGTGGAAAGCTCCTTCAGAGACTAGGTGGAGTCAGTAATACTGTGTTGTTTCTCAGCTGGCCAGAAGGGCTCTAATTCTGCCTTTTCCTGACTTGCCATTTCAAAGTTTTGACCATGACAAGGTCACAGCACAGCCCAAGACCACCACGGACTCTGCCATGTGAGCACCACACCCACCAGATACTTAACTCTGTGCAAACCGAAAAGGCAACATTTATTAGACAGGCACAAAGCCAAAAATCATACATCATATGAAGACCACATGAAAATCTCTTGAAGTCTAGATGTAACTAATATGGATGAGTTAATTTACTCTCTCATGCTGAACACTCAGGTTTCATTACATACCTTCTCAGAAACTAAGTGAAAGCTGAGATACTTTTCCAGGGTCTTGATTCTACCTTGATTATACGGAAAAATTCTGAACATGTAGCACTGATGAAAAAAATGTGGTATTTTATGTCACTAATAACCAGAATGGATTTAAAGACATGAAGTAGGCATTTGGATGGAATTTAAGTACCTAAATCCAAAGCTGCAGTTTTGAATATTTTTTCTCTATTAATATATTTATGTGAGATTTGTAAAAGATCTGTGAGATGCTGAGGTTTTAAGTGACTTACCAAAACTTTATGTGGAGTATCAGTGTCTGAAGAAGACCTGGATATCAACTTGTATTTCATATGAAGAAGATAATGAACAAAATACAGAAACAGCCTTGGACCTGCACATGAACCTGTAGGGTAGCCCTGTATGGTAGAGGGTGTTTTGGTTGTCTAAGGCTTAATGATGATGCTGACAGGGTTGGGTGAGTATGGGTAAGAATCAGAGGGAACCCCAAAAAGGCAGATATCATGGTGGGAGTGTCCTGACCAGGATGAAGAGGCAGGAAAATTGCCTTGTAAGCAGTTGGGAGAAGGTCCTGAAGGCTGGCCCTTGTTCTTGTGAGGGACTTCAACTTACCAGATGTCTGCTGGAAACACAAAGGAGAGGAAACAGTCTAGGAGGTTCCTGACTGTACACTGGCAGATCTCATTCAAACCTTAAGAGCTAATGTAGGAAATAATATAAAATGACAAGAATTCTCTAATAAAACACTCCATTTAATTGTATAATTTACAAGTATTTTTAGGATTTCTTTTATTGCTGTTCTTTGATATTGTCAGTAATTTGGATGATCACCCTTGTACAAAGTTTTGAAGTCTCTAACTTCTTAAATTATGTTTATTATGTTTTGTAGATGTTCCCTTTTCAAATGATTCTTGAAATGTAGTGGTGACTTATTTACAATTGGGAACACATAATGATGGGTTATTAAGAATCTATGTCCATTTTCACTAAATTTGTTTCAAGAGTAATTTAGATTAATAAAGCAAAAATATAGCTTTTTAAAATCAATTATAGAATAAACTGTCATTCAAATACTCTAGCCCTTACCATTTGTACACTTTACTATATTTTACAGATGTAAATGTTTAACCCTGATTTGCAAGGAGGGAAATTGCGATATAGGTTGATATCTTAGGCTTGTGGAAGCTGCTGTCATAAATGAAGGAATAAAAGCCTGTGTTCTTGTTCCATTACTGGCACCCTGTCCACTCCATCATCCTCACAGAAGCAAAACCAGCTGATGAGATTCCAGTTGAAGCTGTGGGTGTCAGCTTATACCTGTGAGGCATCACAGGCTCTGACTTCAGTATAAATACCTAAGAACTTTCATGAATAGGCTTGGATCTGGGGTAAACTTTCAGAATTACATCTGATGTCCAGTTTCAGCGGCAGGAAACACTAAAAACAGACTCACAGCTGTGCCACTTGGAAACGATCTCTCATTAATCTTCATTTATCTGGTTATGTTTAAGGCTTAGAGCTTCAAACACATTCATATGAATTTGTATGAATATTCACATTTGTATGAATGAGTCATGCAAAATTCATCCTATAAAGGTGTTGTTCTGGGGCACCTTTTCTGATGCATTAGGCGGGAACAAGGGCAATAACACTTCCTGCTAAGAAGATAAAAAAATGGTTGATCCTTTGAAATACATTTTGCTAGAGAAGACATTTTGAATAAATTATATGTGTCTGTAGGAGAAATACACTTCTAATGAAAAATATAAATACCCAGGGAAAACCTTCTAAGTATGTGCAGCCAAAGGAGTTACAGGGAGGCAGAAAAAGGAGGAAATTACTTGTAAAAGGATGAATGAAGTAAGATTATTTTGGAGATGAGAAATAGATTTACACAGAACTTTTTCTCAGTATTTCCCAGGATACATCCTGTGGTTTTAATTTCATTGGCTTAAAGGAAGTGCTTTTATTTCCAGAACAGAAATCATGGCACACAGAAGGAATGCCCAGAGTATGCAGTGCTAAAGAAAATGTCAGTGACTGAAGGCACAATACTCATATCAGATTGCATTCATTTGTCTAAAGTAATGCTGGAATTCATTCATCCAGTTCAGTGAAACACAAGACTTTATCTTTCAGAGATGTACTACAGGGCTTTTTTTTCCAGACATAGTGAATGACATGAAGATTCATGATGGAAGAAGGTCACCTTCCTTGACTGGATTTGTCCAGTATCCTCTACATAACCAGGAGTGATGTCCATCACTCCTGACACCAAGATGTTGGAAATGTATTTGTGACCAATGTAATTTAAAAAAATAACAGTAAAGAGAATTTGTTTATAGGACTACCTACCAAAAATAGGTTGTGATTAATAGTTAAAGATAGACTAAAGGAAGTACTGCAAAGCCCTGAGGTCTCTGTATTGTTAGTACTTACTGGAAATGGGGCATTACTTTGTATCCATGTCTAACATGGCAGGCCTCTCAGAGTTACCCTGACATAAGCACAGAATAACAACAATGGTCATGTGAAGTTTGAAATGGTCCTGAAGCTTTTTTGCTCCCTTACTAAAAGCGGACACAGCTGTAAATGGATTTGTCAGTTCTTTTCGGCATGGGCCAGACTATACATAGTCAGTGAGCATTGGCTAACTGCTGCTTTTAGAAGTAAATCTCTGACTGATTTCTGTTCCCATTCCTGTTATTGAGAGGTGTTTCTCAAGTATGCATGCAGATTGCTGGAGAGCATTTGATGTAAGTAGTAGAATGGATCAGAATAACATTTCTTTAAAGATAGATATGTAGGCCCTGGTTTCTCTTGAAGAAGCTTTGTGACAATAAAGCAGTTCTGCCAGCTCACAGACAGCAGAAATTTAGTGACTTCAGCAGTGTTGTCCTTTATATTATTCTCCTCCCTGAGCTACACAACATGGGTTAGGCAGCTTAAAGCCCAGACCAGCTGGCCTGCTGACTTTGCAGGCTCACTTTTTCACACTGTTAAGAACAACAAAGAAGCTAAGTTTATCTTAAGTGAATTAATAAAATGTCTGCATACTTGAGCTTTTTGATAGGTTTCTTGCCACAATCTAATAGCAGCAAATTTGGAGTGAGTAGAATGACCCCAAGGGAAGTTGGGTAATAGATACCTTCTTTTGGCCCATCAGTAAAGGCATGAGGAATTCCTTACATTGGAGAAAAATAGGTCTTTGTGTCAGAGACATTGCAGCATAAGGGAAAATATTTGAAATAAAGGTATCAAACATTTGTCCATCAGCTTCAAAGCACTTACAATGTTATGAAGGCTTAAAAGGCACATCAGAGAAGAATAATTTCCTTCTCCACCTACTCTATTCTGTTGTTTCTTTCTATGAGTTCCCCATAACAGAACATTGAGTTCTCTGCTGACTCCCTGTAGAGCATCCCTGGCAAAATGCTGTTTTAGAGCTGTCACACTTGGCAAAGAAATTGTGTCAGTAGGTGGAAGGAGATCAAGACACCAAGCGTATTTTTAGGCTCTTGAAATATCTACTAGTCCTTTGAGTTTACCTGACACACAGCCCTGGACAGCACCAAGATCATGCGTGTTTCTGTTCCCCCTCTCCTGTCCTGTTCCCTTGGTAAGCATATTAGAATGAAGAATTGGGTTCAAAAGTTTTGTGAGTGTCAGATGTGTGTATCAGATTGCAGAAATTAGTGAAAGCAGAAATTGCAAAGTCTGGGCAAAATTCTGGAGTAAAAAAGCTGTACTATCAGACTGCAACTGTGCTGGCTGATTCAGCTGGGATTTGGTTGGAACCCTACAAAAAACCAGCACTGCACATAAGTTTGGGATGAATTGGCCTTTATCCCACCTACCTGCCGTGGATAAACGAGACAATTTTACCCCTCAACTAACAACTTGGCAATTGCATATGCTTTCATTAAGAAAAGAGATAAAAGGGTCTGCTTGTAGCTCTGATTTCCATAGAAGAAGTATGTTTTTCTTTAGTCATTCAATAAATGTAGTAATTTTTCAGTTCAAGAAAAATTTTTGTAGGTTCAGGAATTTGGGAATCTGTGAAATTCTATTTATGAGCAGGATTAGGTGGTAATGATTTAATTGATGGTTGAGCATGCCGACAAACCATGCATAAAAGATCTTTTCAATAATTATATATTTTCATGGCGTGGCAGGTTTTTGTAATTCAGGTCCCAGACAGTAATTACAAACCAGATGCTATTTTAGGCACAGTCTGCAGCACACCCTTGGTAGTTATTCTGAAATTCAAAACAAACACAAAGCCACCATTGGAACACTTAAGGCAGAAAGACGAATTAAATTGAGCTAATGTGGTATCACACATGAATTGCCATAAGAATACTGTATATATTATTATAACATTTTCTATCTGGGTTCGCTGTCATGGAGCATGACTGGTTTTGGTGAAATTATTTTTTTAAAGTTTTGTGTTGAATTTTCTGGGTCAAAAAGCTCAGGTTTCATTTGCAGACTGTATTGCATAAAAATCACTGTGTGTCAGTATTGGGCACTTGGAAAAGTCAGGATGAATTGTTTCCTGCTTGTGGTGGTTTGACCCTGGCTGGAGGCCAGGCACCCACCAAAGCCACTCAACCTCTCACCTCCTCAGCTGTGCAAGGGAGAGGAGATAAAATGAAAGGTTCATGAATTGAGATAAGGGCAGGGAGGGGTCACTCACCAATTACTGTCACAGGGAAAAGAGAGCCAACTTGAAAATATTAGTTTAATTTCTTACCAATCAAAATTAGGGTAGGATAATGAGTAGTAAAACAAAAGTTAAAAACAACTTTCTCCCTCCTTCCTGGGTTTAGCTTTATTCCTAATTCTCTACCTCCTCCCCCACTACTGGTGCAGGGAGACAAGGAATGGATGTTACAGTCGGTTCATCACAAGTTGTCTCTGCTGCTGCCTGGGGAGAGGAGTCCTTTCCCTACTTGAGCACGGTTATCCTCCCACGGGAGACAGTTCTCCATGAACTTCTGCAACCTGAGTCCTTCCCACAGGCTACAATTCTTCATGAACTGTTCCAGTGTTGGTCTCTTTCCGTGGGGTGCCATCCTTCAGGAACAGGCTGCTCCAGTGTGGGTCTTCCATGGGGTCACAAGTCCTGACAGCAAACCTGCTCTAGTCTGGGGCTCCTCTCCTCAACGGGGCCACAGGTCCTGCCAGGAGCCTGCTCTAGTGTGGGCTTCCCATGGGATCTCACCCTCCTTCAGGTGCATCCACCTGCTTCAGCACAGGCTCCCCCGCAGGCTGCAGGTGGGTCTCTGCTCCCCGCGGCCCTCCCTGTGCTGCAGGGGCACAGCTGCCTCACCATGGGCTGCACCAGGGGCTGCAGGGGAACCTCAGCTCCGGCACCTGGAGCTCCTCCTGCCCCTCCTCCTTCTGCACTGCCCTGGGGGTCTGCAGGGCTGTTCCTCTGACAAATTCTCATGCCTCTTTTCCTTGGATGTGAATAAGATTTTTTCCCTTCTTCAATCTCTTATCCCAGCGGCATCTGGCATTGGCTCTGTCAGACATGGGGGAAAATTCTGGCAACTTTTCACAAAAGCCACTTCTGTGTAGCCCCCTCACTACCAGCACCTTGCCACACAAACCCAATACACTGATAAAAATCAAGGCTTGTTAACAAACTGTGAAAGCCATTCCTGTAACAGGACGTTAGGAGAGCCTAGATAAGAGGCATAATGGAATTTGGAACAAGATAATGTCATACTTTGCCTCTGAGAAATATGAGATGCTTTACTTCTGTGAGTAGCTAGCTATCATTAGCATTAAACACAGGATGTTTTGCATTCCTTGCACATTGAATTGCTGCTGACTCTTCTTACACCCAGAAACGTGGTTTTTGCTCAGGCAACCTGAACAAATAATCATTTACAGATTTATTTCTTTTTTCTTTGCCACATATAATTACCCTTTTTGAAACAGTTCATAAAAGGTGCCAAAGGGGAAAGGAAATTAATATAGAACAGTAAATCCAAATCTCCTTTCCTTAGAGTTCCTTTCTCTTAATGACAGTAACATTAGAGTTTGCTGTGCCTTTGGTTTAAATAAAACTTCCAGAAGGTGTTTTCAATTAATTGTTTTGTTGAGACAATTGGATAGTGTATTGTGTCTGTTCCCCTGTATCCTGTAGTAACTCCTTTCATAAACACAGCTCTCTTGCTTGTCCATTTGTTCTCTGTGTTGCTGAACATTATTTTGGACAAGTGTCAGAATGCTGACATCTCAGGCTGTGTTATGGCCTCAAACATTTTATTAAGGTACTTATCCAAACTCCTAGACATCAAATGTTTGATGTCTTTAGGAACAGACACGAGTAGCCATTGATTTTGTGATTTGCTGTCACCTTGGATTTTGCAGCATTCCTGAAAAGTGTTTCAGGCCTGGCCATTACTATTAACTCATTGAATTTCAATCTGACAACTTATTCTACCATGTTCTGACATTCTGCAGCAGTCCTTATGTCCCTACACCTTTGGTCTGCTACCTGAAGACAAAGGGCACACTTTTCTAATGAAAATGTTGTTGTGAGGTGAGTAGCAGATGAAATGTGAGTGAAGGCTGAAACAGCTCACGACCAGCTTTGCCTACTAGACCTGGGCTCACTGGGAAAACCTCAGAAGAAATCAATGTGTGTGGGAAAGTTTTCTTATATATGAAGAATGAGGACAGCTGAACCCATCTGTCCAGTAAAAATCACTGAGGGAAAGATGATGAGGGAAAGGTTTTGAGGAAAAGAGGAGAAGGCAGGTATCAGAAGTGAAAAAGGAAATAAAACCAGTAGACAAATCAAATGAAAGTCTATCAGGCATATATCTAGACAAAATTTAGATGTTATTTCTACTTGCAACAGAATTTCCAAACTAAAACTTCTTAGATCTTGTCAGAAGAGCTCCAGAACTTTTGGAGGTTTAGCTCAAATGTGCTGTTCTCCCTTAGCAGGGTGAGGGCAGAAAAGGGAGTGGGAGAGAATGGCACTCCAGTTCTCAGGCAGGTTGGAGGAAATGAAAAAGCAATTCAGCAGAGCCCCACACCCAAATATAAAGATGCTCCTGATTAAAAGAACTTTTTTTTTTTTTTTTTTTTTTTTTTTGTGAACTCGACCTACTATTTGGCAGTGTTTGGAACAATGAATTTTAATTTAAAGTGGATTTAAAATAAGAGGAGGAGGAAGCAGCTTCCTGTCCTTTTTTACTGAGACAAGATACAGCTCCAGAGTCATGCTGAGGATTCCTTCTTCCATTTCAATCCACTTTAACTTTTCAAGTACTGTAGAAAGGGAAGAAGTCTTGGGACATTTACAAACATCTGGATAAAGATGCAAGAAATTAATTAGCTTGGGGAAATATGACAGAAAACCTTAGCTCATGCTACCAGCAACAAGAAATCCACCCATGGCAGTAAAGTGTTCGTTCCTAGTTATTGTTGCTGGAACTGAGCAGATTATATTCATCATTCCAGGTGTACAGTAGGCTTCTGCTACCTCTCATGCATAGGACCATCTCTGACCATTTATGATGGCCTAAACTTATTTTATTCATTGGCCAAAACTGATATTTCTAGTTGGTGCAGCCATAAGACCTAGAGATGATTGCATTTCCTGTAGCTCCCAAGTTCCTTTTCCATTAGATTAAAAATTTTATTTCTTTGTAAGATTTTAGTAATGGAATTCAAAATTAAGCAGAATATCTTTAAGGAGGTTATTTGGAATTTTATACATAGTTTGTTCAATTTTGTATGTTGCTACATGGCCTGCCTAAGTTAGAAGTTGGTGAGATTCCTCAAGGGTAACCGAAGAGAAGGGACCAGGGCCAGACTTAGCAGAGACGTTTTGAGTGCTCAGTGTTCTTTTCCTGAAACATGGTCTGTACTAAAACTTTGAACTGAAAGTAAAATGCCATCATGCTTGGAGAGCTGAGGTTTTGATGGGAGGAAATAACAGCATCAAAGGTTGTTTTCTCACAGACAGAAGAGATATTTCTACTGGAAAAGTAAGTATTTGAAATTGAGTTTCACTAGGATACAGGAACTGATTGATGAGCTTGGAATTTTTTTAAGCTATGTGAGTATTCATCAAATGTTATTGCGTAATGGTTTTATTTTTTTATTGTAGTGAACTAACTCAAAAAAAAAAAAAAAGGCAAAAGCTATTCTAAAGGTCCAAAACTGTTGCATTTTTAAAAGATGGTCTTTAATTTATACTTACTTTTTGGAAGACCTAATGTAGTTGAAGTCTATTAATCTATTATTTTAAAAATGTTTTTGTGCCAGTTACCATGATATAAATGATACAGTTACAGCAACATTCTCAAAACAGAATTCTGCCTGCTAAACTGAAAATTACAAAACTTTATAAAGGTTCAGGATACAAGTTTGTTATTATTAGGAATGGTTTCTCTAACATAGATGATTTTATTGACAGTTTTTCTTGCGGATAGGGATCTAACACTAGTTGGTCTACTGACATTTCTGACACATCTAAATGATTAATATTTCAGCAGTTTTAGTCAAGCTCTTTGAACCAGGCTGTTCAGGCACTTCTTACATTATGGAACATTTACAGATTTTCCCATGTGTACTTGTATTGGAACATAAATTCCTGAATGCTATTTGGCAGGTTGTTAAGTGGTTAAAGGCCATGACCTTTTGGATGGTGTGGTGGACCAGACTGAAGTATGTGGTTAATTAATATGGAAATGATAAATGCATAAGTATACCCAGATAATTATTTGATGCTGTTTAAATGGCAATGTTCGAATATCAATCAGGGAGAGAAAACACATGTTGCTTATGTTAGAAACCTCTCTTAGGGCTCAATCTGTGACAATATTGTCAGAAGCGAATGAAATTGGTTTGTGGTACAAACCACTACGTGATATCCTTCCCTGGAAAGGTTACTTTTGGGGTCAGAAAGTTTGCCAACACGATCTTTAGATGCAGAGTTGCAGCCCCGTTCTATGTCTCTGCTCCTTTCTGAGTTGCTGATTTCTTACTGTAAGAGCCGCTGTCCTCAGCTCCTCGGGGACATCACTGCACTCCCACTGCTGTCATGCCAGGCACTTTTGAGACTTTGCTGCCTGTTCTCACTGGGCATTCCCCCCGTGGAGAGCTTCAGTCAGCAGCTAGTAAAGCTTATTACTAGCAAAGTATGTCCCTTAATTTTCATATCACTGCTCATTAGCTGTACAGAATCATGAGGCTTCTCAGGTTGAATGCTATGTAGGATGTCTTATTTGCTATTGATCAGGGTTTTTCAGTGAGGAGCTCAACCTTTGGCTTCTCAGTTTCAGTCACTAACAGGCTGTTGCAATCAGTCTTTCACTCATCCTGGTCTTGATGGAGCTTTTTTCAAGTCTGTAGGCTACATATAAATACTTAAAGGATGATTCTGCTGGAAAAGTGTCTTGAAAGGAGAGATGTGTGGGCCTATTTTGACAGAGGAAGAGGCTTTTGCTTGCTTATTAACAAAGAAATAGAGACATGCAAACCAGTACTTTTGAAAGACATTAAAAACAATTTTGAAGTTCATACATCTCCTCTGCTGGAGTATGTTTTATAGTGGCTTATGGGACAGAGAGGCATAATTAGCACTACATTTACTGCCAGCAGTAAAATGACATAGATGTGTCCTTTGCCAATCTTCCAGCTCTCTTGTCACCCGACACACCACCTGTCTGGAGCACCATTTACAGGTACCTGTATGGAAAGCAGAAAAACAGGAGTCTAAACGTGTTACCATTATTAAGGATAACACCAACTTAAAAACTACAGGCCTGTTCTCATATTTTTCCCACGTGCCTGTGACATTAAATAATCCCAAGAAGAGAAAAGAACTACGTTAAATTCTTTCTTAGTTGCATGAAATATCATTTTATGCCGTATGTTACACGTCAGCAGCTCTTTATTAATGCATGTGCAAGCAGGCTAGATCTTCCAGATGAGGAGAGAATGAGCTTATCCCTGCAGAGACAGAGAGACTCTTACTTCATTAGAAGATGCACATGTAGAAAGAACCCTTGCTGATGGGTACGTAGTTTCAGGTGATGTGAAAAAAAAAAAGACAAGAAAAAAGAACAAGAGTGTTGCCTTTCTAGGTGCAGTTTGTGTGGTCATACCAGATACGTCTGTGCTCTTTTCTGTTTGTTTCTGGGCTCTGCCAGGGGACCCCTGGGAATATCCCAGAGCTGCATGTCAGGTGTTGACAGGAGGACTGCTAATTTTGCCATGCTAAATAGTGATTTTGGTAACTTATCACACTTACTTGATAGAAGTTCTTCTGTAGCTTCTTTATTTTTTTCTTATTATTAAGCATATATGAGATTCATGTTTGATATGACAAATAATTTTCTGGAGCGATGACTGTGGACATGGGATGAAACAAGAGCAGGTTTCAGTATCCAAACCCTCAAATTGTGTTCGAGTGCTGTAAAGTAACTGTCATGTAACAGGTTTGTCTCTCTGGCCTTATTTATTTTATCAAGACACAACATCTATGGAGAAAAACTGAGCAGAAACATTTCCAAAGTGTTTTTTTGGTTTTCTCAATAATGAACTGAACTTTAATATATTAAATACAAAATAGTAATAAATTACAATTGCACAATTTCTTACAGAGTTTTTATTAAGATCAAAACTTATTTGTTCAGACTAGATTTATATAAATAAATCACAGTACATTTTTACTTGTGTTTAGAAGATTGGAATACGTATTACAAAATTAAGATTTCTTTTTGTCCCTCAAACCATCACTGCAAAAGGAATCATGCATTATTTCTACTAAACAAACAAAATGCCCACCTAATTGAGAGAGCCTTGATACAGGTATGGCTCTACTCTCCAAAATTAGACATGAAACATAGAGATACCAGGACTATTTACTGAACAAGAAATAATAAAGCATAGTACAATGTTCATGTGTTATTAAAACCAAAAGTATACCAAAACAACACACCTCTCTTCACGCACCTTTGCAATGGGTATTAAAAATGACAGCTGGCCAGCATGCAACTGAGTCAAACATTCCAGTTTTACAAATGTCTACGTTTGAGCAAAAGAAGGAGGAACTAAAGACCCCAGACAAAAAAAAGGAAAAAATGAACAGCCGAGATCTTTACAAGTCCTCAGGTCATCTTCCCCCCTGTGCCACATGTGCTGCCTTTGGCCAGGAGAGGAACCCTTTCCTGGGCAGTGTCCACCACTACCGCCTGGATTAGTGCACTTTAAGGACCTTCAAGGAGATGGAGGTCCTCTCAGAGAACTGCAGGACCCTGGAGAACTTCCAGCTGTAGCTCCTTGCCCAACCCACTGTATTAGAAATTAACTTCACCGACTGCAAGGCTGTCACTTCAGGACAGAATTATGATTGCAAGCGAGGCCTGGCACTAATTGCAGCAAGATTCAAGGTGATGCTGTTACAAAGTCTGTCCTGCTGCTGTTTTTCCCAGCACAGGTGGCTTCTATTAAATTCTACGGTATTGTGGATTACTTTCTCTACATGGTTTTTTCTTCTAGATAAGAAAGTCACTATTTTATCATTTGATACTGAGATGTAACCACTTGACAATGCACTGTTCTAAAGGGAAAAAAGCATTTAATTGATGACACTTCAGATGGAGTCACCTATTTTTTTTAACTTCTGTTCAAACAAAATGCATTAACAGTAATTTCAGATTGATTTCTAACTGGGTAAAATAGACTTTTCAGCTAAATTTCCCAGTCCCTGTTGGTTGTTTATTATTTTAAACTAAAAGGGAGTTTGCAGCAATTTTTTTTTTCAGTTGCAGGTATGTCCCCTCAGTGCTCAAATGTTGCCAGATGATAAGCATGTAAACATCTCTTATGCCTCTGACTTTGCATGCTCATGATAATATAGCTACATGTCGGATTTGCTTGTTTTAAAAAATGAAACCAAGGCAAAGCAAAGAACAAAAATGACCAAAAAACCGCATAACAAACACCTGCTCAAGCCAAGAAGGGTGGACTAAAATAACCTCTTCTTTTTCATTCTTTTGCATTGCCCTTTGCTGTTGTTTTGAAGTGAACCAGGAGTTCCCCTACCAGTGGTTAAATTGGACCTTTCTGTAACAAGTTTCTCCCATGTCCTGCTTTAGTGTTTTGTGGATCTGCTGGCATAGAAAGCCGAGGTGTGCAAGGGCTGGTAAAAACAGTTTGAGCTCTGGATCTTTTATATTACATATTGGCGTTCTGTTCTGGTAGTCCCCGCCTGCCCGTGCCTTTTTATCACTGCCAGGATTATTGACAGGGAAAAGCAAAACAAAAGAGAGCAGAAACGCTTTTAATGTCTTGTGATTTCAGGGGAAACAGATAAAGAAATATTTAAGCACTCAGCTGCAGAAGAGTTGTGCTGTGAGTGTTTTGCCATGGGAATATCACACAACTGTCCATGGCACTCAGCCTCAGCACTAGTAACCTGGAAGGCTTTCCCATTGCCACTCGCTGGTTTTTCATAAAACAACATCTGACATTGTGGCTTGTTATAGAAAACAAGAAGTTTAATACTAAAATTTAATAACATGTTGTTAATGAGTGAAATGGGATTAAAATCTTGCTGAGATGCACTTCTAAGAGATTTCCTCTTCTATTTCAGCATTAAGATATATTTCGTACAGTGTAATTATGCATTCACAGAAAACAGGAAAACAAATGAGGGTTTCAGCTTTGAAATCATTCTTGTGAGTCTACTACTAATACACCTCTGGGAATCACAGTTCAGACAAGAAAGACTGACCAGCATTAGGACCATAGTTTTTTCTGGATTTCCAGTGTATCTATCCTCTGTTCCTTCCAACAGCTGTTTTATTATTGCAATACAGTCCAAAAACAGCAGCAGTCTACTGGCAGACCAGAACCATAACATGAAAATATTTCAGGTCTAGGGAATATCATTGGTTAAGTGGAGTGTAAGAGTGAAGAGTGAAATATCCCAACTATAGAAAACAGCTATCATTTCATAGATGCACTACTATGATAAGGCAGATATTTGTAAAAAGCACATAGTAATGCCACAGCCTGAGTAACAGTTTGCAAGTCATGAGACAGCAAAAATTAGGAGAATATAATAAATTTAGGGGATTTTCCTCATCCCTAAGCCTTTGAGGTCTGCTGGATTCCACTTTAAATGCCCACTGTCACAAAGATTTCTTGCTTTTTAGTGGAACTGCATTCAAAATAATTCTTTTGATGCTAGACCCTTGAGCATTGAATAAACAGACTATGGTAACAAAATAAGAGAACCCCAGCCCAGTGGCAATTATAATGGTACCACTTTTCAGTTGATGCCCCTTTGAATTGCTAGGTACAAATCCTAGAAAGGCTCCTGCACTCTTCCACGGACACCAACTGAGCCGGCTGTGTAGGTGTTTTCATTTTCACACGTCTCTTTTGCTATAGTTGCAGTGGGAGAGTGTGTTGCTGCCCGCTCTGCATTCCAGGTAGGGATGCATGTATAACCATTTGTCCAGGAAATCAAAGAACTCCACTCCAAAGGAAGAGCTCCTCCTTCTTTGCTCATGCCCATCTCCCCGTGTTGACTCCTGGGACATGAGCCTGGGTAAAGAGTGCAGGATTTGCCTGAGGTGAGGATCATGCAGGAACAGATATGCACAACGTATCCTACCACTGGCCTGCTGATATAAAGCTTCATCCGAAAGTGCAGTGAAATAACTTTGCCATGGCAAATTTGTACTTGTTTCGTTTTTTATTCTTTTGGAAATGCCCAGTTGTTACCCATCTGAAATTCTGCCTGGACAGGTTTTGAAGTGTTCCGTTTGCCAGGAGTACCCTTGCCCGTGGCAGCTGTATTCTCCACAGCATGGCATGAGGTTTTTGAAAACCACTGTACTTATAGGACTTCTGCTTTATAGCTGCAGCACATATTTACAACAGACCCAAGATTTCCTGCAAGTGCCAAGCTGTGCTTTACCCACCAGCAATTCAGATTTTCTGGAAGATACTCATTGATAGGTTATAAAACTAATTTTTCAGACTTGGGGTCAAAATTTTAAATATTTCTTCAATCTGTGCATGCATATCTGTGTCAGCAAAGTGGCAAATCCAAAACACTTGGTGAGCATTCAACACATACAAGACATGAAGCAATGTGTGTGCACATAAATTTATCTGAACTATATTTAAAGACCAGGGCTCCCTACCTGCAAGTACATAACAGACAACTATACTGTATAAAATACTCATATTTTGTATTTGCATTTTTAAAACAAAAATTCCCATGTAAAAACTTGAATCATGTTCTCTCTAGAAAAATTTGGAGGAAGAGAGAACATTTAGCATGGCTAAATAAATGGCAAAAAATTTATCTCAGGATCTCTTGCTTTGGGACATGGATTTTATTATGTGAAAGAGTAGTGCTTAGATATATCTTCTTTTAATGGTCAGAATTTGTCTGAATTTACAAGATATCATCATGTAAAATAGCCCTGCTAATTCTACCACAAATAATAAAGGAAGTCTTCACAGGCACTATATATTTGGAACAGCATTTTAAAATGACATAGGGTGGGTGTGTGCGCACATGCACACGTGTGTGCTTGTTTGTATGATCAAGCACTGCCTCCTTTGACATGTTTCCAACATTTTGCAGTGTTGTGGACACAAGTAAGAAACACTGACTGGAGTATCATCTACAAAGGTTGAGGACTAGCAACCTCCATGTTATACAGATGGTTATCTTCTTTCTAAACGGACATACTGTCATTACAAATACCATATGCATCTTGTTCTCACCCAACAAAACTTCAAACAGATCTGAAGGATTTCTGCAAGCAACCATATTAATTTGTTTTCATGTAGGTGAAAGGAGGCACCAAGACTGAGGATGCAACTTGTCATAAAAAAATGTCTGATGACAATCATTCTTGAAAAAAAAATATTTAGAAAGCTAACCGTTCAAAATACTGCACCTTTTTTTTGCAAATACAAGGACCATGTTTGTTGCTGCTTCCCATATTTGTTGGTTTTCATTGCTATAATTTTGCTTGTAAAACCTGGGTTATTCTAATGAACAGAAATGATGACTTGAATTTGGGTAATGCTTACAACCATACAAATAATCTATCAGTAGCAATAGTGTCAGCTGGAGAATTAATGCTACAAGTGGATAACATTACACTACTTGAAACCAATAGCTCTTCACACAGTAGAAGACTGAGGGTCCTATTCAGCAAATATTCAGGGTCCTATGGCTGTGGCCACAGAGGTTCCAGAAGCTCTCGCTGAGTCTAATCCTGATTCAGGAACCAAAATGATATGCTGTGTATATATTTCTCTGCACAGCCTGGATGCGCTGGACACCCTCCCCCACTTGATTCCTGGGAAGGAAAAAAATATGTCTCTGTTTAGCTCAGTGACATGAAAAGCAATCCACAGTAATGAAATCTAAAGAAGTTAGCCAGGCATGTATGAAAAGAACAGGATGCCTGTAAAAAGGGAAGAGCTGTCAAAACCTAATTGTGGGCTCTGGCTGCAATGAAATTTATCAAAGAGGGAAGACAGGTTGGATATAAAGTTGTAGACAACTTCTGCTAAGAGACACTTCTCATATACCGGGCAGTAGTAACCACTGCACTACTCCTTGTGTGCTGTGTCAAGCCACTCCTATGAATGCTTGGCTAAGCTGAAAGCTTGGTGAGGTGCTTTCTAAACCCAGCTCCCAAATGCCCAGGTTGGCATTTCAAGCATGGCACTTCAGCCAGTATCTAGCTTGACACTGAGGGCACAAACTCATAGGCAGAGCTCCCCCACTTTGCTCCATCTGCTTTCACAGATAGTAGCACGTTGGCAGCACCCGCGCTATGCAAAGGCACGGTGCCTTCCCACTGCCAGCCTGCTGAAACTCTGCTGCCGTGGTCCCCAGGCCCCAGTAAATGCACTTGCTTATGGACACAGGGAAAGACTGTGGTATCCTTCCCAGTCTGAAGCATCTTCCCATTGCCTGAAAAGTATTTATGGAACTGCCTAGGGTCAGCACTCAGGTAGATCTTCAGCTGCACCTCCAGTAACATGGCCGCACTCTGATGCATAAAGGATACTCAGAGAGGCTACCTCCATGCATGAGGTGCTTACAGCATCATTCTTGGCTTGGTATGGATACTATGGTCTTTCCTGTCCTTCAGCACTGGGGATAACACTGTGGCTGTTCATAAACACGACAGTTTCTTTTCACTGGGATTTACTGCCTGACTTCAGGCAGTGAGAGCAACAATGGAAGTAAGTCATGGATACTCTTAGGAAGCTGTTTAGTTAGATCTTTGATGAATTTTTGTGTCTCATGAATCAGAATTAGTGTTCCCTGTATTGGGGAGAGGATTAGACAGAGGGATTAAAAGGACATCTTTACCCCACTGGACTCTGTGGAATAGCCCCTGAGGATATGGCTAAGAAAGAGTTCAACAGGAATGCCAAATTTCTGCTGAATAGGTTAAAAGGGTGAGGAAGCCTCTTCGGCAGCCATCCAAGCGCAGAAGACCTGCATAACATTCCTGCTGAATAGGGCCCTAAAGACAAAAAACAAAACAAAACAAAACAAAAAAAAACCATAGGAACCTTGAAAAGCTTTTCTGATTGTGTCGCTTCTTATCAGCACCTCAGATCTCCAGAGACACTTATACATATTTTTTTCAGTGCAGTTAGGCATCCTTTGAGATGTGCTAGTGCCATGGATGATATATTGTTACAAGAAAAGAGGTAAATTAGGTTGTTACATATAAAAAAAAAAATAGGTCTCGATTGTTCTGTAAACAAGGTCCATTTCTTTTTATCAATTATCAGTGAAAGTTATCCAATATCTTATTTAAAAAACAAAACCAAACCCTTAATCAAGCGTAAACTGTTTGGTGTTTTCATATACATATATATATTATTAATTACTTTCTGTCTCCCTAAAATTGAAAGGAGCAGACTTAACTTGCATGTTATGTTTGAATTTAAAATCAGTGTTTCCAAGCCCTTTTCTAGGATTTACTTCATTCACGTAGATCTTGGGTTTGCTCATAAAATTTTATCCAAATTCTAATGCCATATGGAGGAATATTCACAATTACTGTAATGGGGAAGTAGGAAATAAAAGTCTTACCTCTACAAGAGGATGCCAGTGAGCAATGGGTTTCCGAGGATATGAGAGCATTTCATTCCAGTGGTCACGACCCAGACTTTCTGCATCGTTGCCTACTTGACATACTCCAATGACTTCATTGTGACCTACACTGTGAAAATGTTCCATAATATTTTTTTCTTAAAGCTTTACCTTTAGAACCACACCATTTACATATTTCATCAGAAACATTAATCACGGCATTTTAGAATTCAGTCTTGCCTGAAAAATATAACGTACTATAAAATACATAGGTTTGCTTTTTGCATTTCCCACTAAGCAGAACAATTTATTAGCTCCCCCTCCTCATAGCACACACTGCATGTCTGTGTGTATTTATTTCTTATTTTTGCATGAAGAATGTAAAAGGTTCTTTGTGTGTGTTCTGTAACTGGCTGCAAAGACAAGGAAACTCTAAGACAGACTTTTATAAAGGGAGGTATGTGTGCGAGGGGTTTGAGTAAATGTGCACAAACAAAATAAAACATCCTCAATTCCTTCAGTTCTGGTAAACATATATGTAGCTTAGTTATGTCAGTTAAGAATGAAAATCTATGTTTTAAAATTTAGAAAGGAAACTCTGCCTGGAAAGACAAAAAATTTGAGTCTTCTACCAAGGTCAGCATGAAATTAATTCCCCTCTTACAGGGAAAAAAATAATAACTTTCTTTCTGGATGCAAATCTGCTGTGTAAGATTTTTCTAAATCAATAGTTGATGTCATTTTACAGCTACAGGTATCTCACCGGTCATAATCCATAACAGCTATCGACAAGTTAATTTGGTCAATGTTTTCTGGAGGGACGTCAAAGACTATGGCTTCATTGTAAACGGGATTAAGGGTATTCCTCTTGGTGGAAGTTTTTCTTTTCTTTAGTCGCCTTCCTTCACACATTAAAGAAACCTTCACGTAGGGATCTGTGTGAATCATAAGAACAACGTTGATTTTCTTTTGATGCTTTTAAGCAAACATACATGCCAAGTGAAGGGAGCAGACTTCTTGTATGCCCATACCTGCTTGCAGAATTCATCTTCTGGACCTGACTGGAATTTGAGCTTCTTTGTTACCATGGAATGCCTGGGAGGCAGTGGAGCTTTGAAAGCTTTACCTGGTTGACTGCTTATAATGAACAATTTAGGTTCAAGAAGCTCCATGTTGTGTGCAAACTTCTCAGAGGGTATTAAAATATCCACTGAACCGTGTTATACATGAGTATTTTATACAACAGCCTGTGTATCAGCCTATTTATAGCAGCCTAATTACTTGTTAGATTTGTAGCACAGACAGAAGATGACAATGTTTTTCACAATGGGATTTACTGATGTATGGTTAAATATAATTCAAAGTGTAACAATTAGTGGCTTATATTTCTCGAGAGAATTACAATTATTTTTAAACTTCTGAATACAGAAAAAGAAAAAGCTATTTATTTGTAGGCCCTTTCTGGGAGCTCTATGACTCCCTGCTAGTATTTAAAAGTCATCTATGAATTCTTATTTAAAGTAGTTTATAATTTTCATTATCAAATTTTGAAAGGGTTGCTGAAAGGACTCTGGGATGGTCACTGCTTTGTCCATATGCCAACAAAAGCAGCACTGGCTCTTGGAGACTTGGCAGAGAGGGTCAGTCTGCCTCTGTGCCACAGCCAGAGCAGTCTGCTGCTCAAGCAAATTCCCAGTGTTAGGAGTACATTTTGGCCAACTTGTGCTACTCTGAATCACCGTGGCTTTAGAAATAATAATCTTGCAGTCTATTTAAGAGCAAATTATTTCAAACTGTTGCTTGCAACTGAGAAAACCAAAATATATTATTTATTTCTCATAAACTCCTGTACTCAAGTAACTCAAGAGCTCACAGTACAAGAACTCTCTTCACAGAAATCGTTCTGGGATTTGAGAATTGAATTCTGAGTCTCTCAGGAGGGAAATGGGACAGAAATCCACACTGAGCAATAAATTAATTCATACCTGATGCTCCTGTGATATCCATTGCTTTTAAATTTCTTGCCTTTATTATTGTAATAGTTAGTCTACCAGCTGTTGGAAGGTAGCAGAGTGAAAACATAAGGTCACCAAGATCCACGTTATCCTGTTTCAAGAAAAGAGATCATATGAAGCAATAATAACAATTTTCCTACCCACGACAGGAGCTAAAGACAAAAATATACATAAAAATATACCTTTGGGGATCTACAGTTTTACACACAAAAGCTGAATTGTCATTCTGAAACATATCTGAAAAAACGGACATCCATCTGCATACGAGGTTCAAGTCACTACCTTTGTTGCTGGACCACTAAAGCTCTCAAGGGTAAATAAGTGTTTTCTAGCACTCAGTCCAGAGATGACACACATTTCAGTGATGAGGTACTGTGAGGCACTGGAAAACCTTTGTTCTGTTCTGTGTTTTGTAGTGATTTGTCTGTTTCATTGAGACGCAACCACAGATGTCGGTGCCTGTCCTTCTGGTCCTTCTTTCTGGTCTGCAGGAGGATACTCAGAGAGAGGTTCCCAGATAAAAACATCAGTTTTACGGAGCAAAGTCTTATGCACGTCTGCATAAACTCAAGTGTGATAGGTCTGAAGTGTCTGTGGCAATGGGACAGTCTCCACCAGAAGCAGAGTAAGGGCATTACTTCCCATGCCTTGTGCAGACAAGCTCCCTCAAGCAACCTTATCCACCTGTTTCATTGATAAAAAGAGTTACAATCCTTTCCTGTGTTAATGGCATCAAGGTTTCAGAAAGGTAACAGAAAATGTGCAAACCTTGTTTGCAGTTACATAGCACTGCTTTTTTTTATTAAAAAAGAGAGAGAAATCTAGCTCTTTTATTAAAAAAAAAAGGGAATAAAGGATGGTATTAAATTTTTTCTGTGATTTGATTTGCATTTTTTTGACTGAGAATGATTTCACACTTTTTGTAGACCTGTCTCCTGTAACCTAATATGTCATTCTTGACTTTAAAAAAATTACCTTATGCAGCAGATTCAAAGCTACATTCTAACTTTTACAGGGAAGGGAAATACAGCTGTTGTGGAGTACGTGTATCTTGCCCACTTAGCTTTGTGCAATAGCTTCTCTCCTTTCCCAAGTTGGCTCCTTCTGTATCAGTCACCAAAAAATGAAGGGTGGGGGAATGATCCAAAAGGTGAGTGAAAATACCTTGAAACAGCCCATAACAAGTTTGTCTCTGAGCTGTCTCTTGCTGCTGTACAGAGCGATGCCCAGAGTCTGAACACTTACATTACCCAGCCTCAGGAGTTACCAGGGCAGATAAGGAGGACAGAAAATGCTGCTGTCACAGAGTTGTACGGAATTCTAGAGGTTGCTTGAACCAACCCCTCACTCAAGAGAGGCATCTTTGCTTTAGCTCTCAGCTCATTCAAGGGAAAAAACCAAAACATGTACATTCATTCCAAAGTAGGTCCTTTCCTTGTGCTGTTATTTAAGACACATGCTGCAAAAGAAGAAAAAGGCTGATCCTATTGGCCCTTTTTCAGGAATAACCAGCTTATAACCCTAACTCGACTTCATCAGCTGTCATATTTTCCATTCTAAAGATCAGTGTTTCATGGTAGCTGTACAGCTAATAGAGGCTGTGACAATATCGAGGTAGCTGGTATGAGTCACCCTGTTTAGTGTCTCTTGACAGTGCATACTTGGAAGCAGACCTGCTGCAACAAACTGTGTCAGACTCACTTTGTGGGAGGATCAAAGTGCTGTTTGAGAAGGTGATGCTGTAAGAAGTCCTACAGGCTACAGCAATGTCAGCACATCCAGGAGGAATTTCTCTTGGCTGACACCTGCACTTAACATTACAGGAGGAATAATTCATATCTGAAATTTCTCAGTGATCAGCTGAAGCTTGATACTTATAATCTGGGGAACAGGAAGCAAAGTTTTCCCTTATCCTTCTCATTGTGATGAAGAGCAACTTCCAGCATGTAAGTGTACTTACCCACCTCTGAGGTGCTGAGATTTGTAGCTGTGCAATTTACTTGTGCTGCAGCTCTGAGGAGAGCAGGATTTCTTAAGCCATTTAAAGCAGTTATTGACTGAAGCCATGATTTGGGAATTTTTCAGTCTGGCAAATTTTGATAGAGAGGTTATTTTCAATGAATTGGTCACTACCCTTTAGAAGAAGGCAGGATTGTTGAAACACTCAGGTTTTCCCTGACCATAAGGAAGCTCATCAGGCATCTGTTGTTTTAACTGTGTATTTTGGCATTCTTCAATATGGTCAGCCATGGCAACATCACTCTCAATTCAACTCCAGTGTTTCACATGGTGACTAGGAATTAATTCTGTGAGTACTGTAAATGCTTTATTATTACTACCAAATGCAAGAGTTTCTATTCCAGACTTGGTCATTCTAAATGAACACTTTAAAAACTTTTATCAACTCTTATCAAGAAGTTCATATGTAAATGAATTACTATACAATTTTTTTATATATAAATGCCAAGAAAAATCTTATTATCATAGAATATCCTGAGCTGGAAGGAACCCACAAGGATCATTGAGTACAACTCCCAGCCCTGTGCAGGACATCCCAAGAATCACACATATGCTTGAGAGCGTTGTCCAAACACTTCTTGAACTCTGTCAGGCTTGGTGCTGTGACCACTGCCCTGGGGAGCCTGTTCAGTGCCCAACCACTCTCTGGGGGAAAAATCTTTTCCTAGTATCTAACCTAAACCTATCACATATGTTGAATGCAGTGTTAGGAATTATGCTGTAATATACTTGTCCACAAACTGTGTCCTGCATTTGAAAAATAATTGTCACCTGTACTGTGATGTTTTATAACAAATGCTGCAATGACAATACTTTGTTAATGCTTTTTGAAACATTGCATTGGGTATTACACAGAAAAAACATTGTAATACTGGAAACAGAGCCTGTGATTTCTTCACCCTTTTCCAGTTCTAGAAGTTGTAGGTGTTGTAGCAATAGGTCACAGATGATTGTGAGATTGTTATAAGCCAGTGCTAACCAGGGCAGTCTGACAATGTGACTGAAGGGAGGTGTGCAGGCATCAGCAGGAAAGAGACATTTATGGCATGAAAATCCTCCTCTGAGTCTGAAAAAGAAGCCCTGTCTTCTCACACTTCCATTCTGATTTGTAGGGAATGAATGACTACTCCATCTTACTGGCTACTTGTAAATGTTTCCTTAATTTTGGTAAGACAGATTTTCTAACAGAGCCTTTCCCCCTGCCCTGGGTATTCCTCCCTGCTTACCCCTCTTTCTGTAATCAAAGGGCAACATTTTCAACTGTTCCAAACATTGTAAATTTTGCTGTTGGAGCCTCAAGGTTCAATGAGAAAGGTTTAATGAGGGAATGTTCTTCAGAGAGTACCACAAACTGTGACTGCAGCACAGAATTTGCATGTATCTGAGTAATGGCAGTGGAACAGGCGCCATGCTCTGACTGGAGAGCAGCCATGCACCAGGTGTGACCCTTCAATCCAGCAAACACAGGTCTTTACTATAAATTCAGTTTTTAACAGAACCAAAGCCTAAATAACAGAGCACGGAGAGGATTACTGCACATCCTCACACGTTTAAAATCACTGAGGTACATGGCTTAAGCCATGGATTGTCACTAAAGGTGTGCTGTATTAGCAAGAAATCGCTTCAAGGACAGAATTAACAAGCATAGAGGGCAGGATCTTCGGCAAGGATTATGCTCCTGTTTGAATTGAGCACTTATGTGTTACTATCTGTGCTTGACATGGGGTGATGCCAGAGACATTTTAAACTTCCTGCATAGGAAAAGATTTCATATTATTGTAGGTTATCAAGTCATGCATGTTGTACATTCCAAATTTGTGTCTAACTTCATTCAGTGTGGTAGCAATACCACACTGGTACACCTTATGGCGCAACCATGACAGCCCTAACATAACCAGACCAGAAGGCTGGGCAATTTCATTAATAAAATAATCAAAAGATAATTAAATTGCAATTCTAATTTATATATATGGCATATATTATTTTTCTTTTGTTCCTGTTCAGCATGAAACATATAAGCAGAGGAAGAAAACACTGCTTCTGTTTTCAGTCGATAACCTGTTCACTCCTGTCTTTTAAAGAGAGGTAGAACAAGACTGGCATCTGCTTTGCTTTTGCAGTGCCCCAGGCTTTGGCCCCAGGCTTGAGGTGATGGCTGAGCGCCTTGATGTTGTTACTGTGCCTTACAACAAGCTGCACAGACTTTTTTTGATAATTCCACCTAGACTTGTCTCTGAGCCCTTGTCCTATTCATGCAGTCCTTTATTCAAAAGGGCAAGAGCACAAAGTCTCTTCCTTAAAAACATCCCGGTGTTACCTAGGAGAGTTATATGTATTCAATCCAGCTGGAGAGTTCAAACCAGAGGTGTAAATCACAAAGTTTGCCTGAAAACTGCAAACACAATGAGTCCTTGAGATAAATTTGATTCCTGTTAGGAGCATGGAGACATAGATCTCCTCACATTATCCTTCCTCCTTGCTCCACTTTTGGTTGAAATACTTGATGCATTATAAAAATCATATTATTTGAATAATTTTCAGTGGCTTCTACTGAAAGGTTACTATTCCTGCTTTTCCCAGAAAACATTTCTGGTTTTCCTCCTGTAAAATTAGCACAAAATAAATACATCTTTAAAAATGCTGAATTCTAACAGTAACATTAATAGGGGTTTGTTCTATAATCACACAGTATTTATAGAACTTAAAGCTATTAAGTTTTGTTGGAGAATAGCCTGCAGGATAAGTTACTCCCTAGACCTGTGTCAGCAACTCCACACTGTGCAACCTTAAAGAGGATGGTGAACACGCATCCCTAAATTGGCCCACCTTTGATGCCTTAGAGGCTGCATTAAGTAGCTCAGGCTGGATCAAACCTTCTCAGTGAAACCTATAAGTTACCTGGCAGGTAGGGATTTTCCGACAAATTGGGATGACATCTGGATCAGATCTCTCCCTTCTCATAAACACATTTGAGTGCAGAGAATGTGTATGTAAAACCATGCAAAACAGGCAGCAAGGGATGGAAGAAAACAAGAGAAATTATGGGTTATAACTTCTGCATCTGGTCTGGAAGGGGATATGCTGTCCCTTGAGTTGGGCATTCCTAAGGTTTGTGCCCATTTCTTTGGAAACTTGAGTTTTGTATTTCTGGAGCAGAGGAGCTGTGATAGGCCTGTCACCACGCAGGGGCTGTGCCACCCTAATTAAAGCATATGTCTCGATTATTCTGGGTCCCTCAGTTCTCCAGCTATAAAAAGACAGACACTACTTTTGCACTTCTCTGGTATGTTGCAAAACTAATTATGGCTTTTGAGGTGCTCACAAGTATTTTTATGCATCTCACCAACCCACCATTAATGGGAGCACTTACAGGCAGTGATGCCCTTGCTTATTTCCTTTAAAATTACTAACTGCTGAAAGAGGATTTCAAGGCACTAGTGGTTTCAGGGCCTTGATAAATTCCCATGGCTGTGGCAGAGCTGTGCAGCTCAGGCAATGGCAGCTGTGCACACTACCTCCCTTAGTTCCACCGTCCCTGCAAAGGACACTGGAAAACAGAAAAACAGCAGAGATTTCATGAAATGAGATGGTATCATTTGAGCTTCTGAAGCACAGAAAAGATAGATTACCACTTAATTAAAGTATCTCTTCTTTCTCCCCTCCTAGCTGTGGAACAATTAGTTATATTTCAAAAAATTCTTTGTAGTTATTTCCAAATCTTTCCTGGAATGAATGGAATTATACTGCTATAGTGCAAGATGAATTTTACTGTACCTCATTCTAATATTTGAAAATGTGGCGATTTGAATTTTGCAAGGATTTCTTTTAGAGGAGGTTCACTCATCTAAGACAAGGCTGATTTAAGTATACTAGGTATATGTGTTAAGTCTAAATTAATTAAAAATGCTTTAAGAAGTGCTATCTGCTTTTTGGGATATGCATTAATTAAATTGTTCATCTGCTTTGAGAAGTCTGAAATAAGATTTGAGTGATGAGATATTAATTCAGTTGAGGTGCATGTCCAGGACACAAATATTATGCAAATCCCATACTAAACAAATTTGAGATTCTGATGTGTTTGGGAATGATAGTAAATCTAAAGTATCTAATGAAGAATTCATGAAGTTAGCCCTACGTTTTTTATTATTTCATCATAAAAGTCATTCATTTTAAGTTATATCTATGAGAAATATATATAAAATATTCTGAAATGTTCAATTTTAATTGAATTTGCATGTGACTAGAAGAGAGCCACTTGCTTTCTCATTATACATTTTAGGATGAATAGAAAAGATATGACTGGGAAAATCTATCTTCATGACATCTTAAATCAAAGAAATGAACTCTGGTAAAGTAGGTATTTATTAATGCCTCAGTCAATTTATATCTACAGAAATATGATTAAGTAAAGTGTGTGGGAAATGGGAATGGCCTATCTTTTACAATTATTCTTTCAATACATCACTGTCAGGCTGTATTTCATGTTTTAGGTTAATCTGCAAATTGCATCATTTTCTCACTGTGATGTCTTTTTTTTTTTTGCATTTTATTGTCGCTCTTTTCTTCATGGCTTTCTGAAAAAATGAAAGCAAATACAGCTGGGTATGCAAAAATGAGTCTGATTTCACTTACTGGGAAGAACACAAACAATTCTGAAGTTTGGTTTCACTACAGTGAAGAAATATGAGAAAGTTGATGTGTTTGTATGTGATTCACTGGCTTTTGTACTGCTTTGGGTAATTTTCATGTCGAGTCACAGGCTGGCTATCAGTTTTTGTGCCTATACAACTGCATGAGGTGTATATATAGAAATTAGTCTGATGGGATGCATAAAAAGGCAGGATCAGAATGTGTACCTTGGAATCTCTAGTACTCTCTCCACAGGCCTGTCTGTGGCACAGCATTTGCTACTTAGTACACACTGATAAAACTCTGGACCTGAGAGATTCTTACATGAAAAATATAATCAGCTAAAAAACCTAAGCAAAAAACCCTTGCAAAGGGGGAGAAAAAAACCTTAGGCCAGACAGACAACTGAAGGTGTTGTGTGTTCTAATTAAAAAAAAAAAAAACCACAACAAACCCCTCTAACAACTAAGTTTAACTTAACTTGGTTGGTTAACTAAGTATGTAGCTTGATTTTACTTAGGCTTTATATTTGTGATGCCAAGAGGGTAGCTGGAGCACCTTATAGTCAGACAAACATCTGTCCCCACAGAACAGTTCTGAATAAACACACTGCATGCTGCACTTCATAGGGACGGAAGAAATACGAAGCCTTCCTGCAGATTGGGCTGTAGAGAGCCACTGTGACTTTCAGCTCAGTGAGTTTATGTTCTTATTTTAATTTACTCATAGTTTTGCTGATCATCTTGGCAGCTTCTCCATAAAGACAGTATCTAAAGTAAAGCATCCAGCAGACAGCATATCCTTCACCTCCACTTCAGAGCCTGAAGATCTTTTGATAGGGATTTTTGGGGTCTGTATGGTGTTGTTTTTGATTCCTCTCCTGTTTCCATTATCCTTGTGTGGAGACTACTTTTCTTTAAGGCAGGTCACAACAGGTCACATAAGAAGGATCCTCCAGACATGGCTTTGTGTTGTGCCAGTCATTCAAGACACCATAGAAAGTGAGTAGCTGGAGCCAAAGGATGAGCCTTTCACTCCATGTATGCTTCAGAACAAATTCAATTAGTGTCTTTGAGAAGAACATACACACAGCTTTCTCTTGCCACCATGTCCTTAGCAAGTCAAGGACAATAGGCCTTCTCCTGTAGGCAGTCAATGGAGTTATCTTTTCAAAGGCTCAACATCTCCACTGTCACAATTTCTATCCTATAAATAGGATGGAGTGATTAACTCAAACTGCCTTTCTAATCGGTTAGCTGCTGTCCTGTTATCTGAGTGCATTTCCAGAACATAATTGTTCTTAGTGAGTCATTTAAGACTTTATTGATAAATTATTCTGTATTAAGATCCTTTTAAAAAAGCCTCCATTCAGAAAAGATAAACTTCATCCCTTTACTTATTTTTAAACATATGCTTAAATCCTACAGATTTTACTGGCTTTGAATCCTTTTCACAGATTTTCAATTCACAACTACAGTGGTTTGCTGTTTGGGTCTAAGAGTGAATCTAATGAATTATCCAGTAGCTACTGAGATAGAAATAACGTCTTAATTTGTTCCAAACTAACTGATGAACTGGGAACATAGTTTGAATTGAGCTAATGAAAATTAGTAGAGACATGACTGGAAAAACTGGAGTACTTGTCCTGTTTATGTGTGTGTGGGGCTGACAGAAACTATTTCACAGGAAAAACGGAAACGAGGCACTCTAAAAGTGAAACTTCTGTAGAAAGTTATTATAAGTAACCCTTAAGTCCCTCATAAGTTATTAAGAAGAGCAAAGGGTGACTACAGAGTTGGATCTGAAGGCTTGCTGGATGGCATTGTAGTTCAGACACAAAAGTTAATTGAAGTTTAAGTTTCTCCTTGCAAATTAAACTGTTCCTCGGAAAGATATTTTGGTTTCTTGAATTGTTACTGCTTTTTTTCAAATCTTCTATGACTTGTTACTTTCTATAAAATACAAAGTTCAGTACAGATTTAATAATACAAAAAAGTCTGCCCTGGCTCTTCTTTTTCAGGCTGCCTTGTATAATTTTGGTTGGTACTAGGAGTCAGGGGTTGCATGTGTGCTTGTGTGTGTAGGATAGGAAATGTCAGAAAGCTAGAGAAAGTAACTGATCTTCCTGATCTGATATGTAAAAATGAAACTGTCATAACATGCAAGACGTGAGTTCACAAGCAAGGTGCTGTGGACAGATTTGTTTCTCCTTTCCTTCCAGTGTATCCCACCTCAACGTACTCCACCTTGTCAGAGCTTACAAGTTGCCACCTTTGGTATTGTGCTTCCAAAATCTGTTGAAAGGGAAGCCTCGTGAAGGTGGGATGATTTCTGAATGCTAAAGCTTTAAGGGAGAGCACGTTAGCACAGAGCTGACTCAAAGCTTTCCCTCTGCAGGGAAGGCAGTGGTGCTCCAGAAATGTTGACAGACTTGGGACTGGCAATGAAATGTAAATTGCCCTTTGTATGAAGACGTGTTTGGAGGGCAACTGTTTTCTCAAAAGGAAAAGAAGACAACAGAGCTTCTGCTTGAAAAAAATAGAGAGTTCTGATGCTAGGTGCAGGTGGTAAGAATGGAAGGGTAGGTAGGTCAGGTAGGTCAGGCAGACAGGGGATGCCTCACAGAAGGCAGTGTCACAAGCCAATCTAGCAATCTGGAAAATTGGGCAGTAGTTGCCTGAAGGAAGGACCGAAGCTTTTAATGAATGTCCATCAGTATCTGTCATGTCAAACCCCACAATTTTTCCACAAGCTGTAATTGATCTGCATTAGACCTCCATTTTTTGTGAAATGCTGAGACTGAAAAAACTCAAAGTAAACCAGAGGTTAATGGCATTGTAGTGTGCGTGGGCCAACCTTGCAGACCGCAAAGAAAACTCTTGCTGAACATGCAGACGGAAAGAGGTGAGAAAATAAACCCTTCATGGTTTCAAGGCTAAATGCTAGCTTGTTATAAGAAAGGGAGGCTAAATTACATGTTAAGTGTTCACTATCTTCAGGCAAACGTGAGCTTGAAGAAAATGAAGCAGCAAATCCATTCTAATGTATAAAATTATTTCCATCATTGCCAGTTACCTCTTGCTTCCATTCTGACACAAGTTGAAAGATATGTTTAATTATCTCCATATACCACTAATAATGAAAATTTCAAATAGATCCAAGCGAAATTGCAAGGGAGGAAGCTGGTTTTAAAAGAAAGTTAACTAATCAAAATATTTTAATCCAAAATGTCTTGCCTGTTAATTTTTTTTTCCCTAGTGTGTTAAAATGAAAATGTCAATTTAAACTAAATCTGTATGCAAATTAATGGTTGGCCTTTCCCTCTACCTTGAGTTACAATGGCTGCACGTGAACTTACAGCTCCACTAAAATATCAAAAGATACTCTGTCTGCTAAGCCCACTCAATTATCTGTTCATGTACAGGGATGGAGAGCAATCAGGATGTCAGGGCCTTGAGGGCAGAAACAGCCCCGTCCTGCCAGGTCTTCCCCACACCTGCCCCTGGCCCAGCTCCCTGTTTCAGCCTGACTCCGGGAGCTTGGTCCATCCCCAGGGAGGTGGTTGATACCAGGGGCTGCCCCCCCGGTCCCCATCTGCCCCTCTCCCTGGCTGGGGTGGTGGGATGGCACCTGGCTGTCCAGGTCCTGCCCAGCAGCTCTGGGGTTCCCCACTGCTCCTGACATCCCAGCCTGCAGAGAGCAGCCAGCCCTTGCGCCCTGCTGACACAGTCTTAATTAAGGACAGAGTCTTGCAGAGTAGCCATTCTGCACAAAACCAGCTAATTAGACATGGTGTTGAAATTACATGATATTAAGTGTTTTTTGAGCCCTACTAACAGATCCTCAGCTGCCCTTAGCAATGAATGCCATTATCAGTGCAGGAATTCTGTGTTTTGTAAAGCAGCTGTCTGTTATATCATGTATTCTGAGCACATCACTCTGAGAAGGAGAGAAACTAAGTACCTGGGTAGTGCTGAAAAAAGATGGAGAAGGTCACAGTATCAGGAAAAAAAAGATGTTCTCAGTCTGTGCAAGCACTTAGAGTGTGTTGTGGATGTATTCATTATACTCACATTAGGTGTTCTGAACTGCCTTCCTTGTCGCACAGGTCATACACAAACTTGGTAATAAAAGGTCACTTCTACAAATCTGAATCTACTTTTAATAAAAGTTTTCTCTACAATTTTGCTTTTGAAGAAGTTGATATGAAAAAGGGAATGGTCCAAATAATATAATGCACTTGAAATACAGAAGTTAATGCCAAACTCGACACTGCATTGGCATGTCTTTCCTGCCACTGCAGAGCTTTTCTCTGAGATACACTTTTTATTTTTTTATTTAATCAGATATCTCTTGATAGATTTTGCCATCTGCCATGGAATTCCATCCCAGGTGAGATTTCAGTAGGGAGGATATGGTGGCCTGCTATACATGTACCTGTGTGCATGCCCTGGGAAGGTCAGGAGGAACAAATCCTGCTCAGGGCTCCAGTGTTAAGGATGTAGAAGCTGGAGAAGCGCATGTGCCATGTTCTTTGTAAGCAGGCAGCAAAGCAGCACGTTGCCCCTAGATTTTGACCACTTCAGGATAACATGCTCTTTTCACAGACCACTAAAGTAACTGTTAGTGAAAAGTGTATTGCCATTAATCCAAATTCTGTCTGATCATTTGAAAATTCTAGTGATTGGAACACACTGCCCAGGGAAACAGTGGAGTCACACATCCCTGGAGAGATTTAAAAGATGTGTAGATGTGGCACTTAGAGACGTGGTTTAGTGGTGGACTTGTCAGTGCTGGGTTAAGGTTGGACTAGATCATCTGAAGGGTCTTTTCCAATCTAAATGATTCTGTGATCTCTGGATATCAAATCCACATCTAATGAAATCCCTGGTGCACCTTTTCTCTCTGTCTCTTTCTGATCCATTTTGGCTTTTCATCCCACTAAAAAGTAATACAAGAATTATTATCTACATTGGACTCTTCAAAAGCAGTATTTTCTGAGTGCAGCTCAAGTTCAGTGCCAATTTATAGCCAATGGGTTTATGAATATATTTCTCCTACCTTTTTTTTTTTTTTTCCCTATGAGTTACACAGTGATTTTCTTCACTGCAATTCAAAGTTATTTTCTCTTTTGAATAGGTACTTTTCCTGGGTATCCTTATGACTTTAAAGCCAATGATCAAGCATCTTTCTTTTGAAATTCCTCCATGTGTTTGCTTTCTCTAAGGTCAATATTGCCATGTTATGTCGTGCATCCCCTAAGGTCAGGGAACAGTGACAATACTTCATGTGTTTTCTGCAAAAAAGCAGCTTCATTTCTAGAGTTCTTTGATATTGAAATCCTGTTACCTTTCAAACTGACTTGGCTCCTATTAAGTGGTGCCACTAAATACAAAAAGTTGGCTTGTGATCTGTCACCTGCATTAACAGTAACACTGGTGCCCTGCAGACTCCAATGTGCCATCCACTGAAAGTTTCATCCACCAAAGAGGTGAAAAATGGATAAACCTGGCTTAAAACCATGTCTGAAAGCATTCCATGTAACCTTCCATTAGACTGAATGCATTGCTAAATATCTCAATATGCATTTTACTAGTAACACTTCTTTATAAAATTACCCACTTTTAACAATAGAAAAGCCATTTCCATAGGAGTTTCATTCACTTCTTAGTAATTTATTTGAATGGGTCATATAGAAAAGAAGATCTCTGCAGATTTCAAAGGGAAGCAGCCAAGGTAAAGAGATTACTTCACTGCTGGCAATATTCTGTTAATGGATGGAGAGCAAAGGTGTGCAGTTGTACTGCTTTGTTTGTCTTTGCACAGTCATTCCATTTTAATTGCAAGTTAAACGGAAGAATAGAATCACGGACATTAAGGTTAATACTACAAAATATAGTTACTAAATATGTCAATATAGATGAAACCCTAAGTCTTCAATACTGCAAAATTACCTCATTTTATAACTTAAAATCTCTCTGGTTTCCAAATACAAAAGAAATTCAAATGATAGAGGGAGGAAGAATGAGAAAGACAACAGAATTACTGGTAACCAGACAGCATCGTTCCAGAAGAGTGAAAATAAGGACTGCTTTCATTCTTTGTTTCTCAAACCATGTTACAAAGGAAACTGCACATTTGGATGAGGGGTTTTGGTGGTTCTTTTCTGGGGGTGGGGAGGAAAACACGGGAGAGAAGGCAAGCTCTTCTGTTCCCTCTCAGAGGTGCAACCGACACTTTCAGAACAGACTGCTCTGTAAAATTTGCTGACTGTATAACATGCTGAGATGCTGTTGGTACCTCACCCTCTCAGGGCAAACCTCCCTGCCTCACCTCCCTAATGAACGCCGTGGGATTTGTGGTGATCCGGCAACTTGGGGTTACTTCTACCACTTCTCATGCTACTCCAGGAACATTTCAGTGTTTCTCAGTATCTTAACTGATGAGGATGCCAAAAGTTCATGCAAATCCTTCTTCAGTTCTGGACTATTGCCATTAGGACACTTAAGCTATGTGGATCTGGTGATGGAGAATTTTTGCTGTTGCTGTGCATCATCCACCTACCTTACAAACAAACAGAACACTTTAATCTTGAAGCTGCTAGGCAGTTTACCAACCCAGTACTACATCTGCTTAGTAGCTACATATTAAAAAGAAAGGTTTAAAATTAAACAAAAGACCGTGAGGAAGCTGAAGGAAGGTGAAGAAAGAAGACAGAAATCCATTTTAGAAAATGCAGACTCTGAAATCAAGTGTGTCATCCAGGTGTCTGCAGCGTGAGCAGAGGAAGATGTGATTGTGCAGAGTGTCACAACAGTTCTTTTTCTACAATACTTGTTCTCTATCAGATGTGTTCTTGCCTCCCTATTATATTTAGACATGTACTGGAGGCAATTTTAGGGCCACTTCAGTGAGCATGTTTTCTCTCTTATAGAATGCACAGAGGGCAGTGTAAGATGTGAGATAAAGAGAGAACTAAATATAGAAGTGTTTTAATGCTTTAAGTCCATAAACAATTGAGCCAACTGAACTCCCTCCCCTTAGCAGATGTTTCTCCTAAAATTTTTTGCCCTTACATGTTCTACATATGAAACACACCTAGAGAGGAAAATTATTGTTTTCTGCAGCTTTTTCTGTTCTTCCTCACAGAATCACGTGCACATGTGTGAGGTGAGCATGCTGAGCTGCAAAAATTTATACCTGGCTATGTTTATATTCAGAATAAATAGCGTTATTCAGCACTTGCCTATGGGTAGGAAAAAAGGTAGCACTTCTAGACAGACTATGAGTGGTTTAGTAAACAGTATCCTCAGAGCCACCTGGATGGCTCGTCCGATTTTCAGTTTAGTTCTGTATAATTTAAATAATTTGATAGTTTTTAGATGAAATCAGAGTTGTGAATTGACTTGTCCTAAATGGTAAGTTCACATTAGAACTCTGTTAATTTGATTTTGGGTACTCAATCTGCCATGTCAAAAGGGACTGGCCTTAATTTTTTGGAAGGAAATATAATTTAGAAAGAATTTAGTGTAGTTATCTCTGACCATCCTGACTCATAACTTCTGAAGCAAAACTGTCTGAAAAGAAGGATAGTATCCTTTTGTGTGTGGGTTAATTTAGCACTGAAAGGTTTCCTGAAATAAGTAACTTTTGAGAAGAAGAGTGGCTGGATTGGGATGAAAAATGTGAGCATCTACTGCTGCAGATTCTTGTTTGTTTTTAAAAAATCTGTATTTTAATGAAAAAAGTATTATGATTATAGATAAGATGAAAAGCTTTTTGTATGTTATTTCATAATAAAAGCTGTGTATTGAACAAACTCTTTTTCATGGATTTTTCCAAGAACATAGATACTCTATATACATTGAGTAAAGTGAAGAATTTGGCAAATGAGAAATAATGCTGAGCTACCAAAAGGAATGGGTCAGGAGTATTGTCTGCAGAAACCTTGACGGAAAATAATCTGTTTTCATTCCATTAAAATGGCTGTAGCCAGGCAGAAATTGAACATGTGGATGTAGAACCCAGGGAATTTCGGACAGAGAGATTCCTATCTGCTTTCTCCAAGAAGAGAGTTGATAGCTCACTCATATTTTACCCATCAAACCTTTGGGGAGGAGGAGTACCTTCAAATCTTTGCTGAATACATTGACATGTATTTCCTTTGCAGAGAAGAATAATAGGATGGTAATTTGCTTGTTCTGGTCTTCTGGTGCATTTTCTGATGTACATCTCAAATTATCTGGCTTTTTGTACTGTTTACAAGATACTATTTCCAAACTATAGCAAGAGCTTCAGTGGGAATTCTTTCCCTGACTTTGCAGTAGAGTCAGGATCTACTCCTGAGCACTACTCATTTCTACCTGTGTAAAATGTTGTGGTCCCAGTAGGATGAAGTTTATTGTTAAATTTGCATTTACTGTAAGATTCTGCGCTCAGTGGACTACAGACATGAAAGATTTGCATTATTTTAAAGTGATTCCTTTCTTCCTGATGATCATAAATAACTCTCCAGGGTGCTTGAAACAAAACTCTTCTGCTTTCTTTCTATCATTTTTGTAAACACTTTCGTTTAACTTTACTGCACACATATTTATTTTATTGTTGGAGTTGTTCAGAAGAGTTATTGTAATGTAGATCAGATGGTTGATTAAACCACAGCTGGCTTTTAAAAATACCTATAAAACCCCAGCATGCCTTAAAAGAAAACACAGAGTTCTATGAGTTCTGAAAACAAATATACAAAATACAGTATGAGGCATTGTTCTTTTGTTGTTCTGAGTTAACTTTCATAGTGTTTGGATAGCAGCTTCTATATGAATGGAAAGTGATATTGGATGATATGGTTTATCTCCTATTCTCTGCTCCTTTTCAAATAGCTTTACTGCAGGAAACAGAAGAGGAGATGTCAGGTAGGAGGGGCCATGGATTTCAGTCACAAGTGCTGAGGATGTTAGTAATTGGTTGCCAGGCAAGCAAGGTTATCGTTTCTGATGTTGTGATAAACTGCTGTTTTTCAGATGCCAGATTCGGCCCAAGTATCTGAGCAAGGAATTTTATCCCTATAGTTCATATAATCAACTGTGAAAACCTCCAGCTGTCAGTTATTTTCTGCTTCCATGCCCATCACAAGCAAGATGCCATCACTAGTCAGAAATCTTCTTCCAGATGGTGTACGTAACTTTAACTTGGACTTTGCCTAATGAAAGGAGTAGTGAATGATTAAGCATTCACTGAAGTAAGAGGTAGCTTGTGACTACTGTTTTCTTGAGTAAATAGAGCAAGGTGTTTAATCAAGCAACGAAGGGCCAGGAACATGCAGCTACACAAATCTCAAATGTCGTGATACCACAGACATTGCTAATGCAGTCCCGTCACTTGAGCCTGTCAGTTCACCAAAGTACACGGCATCAAACACTCTCTAATTCTCTGCTAGGGAGCCACAGGAAGGCTCAGACTCTGCAAAAGCCTGCATGCCTCATTTATCCCTGTGAATACTTTCAGTGACTTCAGTGAGACTAACTACAGAATATACAACATCCATAATTTTAGAATTTGGGTGTGCATTGTGAATTGCCTTTCAGTGTTTGTGACAACCAGTGAAGAAGTCAGGAATTCACATGTGCCTGTCATTTAATCTTCCCCAGGCAAGCACAAAGTGAAGGCTGCTGTGGCCTGCAGGATTTTTTTTTCAAGAAACAATAATACTTTTTATGTTGTTCCTGAAATACTCATATTCTGAATGTTTAGAGAAATGAGTATACATGAGAAGAAATTACATAAAATAGTGAGTTAAAATGAAGACCTCTGCTGTGAAGTTGTCATAAGCTTGGGGCTGATAAATCTTGATGAAAAAGCTTTTAGTCAGGTTATAGGTGCTCAGTTTTGCCATTGTTTCTTTATATCTGCTCAGAAAAATGTTCACTTGTCATGAAAGAGTGATGCCTTTCTGTCCCTCTTTCCCTGGATAGTTTGGCTGCCAAGTAGCCTATTTTTCACAAAGTGAAAGAATGGAAGAGCATAGCCATGTATCTTTCTGCAATAACCTGAGCAGGGTTCTCTGCAGAGCATCAACAATGGTCCTTGTGCACTGAAGGGCTGTGACTGAAGACAGAAAAGCTGTCATGTACACAGTTAGCGCCTCCACAATACCCGGAATTATACTTGTTGACCATATAACCACATTTTAGCAAAATAGTTTGTGTATCCTTTGAAATTTCTGCTCTCATTTATGCCAGTTCAGTTGTCCCATCTTTTATTTCTTTCAAACTGCTAAAAGTTTCCTAGACCAGGACAAAAGCTATAGATACATACTGTGGGAGCAATACATCCTTCTCCACAAGTCAGCTCAACCTTCAGCTGCCACTTCTAATGTTTTCCCCGCACCAAGGCAGTGGGGAGGGGTCTGAAGACAGCCCTCATGATTATTTAGTCTTATCTTAATTTTGTCAAGTTCTGTAATATAACCAGTAAGCACAAAATCCAGGCCTCCCAGCAATTCAGTTAGGATCCAATAATTCAGGACTCGTGTTATGGATCCTGGAATCCCAAAAGGTTAAAGCATGAGCCAGGTCCCATCCTCTGACAAGACTTTGAAAGGGGCCCGACAAATCTTTTGGTGAGCAAAGAGGCTGTGTATAATGGCACTTTCTTATCTACCTGTTTACCTGGGACACAGGTGCACTAGAAAAGATGAAGTCAAAACTGGAGCCCAGCACGTTCACATTACAGGTTGTGTTAGGATGCCTGTTGGGTATGGGGTGCCAGAGGTGCTTCCCAAGTAGCTTGGCTACCCTCTGCCCAAATAACCAGGATGCCCTGGTAAGAGTTCAGGGCACAGTTACAGGGAGTCCTTAAGTAAAAACCAACAAAAAAGTTCACTGACTGCTTAAATATAAGACCATGGCAAAAATAACATGAGAACTGGGTAAACAGACTGTACACAAAGGGAAAGTGTAAAACTCTGAAATACCCTGTTTGGCGGAGCAAGATGCCTGATGGCTGCTGTATCTAGCGGGGATTAAAGGCTAAAAATGGCTTGAGGCTTTTCACATAACCACAGTATGCTCAGAGGGAAGAATACTTTCAAGTTTGGTTCCAAATATTGAAACTTAATTTAAAGAGTAGGACTGTTCAGAAAGTTTGATGAATCCATAAGCTATTGAATTGCTTTCTGTGACCTCTGCTGGGAAAAAAAAAAAAAAAAAAAAGACAGAGTAAGCATTCCCAAAACTGTTTAATAATTAAATGCGTGTTTGAAGTGATTTTTTTCCCTGCCTGGCTAAATACATGTTTAAATTGAAAGTTATATAACCCTGTAGAAAAAAGGCTATGGCACAGTCTAATCCTGAATTATGTGCAGAATGGTTACAACCAAGATCCCCTCAATACAGCTATTTTAGTCTTAGCGCTGTGCGAGTGCTCTTTGCTCATCTTCAAGAACTGCTGCCTATGAATTGTAAAATACTAGAGCAATATTTTTTGTGTGTTTGTGGCTCCCACTGACAATTCTGGATGGTATAATTGAAGGACAGGCTTGGCTGACCAGGATCACAATTTGGCTTTGCTTTCTGTGCAATGTGTTTGTTACGCTGAGCTCTCTGAGATCCTTGTTTGATAGAGATTTCTGGAAAACAAAAAGGAATTGGCAGAGGGGGATGAGAAGAAGGGAGAAGTGGAGGGGGTGGGGCAGGGCGTGTAGAACTGGGATTGTTACAGACACTTCCACTAACCAGAAAACAGGACTTTAGGATTGTGTCTAACCTTTTCCAGCATGCAGCTGATATGTGGAAGAAAATGTTCTTCATACACTATTGCTGTTCTGGGGCTGTTGCACCAAGGAAACATGTATGATAGAAGGACAAAAGAGAGACCTCAAGAATAGGCAGCACTGATGAGCAGGGGAAGAATCAGTGCAGAAAGCAGGGTTTCAATTTCAGCAGGAATTTTGAGTTATTTCCATTTTGAAGCAGAATATCCCTCACTTGACTTGAATCATTTTGCTCTGATAAAAACCAGGACTTTTTTTTCTATTTCAGCTTTCAAGATATTTTAAAACATAGTAATAGACCAGCATTCCAAGTGAGAAATCAAAACATTCTGAAACTTCAGTCTCCTCAATACACTGACTTCGAAACAGTTTTTTTTGTTCTTTAAAATTCTTTAACTGGAATGGTGCCACTTCTGCTACCTGGGTTTCTTATTAATTCTTTTGTCTGCTTTACTTTCTTTTGTTTGGTTCGTTATTTATATGTATGTTTTTTTGTAGAAAAATACCCATACTGAAAGAGCTCCCTTGGAAAGCCTGATGGCCCTGCTCCCGGATTCTGTAAACTTCATGCGATACATACACATGGAAACAACTCTCTGAATTACCATTTTCTTAAACTACTCCCAAACCCCCAATAAATGTTAGCTGAAGCTTCAGTAATATTACAAGATTCATCCTGTTTCTGGCTATGCCTGTGGAGTTAAAAGGCTTTTAGGTAATCACTTGCACAGAACAGTCTTTGTTACTTTTAGAGCCAAGCTTTGAGTCCTTGTACCACCGACTCAGGACCAACGGAGCTGCATCACAAACCACTCTCTTCAAGGCACTTGATCTATTTTATACTTCTGACCCTTCCTAAGTTTTACTGAATATTATTCTCACAGTTACCCAGTTGTTCCAAGCAGAATTAGGCATAGATCTTTAACTCTTCTGACAACAGTTGTATTTTATGTCTACCCTGTATGACTGTCCATAACTGTATGTGTTCTTTGTTTAGCCATGCTGAGTGCTGGCCCCCAATCATTTAAATGTATGAAAAAATTCCTGCTAGGTCTTCTCCTACAAAGTCATTAGTAAAATCAGTAGACTAAAAAAGAAAAAAACAAAGAGACAAAAGGCAAAGCCCAGTTTTAAAAATGTACCTATTTATATAAGTGGTTATAAAAATATTTTTTAAAAAAATAAGAAAAACACTGGCTGCAGCTGTTCTCCACTGTACAGTGAGTACTATACCTGTTATGCTGATGCTGAAGGTTAATTAATTTCTATTTCATCCTTACTGTGGTGACCCTTAGAAGTCTGAAGCATTAAAGATCTATGACTTTTAATCATCTTTTATCTATGAAATGATTCATTACACATGCACTTCTATTTTTTTCATACATTTGATTAAGAATAATCAGAAAAAACATGCCACAAAAGATGACCTTGTGACCTTGGAGAAGATGAATATCCACTGATCTGCCTCTCGAAAGCAATTACACTGTCTGCATTTTTGAGTCCTTCTGGGTTTGGTTGTGGGTTTGTTTTTTTTTAAGTAAATTCATTAAGTGAGGTGAATCCTACTTCTTGCTTTTACTGCCTTAAGTTGTCTAGCCATGAAATAATTGTTGCTCCTAAGCTTTGGCCATGCTTTAACATGGGCAAGAAGCATGAGTTTGCAAATCTCTCTCTTCTAAAGAGACTTACATTTGTAAATCAATTATTTTGTACATCTCCACATCAATAACTGTTTGATCCCCTGATGCCAAAGCCTACTTGTTTTAAGCAAGTGGAACACCAGGTTAATACCAGGTATGTTTTCTGTATTACAAATAAGGAAAAAAAAAACCCAACTTGTGTTTTTCTTTTACTGCCACAGTCTTAAAAAACAGATATGGCACTTCACATTGATGGTTTGGATTTGAATTCATACACAGAGATTTGGCTTGTTTCTGTTCCTCCTCAAACTGTTAACTCAAAAATTTTGCTAAGCATTGTAAATATTTTAAATGCTTCTCTGAGCTCTTGCTCAATGCCATCGCTGCTCTAAACCCTGCAACTTGCCAGAACAGGGATTTCAGAAATACTAGCTAAAGCATCTTGACAAGCTAAACAGTTTTTAGAACTGGAGTAGGTGGACTTAGCTGACTTCCTGCCAGCTACAGTGTCTGCACACTGTCGAAGGAGATAAGCAGTGCTACACGGAGTGGCTTAAGGCTGGTGCCAGGAATCTGCAGATCCTGGACCTGGTCTCATTTTTGCTATTAGTATGTTGTGTCTTGAGAAAGTCACATCTCTTCTGTCCAAGCCTGTTCTGCTGTCTGTGAATTAGGGACAGTATTTACCTATTTCCTTTAAAGAAGACAGTTTATTTTCCTCAATTTTTGAGGGTTTAAGCCCTAAGGATTACGACCTGCACCTATGCATCTGTATTTGGCAGAAAATGAATTGCTCACAGCCTGGTCCTGAGCAATGCAACCTCTGAGGAAGTTTTTTTTCAGTTTGAGGTCAGAATAGTTTTGAACTGCAAAAAATCTGGAAGGTTTAGTCAGATTTCAGTGTCTTCTACTTTTATTATGCTTTCTATGAACAACTGATTGAAAAAAATCAGTGTCTTTGTCTCTCTTCCACACATCCTGTTATTGGTATTAACATCTCTGAAACAGAGAACTTGAAAATTCATTTTGGTGATGTTATGATTCCAGTTGCATCTCAGTTATACAACATAAATGCCTAAAAATACAAATTCTCAAATCTTTCCTTCTTGGACAAACTCAAGAACAACAGCAGCAAACAACATTTTAAAAATGCAAAATCTCAAGTACTTATAATCATCCTACTTCTTCATTCTTTCTCAAAACACTAGCATGCATACCAACATGCATCTTAAATTCCTTATTTTTTAAATATGTTTTTGTTTTCTGCTTCTGTGCAAAAGGAATTCATCATTATCTGACACACTTGTATTCTTGACCACTACTCAGACCCTGAAAGAGCTTGAAGATTCTTAAAAAGAGATGCAATCACTTTCTTAGCTTTAAAACTTCTAGCAGATGCTGGCTCTTTCTGGATGTCAGAGTGAACAATTTGGTGTAGAGCTCATGTTTCTCCATAGCTTTGAGCTATCCATAACTACCTTTTGGGTTTCAGTGAACCATGCACATTCCTTAAAGTCTGTGGCATGTTACTTCTCAAATTCTGCATGTATTACCCAGGGTCTTTTTTTCTGTAATCTTTTCTCTCTAAGTTTCAGAAATATTTTCCTTCTGTATTTTCACTCTCTTTTTGTACCCTGATCTATTGTTTTATAACTCTGGGGGCTGGATGCTCCACTCCTCAATGCTTAGCTAGAAACAAAAGCAAAGTACTTCAGGAGAGCCATATTCAAAACAGAATAACCCTTTGAATCCTTTCTAGTCCTCCAGTTATTTGCAGGTAAAGAATAATCCATGTTTTGAATGTGACCAAATACCTTCTGCCTTTATCAGTTTCAATTTACTTCACACCTTCATAAAAGCTGGATACCCCAAGCAGGCTCAAAGAAATCACAGATAAGGATAAACGGCAGCTGTCAATCAGGTAGCATCATTTTATAGAACATTACGTATATAATCACTGCAAATCTTGTTCTAAATATCCTTTCAGAAAAGAATGTTACAGAAATATTCACAAAAACAGGTTAGTTCAAACTCAGGGTAAGATGAAAGGTCCCAATGGGGTATTATAAATAAGATCTTTTTTAAGTGCTTATATAAAGTTAGACGTTCATAGAAAGAGCAGTTTTCATTGTGCCATGACTAGATATTAAGCACAACTATATTTGACAACTGAAAAATAGCATAGTGACAGAAGCTATATATACTATAAAAAAGTCAAAAAATTGCCTCCTAAAATGACTAGTCATTTTGGAAAATGCTGGCCCAGTTAAGGACAGAAAATTATATTGTTCTTTCTTACTCCAATTACCTCCCTGCTCTAAGTTGAGGCCACTTTCAAATACTCTTCTTTAGAAAGACTACTTGCTCAGTCAGTGCCAAAGGCTGAGCACTTTGAGAATCCAAATATCCAGTATGAGCCAGAGCCAGATTTCCAGTTCACAGAAATTCCCTCTGCCCTATAGCTGCCTGGTGATGTTTAACAAGCAATCCTTGAAAAAGGATTTTCCTTTCTGGGTGCACAGCAAGTTTTGAAAGAGAAGGTTCTCCTTTATCCAAAATGGCCTATCTGACAACTTCCTGTTTCATATCTGACGCCTTCTTCTTTCATAGTTTTTAATTTTATTTTGTGACAAAGCCATTTTTTTTTTCACTATTAAATTTGAGTTCAAAGATGACAACCAAGGAAATATTAACCACTTTTTTTCTCCTCAAACATGCCATCAGTCCATGAAAACTGCAAATGCAAACAAAAAAGCACACCCCAAACCCTAATTGTGTTTTAGATGCTATTAAACAAAACATGGCAACAAGAGAAACCCAGGATAAAACTAAAATGCATCCTTCTTTTTTTCTTCCTTGATAGGACAGAAACGAGTGTAATCTGACTGGTAGATATAAAAAAAGCTTATCTAGTTCATTTCATATTCATCTAAAGTTGATCCACTTAATTATTTCTACCATTATACAGCCCACTACTGCCTTTTTTATGCTTGGAAAAAGTGTCAGTGTTACAGGAGAGAGATTTTATGCTCAGGGGACCTGGGATTAGAAGAACAATGATTTTGATACTGGTGATTCAAATTTGGCAGCAGACTGCTTTTAAGCATGTAAAGAATTGTTATGTTGACATGCATCTGTGTTATGAAATAATTTCTCTTTAACTCCGGGATGGTAACAGATGTTATTATCCAAAGAATGAAAACTGCTGTTTTGGGATTAAAAAATATAATCTTCCAGTGTTATTAGAAAACAGAAGAAAGCACATGGCATAATAGGTCAGTTTAATGGCATTGTTTGCAGTAAATCTGACAGTGCTCAGGCATAATCTGCAGTGCTCACTTGAAGTAGGACATTTTGCTGGGCAGAGAAGGATTTGATTCATTCTTTTATATTACTGTGTCAAATTGGATTAGAACATAATAAAATGAAGAATGTAAAATAAAGGCCTTTGGGCTCACTGGTTATGCAGTGCAATAAGATGCACAAGGAATTAAAATGAATGTACTCTTCAGAAGTATGACAAACTTGTCATGTGCAGTTTGTGTGGAGCTTCCCTTTGTCTCGTACGTTTCCTTGGTTTATCCTTCCTGTGTGCACTATGTGTTGATCTGCATTAACTGAATTTCCCTTCAGTAATTTTGCCCAGAATTTTTCTGTTCTCTGATTATTATTATGTGAAACAAGACATTCAAAGACAAAATGATTGAAAACCTGCTACAATTGATACCATTTTGGTTTGCAAGCATAAACTGCTCAAAATTTTGCCAAAATTTATTTCTGAGATTCACTACCACTCCCTGCTGGCTTGGAGAGCAGCCACAGGAGTATCCACCGCAGCAGCTTTAGGAGTAGCCTGCAGGATTCAGCTTCTGTCACTCTGCGAGATATCTGAGCTACACAGACAAGAAAATGGGCTGAAACTTGTTTTCTTAAACGATGCATGGAGGGTTTCTCAGAACTTTACGGAGTAAGTTCTAACCTTTGAAATTTTGGAAATGTTAATTGGTAAGCTGAGTACTCCATACTTTCATTTATCTGATACTCTTATCTCAGAGCTCACATTACCCCAAATTGGATGTGTCTCCTATGTACTGTGAGTCACTTGCTTTGAAAAGGTCTCTGTTAGCTGGAAATCCAGTGACAAGTCTAGATGGCAGGTTGTGTGTTCTGTTTGGATAAACAGGGTCACGCTTCTCACAGGAATTAGTTTCAGTAGGAATTAATAAATGACTCATGTTTCAGTTCTGAATTTAATTTCAGACATTACAGAAAATCTGAATACAAATGATACGCTGCATCGCTTTTGAAATTTGGAAGAAGTGATTCAAAAGAAAATACCAGAGCAAGTCTTCTGCCTAAGTTAAAGCAGGGAAAAAGGACTCGTACATATCAAAGTAACTCCAGCATGCATGTGCATTCAGCTTTCAGTTGACTGTAAAAATGAAGTTGATCTTGGGACACTTAATGCTGTATGAAGGCAGCCTTTCACTTGGAATGACTGTCAGCTGCTCTGTCACATCCTTATTCTTCCCTTGTGGTTGAAAAGCAGTGACTTCTCATACAAAAGCCAGGTTCCTCCTCTCAGACACCAAGTGTCTATGGCCCTGCCTGTACCCAGAGTGAGGAACTGTTCCTGCTGCTGCACCTCCATCCTAGGGTGGGACAGGGTTGTGCAGTGGGTGCACAACATGTTCCACATGTTGAGCAAGAAGACTGAGAAATCATCTTGAAACAAGGAAAACCTCAGTTTGCAAAAAGAAGTTCCAAACAAAAAAATGGATTTAATCAAATTGGTCCGTAATACAGGCATGGTACCAGACCACAGAGGTATAAGATGAGTTGAATTCAGGAAAGTTACTTGTCTCAGAACATCCTTTACTTTTAATAGCTTCTTATTCTCATCTAAGCATTATGGTTAAATGCTTTCCTGAACTGAACTTACACTTTGATCTTACTGTTAATGATGTTTGGTTCATTTGACTTCAAAATGTGCACTCCATTTGAGTGTGGTTTGACATAGCAAATGAAATATTTACTGACACTTGGCACTGGCACCTTCACCTCTGTGGATTTCTGTAATGCATTGTTCTCATTGAAGGTCTGCTCTCCAGAGGATGTGCGGGATTCATTTCTAATGGCATTACAAGGAGGTTGGCTCCTGCTCTGAGAAGAAAGCTCTTTTTCAGAAGTAGTTTCTGTGGTTTTGTACCTAATCAATTTGGACTCCTGCTTAGAATTTGATACCAGAGATAACAGTAATACAGACTTATTTTATAGTTTCCCATTTCCCTAAGAACAAAATGATGCCAAACGAAGAGTTAAACTCATTCAGGGTGTTCCATTGCTTTCACAGAACAGTATTGTCTGAACTCTCTTTGACTGGATTCTAGCTGTGGGGTTATCTGAATTTATGAGAATATAGTCTTTTGAAGGACTGAAAATCACTACATAAGAAATGTTGAATCTGCAGTTCTGGCTCATTAGTATGCTGCAATTTGCAAAACACAGAAAGACAGGCAAAGTAAGAAAAGTGGTATTTCCTTAAGCAAGTTTTAGATTAAGTAAGATTAAAACATTCTCCAGCATTCCTACTCTATCAACAGGGCAGTGACTAAACCCACTATCTCCTACAAAAAACATGCTTTAATATGAACAAAGAACAAGAAATGAGGACTGAAAATGTACTGTCAATTTCCTTGGATTAAGGTCAAAGCTTGAGAAAGAGAGAGAATAGAGTATTTTCCTTCATAAATTCAACAGACAATGTTAGTTATAATCATGTTAAGGAAATGAAATCAGAAACAAAAGAAAATTAAAAAAGAAAAATTATAATACTTACATTGGTGACATATTCAATATCCTTCCAAAGATTACATTCCCTGGGAAAATCTGCCAAATCTAAAAAATTATCCACTACCACTTGGCCAATCAAGTCATGCCTGGAGAATCTGTCAAAGTCATATACAGAGAAATGGAGTTTCCTTGTGTTCAGATCATTGTATGGGACAGTAAATAAAAAAACTTCATCAAATACTGGATTTAGGGTCTTTCTGTGCACTTTAGTCTGGTGTTTTGTTTTCCTGTCAGGAAGCAGATATATCTTCACGTACGGATCTGAAGTTCCAGAGAAGTCCTTTGCTGGCAGGTTGATGGCCTTGTGAATCTTCACTATCAGCTGCTCTAAATCACAATCGTATTTGAGAATAAAGTTCAGTTTTCCACATGCCTTGCTATTACTCCTCCGCCCATCGTCCGTGTCCACTGATCTTTGTTTGTACAGCTCTGGCTTAATGCGGCCAATGCCCGTCAGTTGCTCTTGTTTCTGAACCTGCTGGATGTTGAAGTCAGGGTTGGAGAGGTTGAGCTGTCTTCGGATTGAATTATGCCTTAAGTGGAAATGAAAGAATTGAAACAGATTGTGTTGAGGACCATAAGAATCTGTGCGCATACACGAAAGATCCTGTTCTCATTTGATGTATTTTTTGTAATGTACAGCAGGGTCAGATTTTTAATCTATGAGGGGATAAAGCATGAGACCCAACAGTGCTGAGAGCTGACATTCAGCATCAGACTGCTCACGTCACATCATTTCTGCTCCCATGTCTTAAGCTAATGGTATGCACTCCCCACACCTGCCTGAAGAGGGTGGCAAATGGAAATTTGTGGCCATTGCAAACCCAAAGGATCTCTATCTTACTGGCAAGTATAATGTGATATAAGAACTGTAGCTGTTTTTATCAGTAGCCATTTTTGACTGAATGTTTAAGTAATACCTACAAAATGAGTTGCATTATTTAAATGGAAGGACATCAGAGGAGTTTGCTGATTTCTGGTTCAGAGACAAAGCTGCACAAAGGGGGATGCTTCCTGCCATCTCTGCATTTTAACTACTTGTTGATTTCTGTGATTACTTCATTTACAAGCAAGCTGTCCTGGTCTGAAATGGTTTATTGACCACTCCAACAATTGTTTTGGGTTTTTTTTCTCTCATACCTGATGTAATGAGCTCTGTGGTAATTTGGCTGTAAAACTGCTTGAGTTTCGTTACTCAAAGATAAAAAGTTGCATTTACCTTCAGTCCAGTGAAATTTATGACCAAGAATCACTCACTTATTGCTCATTCTCCATAATGAATGGTAACAGAAATTAAATTTGCAAATCCTGTTAGGGCAGGGGGATGTGAATGCTGGATTAGGTAAAATCCTAACCTTAAATGAGTGGGACAATTTTATTGTCCTATTCATATGCAGCAGTCACTCAGTTATTGGTGTATTGTAAGCTGCAGCTGAACACAGAAAGACCACGTTGAAAATGCTAGCAAAGGATTAATCCAAGGCTATTTTTATTGAATCTAATCAGCAATAGTTCCTCTGCTATCATTGTTCATTAATTCCTTGTAAATATCTGTTTACACATCCTTAAGACAGGAACAGTCTCTTCTGTTCTATCCTGATTTTTTTTTCTCTTGTTGCATAATAAATACATAATCTTACAGCTATACATTAGTCATTTCCAGGATAAAATATTATCATGTCACCAAAAAAAATATATTTTTCAACCTTTAAGCTCCTCATTGCAGTGGGAGGTGCAGAATATCCTGTGGAGGAATAAAAAGGAGGGCACTGCAGAGACATCTTAGCAGGGGCTGCAGCAGGAGCAGGTGCCTGGTCTCTGCGGCCACAAAGAGAAAGCACAGCTGGATCCCCAGTTATGGCAGAAAGCAGCAGAGACAAAGGTGATGTCTCTGCTGAAGGAGGCAGCACAACGAACAGGGGTCCCTCCTGCTCAGTGAGAGTCTTTTGGAGAAGACCTGGGCAAAAGTAAGGGGCAATGAAAGAGAGGGGTAAAGAGCAAAGCCTGTGTCAGCAAACTGCCCAGGGCACAGGTGGGACCCGGACAAGGATGCCCTTGTGAGCAGAGAGCCAGCGGAACACCTGCTGGAGAGGGCCAGCCTGGGAACACGGCCAGAAGAAAGCGGCACAGAAGTGAAGGCCTTGCCTGTGCGCTCAGGATGCTGAGGCAAGTTCTTTTACAGATTGAGAGTAGCATTAGTAATGTTCTGGGAAGTTCTCAAATTCTTTCTGAGACACGTTTTGAACAACTGGCAATTCCTGAACAGGCTGTGTTCAGGTTTGCCTGCAGGCAAGAGTCTTGGCTAAGTTTGCTCTCACAGATGGACAGAAAGGAGACTAGCAAAGAGCCATCGGGTTACTGCTGTACCTTCTCCAGCTGAAGTGCATCTGCTTTGACTCAGATATTTACTGGCTCTTCACATGCTGATTCTTTTTCTTACTGTATGAGACATAAGCCTTTTATCACCTGCCTCTGCACACACTCTCACCCTCCCCCTCTCCTCTTCCCTCATGTACTGGTTCTCCAGTTCCCCTGGAGACTTCACTGACTCTTGTTCAGTCCCTTTTCCCCCCACAGTCATGATTGTGGCTAAAATCTATGATTTTTAATCCTATTTCTAACTCTTGCAAGTGTTTCATTAGCTTGCCCTACTTTTCTTCTTTGGTTGTTTTAAAAATCTTTGAGGAGGTATTACTGAGAGTTCAGCATCAGTGCTAAGTGCAAATGAATATGCTTTACAAGCTAAATCTGGGCTGTTCTGGTGCTTTTAAAGGATACACAGTGCTCTGTGTTATCCAGCTTCTGAGGGAGAAGCACAAATGAGACAGTAATTTATAGAAGAGTGGAATAGGATCATGATCCTATTCCTAGCCTGCAATCTATGAGGTTTGTGCACCTCAAAGAATAACTTTTGTGTACTTTTTTTCTTTAAAAGAATGTGGCAAGTAGACGATACATTTTTATCAGATCAGTGTACTGGATAATCAAGCTGTGCTTTTCGGCCTGTATCTGTATTCATTAGTATCAGAGAGAAATCGGAGTTACTGACCGAGTAGAAGAGGTTGGTTCAGTGATCTGACGATGCATTCGCACATTGTGGATGCAGTTCTCCTTCGTTCCCGCCTCAGTATCCAATGGAATATCAGGGGAGGTGTGGCTGATCTTCATGGAGGACTCCGGATAGGCTGTAGGCTGACCCAGATAATCCTCACTGTAGTCACGGTCATTGGTCTCTGTGTCTGTGTAGTTCAGCGACTCCTGCTTGTTGTCTTTGTTCCCAAAGGGCAGACCACGCTCTCGCCAAGGGATCCAACAAAGCTTCCAGGATACGAACAGAGAGACACCGAACAGAGCAAGACCACAGGCGGTGACAACTAAGGAGAGCAAGCTTATTGAGATATCTGCAAACAAACAAAACAAAACAAAACAAAACACATCCATGTCACATCTTTGTGCTCTTTGGAGCTCTGCACCTCCAAAGTATCAACATGGGAAGTAAAAGATCTCTGGACTGCAGAACCACAAAAATTAAATTCTGGTCCCTGCAACAGTCATAAAATACAAACATATTAAAAGTTCTGGGGGTTTTTTCCCCCTAAGCAAATTTGTTTGGAATTCAGTATAAGACTTACCTTGATAGAACTTGGCTTATATTTTCCCTCCAAAAGCTGGGTGGTATGAAAGGACATTCTAAATATGAAGAAGGTTGTTCTCTTGCTCACTCAATTTTCTACTGATGAAAGAGCTGTGCCTGCAGCACATTTGGCCTTGTTTTCTTTCCTTTCATGTAGTGCAGTTTCCGCCATCTGCTTTACCAAATCTTACCACCTTCTCTTCCAGAGAGTGTACTGTACTTCAACACCATGAAAATACGGACACAAGCACATATGTGACGTAAATTTTTTAGATATTAAACTGGGGTTTCTTGTTTTATTACTTCAGTTCCATTCCTTCTAATTTTAGATTCATTCCTGTCTTTGCAAATTATTTTTGACTATCAATCCATGGCTTGCTCTTCATAAGTTAATAACACCACCAATATCCCTTAAAAACTGAGATTTTTCTGGGTTTGGTGTTTTGTTTTTTGTTTTGTTTTGGTTTTTTCCCCCTCTCCAAAGGCTCTTTTTTCTGTTTCTAAACTTTTGGTATAAAGAGGAACATGGAAATGAGTTTTCTGATATTTCCCCCCACATTTCCAGCATTATCCTACTCCATCAACACAAACAAGTTACAATTGGGAGAGGTTTTTGCTCTGTTTTGCTTTGTTTTAAGTTGCACATTGGGAAAATGACTCAGTGGAACAGCTGTTTTTATGGTTACAGTGCTTTTGAAACGAGTCTCTCTGTGGATTACACAATACATCATGCCTTAAACACAATTAGTGAGAATTCTATTTTACTGCCTTAAATTACAAACACAAGCTGATCAAAGCAATTTTTCACACTGTGTGTAGGTTCAGAATGTCAGGCTGCATCTCTCTAAGCCAACTGCTAGCCTAAATTTTCAAAGGATGGCAAGAGGTTGAAATGTACTGCTTCTACTAAGATAATTATTTAAGAATGACAATTCAGATGAAACATCCTCAGTGTCTTTGAAAAAAAAAACCAAAACAAAACAGAACAGCATTTTATTTGAAAAAGTGGGAAAGTCAATACCTTCTGCCCCTGCTGTGAGTCTCATTCTCACTAGCCAGACAGATTAAATCTCCACAGAGGGGGGAGTGACACTACAATCCATTTTGCATGGGAGCTGTCCAGTTTATTCTGCATGCTGAAAACCAATTTCAAACAATTTTAGACAGTACGGCCCCTTCTGTCCTTCTCCAAGTCATATGAAGACAAAACTCATTAAGAGTGGGGACAGTACAGCAGCTGTTTGGAATAACAGCAAAGAGTTTAAGAGCTGAAATTAATTAAAGAAATTCCTCCCATGCATAAAAGGCAATTTGGGAGAAAGTGGAATGGTCGTTCTTGATAATTTTTTAATATTTATTGGTAAACAAGTCTGGCAGTGGAAGCAGAGCACAACCTCTCTGTTGATTAAAAAGCTGAGGATCTAGCATGCAGGACTGAAAGAACACCTTCAAAATAAAGCAATTTGTCTAGGATTTCCTGGAGAAGAAGGAAGAAATACATAAGAGGTCTGCAGAAAGGCCTCTTTTTTTCAAAGAACTGATTCAAGTAAATTAAAGAAATGAGAAATTGGAAATTGTCAGAACTATCCAGAAGATTCCAAGGTGAGAACTGGAGACTGCCCAATGCCAAGGATGTGTGATGTGAGGAACAATCTGAAAGGCAGACCAACAGTCCCCTAATCTTGAAGATGACTTTAGCAGAGGACAGTCTTCTAGAGAACTGACATGAGAAAAAATGGATGAGGGCAGTATGACCTGCTTTTCATTTGGAGAGTTTGGAGGGCTTTAATAACACACCTCTTCATTTGATAACTTACTTCCAGAGAAGCTGAGTAGTAAACAGTTCAGGTAACAGTGGATTGTTTTTCAGTTATTATGGTTTTATTCTTCCTGGCTCCTTTGTGTCAGAAAGATTTTCTATGCAGTTTTTTGTTTCTGTGGGTGGAAAAGGAACCATCATATACCTGTCTTACTTCTATGGAACAGAGTGGGACTAAAGGGCAGTGCTCTAAGCTGTTACCTTTCATTGGACGGTAATTTTCATATCCTCCACACCTGCCTGGCAATTTTCAACAACTGCGCAGATCCAGTGTGAATAGGTGAGGTGAATGCAGTCCCAAGTGAAGAGATTTTTGGCTGCATCCTAGAGCTGCTCTTCCATTAGCCGTATGTACTATTACATACTGTATTTTCTGTATAGTTTTTACTCCATCTTTCCAGCTGTCTCAGTTTTTCTAAGCCTGTTTATCTGTATTCTCATGTGGTAGCAGAACTCATCTGATGCCAGTGATTTCCTCTGCTTTGTAATGAGACAGCAGGGTAAGTCTTTACTTGTTTGCCCTTACAAAAATGAGATCTGCAGCCCAGAAAGTGTTCCACAAAAATCCAGCTGCTTCTAAATTCACTTTGTTTTCACAAGAATTAGAGCAACGTGTTTTCCAGAGCAGTATCTCTGTGAGCCCGAGAGCAGGCAAGCACCGTAGGCAAGGCTGAGCTGTTCACAGGCATCTCAGCAGCACTGCAATGTACCAATTCAGGGTGCACGGTTTGCCACGCTTCTGGTGATGCTCACTTCCAGCATTTGGCCAGTTCATTGGTGGCTGACTAATACAGCTCCTCTCTGAACCTGCTCTGCATTGATACCAGCTGCTGATGCCCTGCAGCAGAAAATCTCATGGACACAAGGAAGGCCCCTGTGGCACAGGGACTTGCACAGATATCTTGCCTGGCACAACCATGATGCCAGCCAAGTGTCTTGAGGTGTTGATGGCTACCGCTCCCAAATTCCAGCATGTCAGAATACCTGGACAGTACCATAGGGTGTTGATAATGGACAATTTATTCCACAAAAAGTAAGCCTACATTTTTTGTTAAAAATGTATTTTTTAAAAATTGGTTAAAGGAACCAAACAATGCAAATGCATATACTTACAGTTAATTTTTATAAACACATCCTCTGCAATACATTTGCACACACTAGTAAAGGAGGCCTTTTGACAGACAGAAAATAAGAGGACAGATCTTTAGGGTGGCCCCACAACAAACAGTCTGGAGACTAGGAAGCTTCATTTAATTCTTTGTCCTTTGAGACTGGAAGTCACTGTTACAAGATTCAGAAGTCGCTGCCATTATTGCTCTGCATTTCCAACAACCAGGTACTCAGCCAGGGTTTGCAGTAAAGCCACAGACACAGTACTAGTCAGTTTTTGACCAGGTTTTCATGTTTCAATCATTTTTATTCTACTTATTAATCTCTTATGATCATCACTCTAATTTGTTCTGGCCAATTTTTTTTTGTTTGTTTGTTTGGGGGTTTTTTGGGGGGGAGAAGGGGGGCTGCAATTGCAAGGTTAAAAATTATGCAGAAATAGCAAGTGAAAAAGAGTTTCCTACCTATGGATCACATCATCAGATGTTATCACACACAGGAGCACCGGAGATATGAGCATGGCCTTTCTCTCTGTGACACATTTTATTACCATCAGTCTGGTGACAAAAAAGACAGTCCTCTTACCAAAAAGACTCAGTTTGATTATGGAGCCATTGCTCTATCTTTTATGAATTTTTTAACTTACATTTTAAAGTAGATCTGTTACACAGAAAAGAAAAATCTCACTCTTTATGTCAAGTGAATGCATGATAGGAATATAAATTCTCTTGTCTTCAGATTATCTTATTGGACAGAATCAAAGAATGGTTGGGGAAAGGACCCAGCAAGGTCACCCAGCACTGGTTACCTAGGACAGTGCCCAGACCAAATTCCTCCAAAGATGAACAATCCACAGTCTCTGTAGGCAAACTCTTCCAGTGTTTGACCACAACCAAATAGGCTGATAGCATAATCTTCTTTTGGTAGGGGAAGATACTCACTGGGTAACACTTTTTAGATCACAATAACCAAAATATCAATAAAGCTCTAAGAGATAGCTGCACTTTGTAGATTACCTAGTAAAACAAATAAAATTATGCCTCTATTTATATAGCACAGGTTTTTACTATAGATCTACTGAACATAAGCTTTTAGATGAATTTGAATACAATCATAGGTTGTTCTAAAATAATTTGAATACTGTTGAATTTTTACATATATGCTGCATAATTCCTGCTTAGTATGGGAGGCTGTTAAGACCAAAGATGAATGTCTAATGATCCCACTCAAATTCTGACAGTACAAAACTGCAGGCCTGTGACATTTTTCCTCTGGCATAAATGGTTGAGCCTTACCCTCTAAAATTCTAATGCTGAAAAAACTTTCCAAAAAATTAGACAGGCAAAATACTGAAATAATAGTGGTGGTTTTGTCTGTTCATATGTGAAACAAGGAATGAAGCAAATTTTCTTCCTTCTTGTGTTTATTAAGTTACCATTTGGATTGCTAAATTTTATACAAAATCAAATATCAAAGTTATCTATTTATCTCTCCCATTGCTGGCTAATGCAGATCAACTTATGTGTCCAGCTGGAGTTTCACAGTCAAAAAGCACAAACTATACTATGTATAATTTCATTCATCCGACTCCAAAGGATTCAAATACAGATAAACATATGGAAAAAGAAAAATACGTGGAAATTTCTCATCAACCAGGCACAGACAGGACATTTGATCAAAGGAACTGCTGATCAATAATATAATTATTTAGAGAATTGAGTTGTCAGTTGTCTGGATGTGACTGGTGTGCTATCAAATGAACTGCTTTCCCAACAAATTGGCTGTAATCTGGTTTAATTTGAGGCTGAAGGACTTTTACCAGAAACCCTGACTGAGGGAGTTCTTTTAACATTTTCTTATTGAAATAAAACAACCTTTCTTCTCTATGCTGATTTACTCTCTCTTTGTTAAAATTGGTATTCAGATATTCCAGTACTACTGGAATATACACATTGACCTGTTAGGGGAAGTTTGGCTAGAAAGAAGTGGAACAAACCTTAGCAATTTAAAATCTTGCAATACAATCAATCTTTCCTTCTTTAGAACCCAGCAAATTTCAAAAGGCAATCAATTAAAATAACAAAATTAATTTGCTCTGAATAACGATTTTACTAAACTTTAAGATATATGGGGACAGATCAGTCAATCTTTGTGAATATAGTTCTGCCTAAATTCAGCTTTTTGAAGAAAAAAATATCCTCTTTTAATTACTTTTTTGTTGCTTAGGGGGAGATTCTAGGAATATGAAATGGCTAGACACACAATTTCTTGTAAAACAATGGAAACATCAGTGCCTATTTCTTAAATCCTAGTTGTGCTTTTGAAAATCTAAATTGTCTTTCTTTTGTGTAAATACATCTATGAAGGGTTAGCCGTCATTCAGCTCAGTAATTGTACTGTAAAAGCCAAGGGGTTTTTTCACACTTACCAGTCTGAGACCCCAGCTTTTCCAGAGAAGTGTTTTTAGGATTGAGGGTCTGAAACAGTTTTAACCTAATACTGCACTGTAGTTTCCTTTGTGCTTCACAGGTTTTCCTTAATTAACACACCTGGCACTTGTTCAGGACAGAAGGTGTCTCTTTGCAAAGACTCCTGAGACAAAGGAGTCATTCTCAGCTAATGTATTCTGCTCTGAAATACTGTTAATTATTTTTAATACTGTGTTTAGAAATTTTCTGGGCAATTCTTTAAAGTAAGGCAGCCGAAAACCAAGGGAATTAATCTCAGATGATACTAATTTTATTACGGTCCAACTCTTTATCTCTGACCCTGACATTTATGAGTGTGGACCAACAAAACAGGCCTACATGAGAACAGTCAGGGATTCACACAGTGATAACATTCTCTCCACGCTCTCAAAATGTAACTGCGTCTCACTGGTATTTGAGGCTCTTATTAGCTTTTAGTGACTTTTTTTTCTCCCCAAGTTGTGTGTTCTACATCTTCCAGGCAGGCTTTAGGGTATATAAAGCTCTTGTGTTGGTTAAGGCACTGTTCCGATCCTCTGAGTGATCTGTATGTCTTTTTATTCCTAAACAGTGTTACAAACTCTAGTTTATCACTGTGTGCATTCTCTTTATCTGCTTGGCTTGGGTAACGAATTTCTTTAATGTTTTTCCTGGGTATTGTCTAATATTAACTAAGTCTCCTAAATGAACCAGACCAATAAAATATAATCCAAGGACTTCACCGAGGTACTTGTCAATTAGTTTAAATGTACATAAATTCCTTAGCATAATTTCAATATGAAATCAACGGCCATACAAACTATGCACAAAAAGAAGTGCAAAAGCAGTAAGAGATTTGTTTGCACAGAATATTTTCCCAGCAGGAACTCCTGTGATACTATTCAAAACTGACATAAGATTGACATAATAGTTTATTGGTAACATCACAAAATTAAAGCTTTAAGAAAAAAAAAAAAAAAGAACTTCGAGCAAATTGTTCAAGAACAAGAAAAAAGTACTCAAAACATACTAAAATATTACCTTTTTTTTGTTTTGTACCAACAGAAAGTTTTGCTTGTTTAAAAGAAAAGTTATGTACAGAGAATTTTTTTTTTAAATTCAGGTCAGGTGACTTCATATTGGAGAGTTTATTAATTACAAAAAAATCGTATGTGAACTTGTTCAAAGAAGAATGTATTTTTGTTTGTACATCTATCTCCAATATATTTAGTCTGCATTAATGCAAATTTCCTTGACAACTTAGCTGACATGTAATATTCTGCTACAGTTTGTAAGTGACAAAAAATCCTTTACTAATCAGACAGCTGGCTGAATGAGCAGTGATTTTTAAAGACACAGTTGAGAGGAGTCGTATGTTCAAGGGCTTGCATTTTTCTTTCTGACATCTTGCAGTAGTATCTCCTGACAAAGAATGATGCTGCTCCTCTTGTGAAAACTAAAGCTTCTGTTTCACAAGCAACATGGACACAAACAAAGCAGAGTAGAAAATAAAATGTTTCATGTCTGCATAAACACAACTGCAATAAGATTTATCCAGGTTCCCATGCCTCATTCTGGGTTCTTTTTGGTTATTGCCACATTCTTTTTCAATACATGCTTCACATAACTGATGAAATATGCAAAATTACTGTATACTTTTGGTTTTCTCATATCAAGGGAAAAATACTATAAACTGGGGAAAAAAGTTCCATAGATAATGATATAACAGAAGAGAGAACAGGAATCCTAAAGATATCATGCCAGAGTTCCAAGTACTCTGTGTATGGAGATGGCTTAAATGGCTCTATTTCATCCTGGTAGGAGAGTCACTTAGGATGCCACACTTGCAGGAAATGTAGCTGAAGCAAAGGAACACGAAATCTTCTAAAAGCCTTTTGGCATTTGAGACATGCTTGCATCTTGTTAACTAAAAGGGAAAGATGGTGATATGACGAGTGGCAAAGAAATTCTGGGGGTATACACTTACACTGCAGACTCCTGTGACCACCAGGCCTGTTAGGTCCTTCACGGTGCAAACCCTGAGTAGCTGTATTTTGCAGAAGTTAAGCTCCTGTGACTGTGGCCAAAAGCCACAATGCATATTTCCACCCGCCCACTTTCTCATCTACTTCTTGGGATCCATTAAATCATAGAATCAGATAATTTATTCCAAGCAAATAATTAATACGATATACTTAGGCTTTTCTTTTTCTTGCAGGATCATTCAAAAAGTGAAGAGAGTTACTAATCAATACTTTGTAAGTGTTTATTCTGGGGTTTTTTTATGATACAGAAAATAGATGTTCATACAGTAATTGAAGAATTTAACTTCTCATCCAGTCATAGAAAATGACCAATCACTTTTGGCAAATACTGTGTATGTTCCCTCATTAGCAGAATGAGAGGTTTTAATAGCTAAATGAATGATGGAGAATGAATAAAGAATAACGCAGGAGAAATTTTCTAGTGGAAATTTTTGGACAAATTGTGTGTGTTAAAAATTACAAAACCATCAAGATTTGTGAATACTTTAATGACTAAGCCATCAGAGCACATATTAATCTTGAATATTATGACCTTATGAATAATAATGAAGAGAAATTGCCATTAATATCTGCAGTATATAGCCAGTAGCAGGAAGTCTTGAGGTTATGGAAGAACAGCTCATTTGAACCATGCCAAAAGGCTTTAATTTCCATTATAGTCCTTGAAAGCCCAGTAAGTTGCAATAAATAGTAAAGTGTTTGAGAGCACTAAAGGAAATGGCAGAGAAGCATTTCGTTTCCCATTTTTATAAAACTGTACAGTAATATTGTACCAAAGTGCTCAAAACTACAGCTACAGAAACCATAGAGTCATACAGTGGTTGGAGTTGGAAGGAACCCTAAAGATCATTTATTCCCAACACCCCCATGATGGGCAGAGACACCTTTCACTAGACCAGGTTGCTCAGAGCCCCACTGAACACTTGCCTTGAACACTTCTATGAATGGGGCAGCCAAAACTTCTCTGGGCAACCTGTTCCAGCATCTCACCACCCTCACAGCAAAGAATTTCTTCCAAATACCTAATCAAAACCTACTCTCTCTCAGTTTGAATCCATTTCACCTTCTCCTGTCACTCCATGCTCTTGTAAAAAAAGTCTCTCTCCATCTGTCTTGTCAGCTCCCTTCTGGAATGCCACAATTATGTCACCTCAAAGCCTTCTCTTCTCCAGGTTGAACAACCCCAATTCTCGCAGCTTTTCCTCACAGGAGAGGTGCTCCATCCCTTTAATCATCTCAGTGGCCTCCTCTGCACTCACTCCAACAGGTCCATGCCCTTCCTGTGCTGGAGACCCCACAGTTGGATGCAACAGTCTATGTGGGAGTCTCCCCTGGTTATGTTAATAACCTGGTTTTGTTAATAACCATTAATAATATCATTTGATATGCTAATAAAATAATAAAGAAGTAGCAATATTTTTTGTAAAATTCTAATTGATTTCCTTTAATTTTTATCCTCTTTAAGGCACAATATTTTCAGGGGAAAACAAAAAAAAAAGTATTTATCCAAATGTCTCAGTGAGTCATTTTCTTTTGGTGGGAAAATTTGTGGAATTAAGTTACTCTAAGGGACTGTGGGAGAGGTGGATAGACCACTAAAGTGTGTGAAGGGCTGTTTGAGCTCTAGCAAAATTTCTTTCACATTAATAAAGACATATCTATGTAAATATATATATACAAACACACCTATAATGCGATAAATATGAGTAAAAAATACATTCACAGAGCTAGCCATAATGACTAATAGCAGTTGTGTTGCTCTTATAGTTCTAGTAAAAATATCTATTTTTCTTTCACATTTCCTTTTTTTTTTTGCTCTTGGAAACACTGAATTTCACCTACCAGTTGGCTCCTTGTCCCTATAATCTTACTAAGTGCAGTGAAAACCATCAGCCTTTCTGATTTTGAATAACCCAAAAAATCATCTGTTTTTGAATTTTACTATCTTCATTTGATTTTTTAGTAAATAAATATATAAGAAATAAGAAGATAGTATTACTCTTGGCAATTTATGTAGAACAGAAGTGCAAGCTTCTCTTTAAAGTCAGATTGCTTGGAATGGAAACGAGGTCAATTATTTCATTAGCTTCCTTTTCAGAATCAACTACTCTAAGCCTACATTATGAGACTTTGGCATGTCACCGTGGTTCAATATTTACAATTCTTGCTTTACATTTCAGGAAGAGCCAAAATTAATTTGCTTTCTCTATACTAGCAGATCATAAAAAGGTTGTCACAAGTGTTGAAACCTCACAAGGGACGTCAGGAAGGTTGCCTGCATAGACTGATATGAATAAAGAGGAAATGTATTGCCTTTTACAGACATGGACCACTAACATCTTAAACTGATTAAATAGCCTGATTTTTCTTTTAGGAAGGAGTTGCTTGCATAAAGGGAAATAAAGACAGCCCTGAAAGCATTTCTTCTTCTCAGAAGAGGAGCCAAATTCACTGTAATGTTCACACCGACTTTTTTAAAAGTATTTCAGGTGTGGTGAATGTATTATGTATCTGTTGTTCTTTGTGAACTTAAGGTTCCCATTTTATAAAAGGAAACTTTTTTGGCTGATCCATATGTATTAGGGTGTGATGGAAGTCTTACTGACTGGGATATTTACTGCTAAGAAAGATAATGAATTAATAACTTACAATCAGATCATGTCTACTATGAATTCCATATTTGAAAAAAATATACAGAATATACCCCTTTTCCATTCATACTCTTCATTTCCAGAGTGCAAAAGAAATGAACTCAAGGCTTCTCCAGACTTATGAGTGGGTAACTCTGGAAATCATAAAATCATAAAATCGTTTAGGTTGAAAAGATATTTAAGATCACTGAGCCCAACTGTCTTGTCTGTCTCAAATACTGTCTAAGAGAAAACTGTAAAGCAGATATGAAAACAGAAAATCAAGAGAAATCTAAAGTGAAACATCATAAGAATGTGGCAGCTAAAGAACAGAACTGAGAAACAGATTTGATAACAATCATTATTCAGACTGCTCTTCTGCTTTTACATTCTGAAACGGGGATTATTTTAAAGCTGTGATGCTCTTGGAAGCCTTTCTAATTTTGGCAAATCTGGATACAGAGAACTTCAACTTACTTGTTTTTGCAAAACATATACTACAGAATGTATGCTTTGAGTAAGAATTGAACATATCTGGATTTCTGTTTTCCTTGGGTTGAACTGTACAGTCATGCAAGATATATTAAAAGGAATCTGCAGAAAGAACTTGTAGCAACAAGTCAATTTCTTATGAACTAAATAATTTCATCTTGTACTTAGTTGTGAATGTAAAATTGAAACTGGACAGCTTGAGGGGGTTTTCTTCTTGTATTTAACTAGTTTTATGGAGTGGAAACCTGATACACTACAATTATGACCAACAAAACAAACATTGAACGGTGTAGGGGTGACAGATGTCACCCTATTCCAGATTAATGACCCATCCTGCTCAATATTTGCTACCAAGAAGAAAGCAGTAGAGTCTAACCCAAATTGCACTGGGTTACAGAAATGAATGCACTGAACTTTGGATGCTGAGAAGGATGGCAATAATCTTCCTACCCAACAGTTACTCTGAGGCTGTCAGTACTCCTACACCAGAACGTGCAGGAGCTGTCCAAATACATGTGTTTCTCACCAACCAGCAAACTGGCAGGGAGCACGCTGTGCTGTAGTTGACCGAGGGATAAATTCAGGGCCTTACTCTCTACAGTTGATTTAAGCACTTTGCTTGAGCTATAATAGATTAAAAAGAGAAAAAAATCAAGAGGATGATAAACCTGAACTGTGCACTTTAGCATCAGTGAAGTAACAGTGGGATTGCTACTCTCCAAAACATAGATGTCAGAGTTCACAGATGGGATGCAAACTGTTGTCAGTGATGCACAAAGATTAATGTATTAATATACCCTTAAACTCCTGAGTAAAGTTGGAGAGTTATATCTGGAGAAATATAGCCCTGCCACATGGTCAAAGGGACATGCTCCACAAGTCAGTTACTGTGAAAAGGTCAGGAGTTTCTGAGAACCTGTTGGATTCATAGGGAAAACAAATCTTTAGAAAGGGACGGGTGGAGGACAAGGGACAAAGATGAAACTTTAACCTTTTATGTGCTGTCAGCTTCTAAATTTGCCATCCCTCTTGTACCTGTCTGTCAGCAATACCCATAGTATTGTACTATAGAATAATAAAATATAAATGACAAAGAACAGTATCAATAACTAGTTCATTAAGGTTGGAAATTCTGTCAAGATTAAGATATTTCAGCTTTTATGGAAAATTGATTTTTGCCATTACACATATATGTAAAACCAGACATTTTCCAAGAAACATAATCCTGTGGAAAGGCCTGCTGCATCAGAAGTTAATTTATTTTTAATTCATCTTGACATAAAGGTCAAGATACTAACATTTCAGCATTTCAGGGTTTTAAGGTTGATAGTAACTTAACCAAATACATTAGCCTTGCATCTGTCCGGAGATTTCAAATGCTTCGACGGGCTTCTTGGTACATTCTGCACCTAAGAAAAGCAGGAATTGTTCCTATTTTAGATATTTAAGAAACACCATTTTTGCACAACTAAAGAAACTTGTAAGCACCAGAGACTAGGGTCAGAGCAAGGACCAGAAGCTCTTACTTTCAGACAAAAGGTCATTTACAGCAATGACTGTCTGTTGAACCCTATTACCAAGTATCAACCACTTTGAAGTGGTGTTACTTTGAGTCATTTCAAAATGCTCGGTGTACATCCTGGAGATTTTGACCTGTTTCCCTCAACAACAATGAACAGGTACACTTAACATAGTCCATTTTTCAAACACTGCAGACTTGTGCAGATGGCTCCACACAATTTACATTGTTTTGTGTATTCAAAGGTTTCTCCTTTGCTTTCTGCTCTTCTCCCTCACCCCCCCCCTCCCCTCTGAAATACACACTCACATCTGCACACCCCACGTCTAAGATACATCAGCGTGGGTGGAAGCCAAGGTGGTGGAGTATACAATAAATACATATAAACTGACAGCTGACATAAGCCTCATAAATGATGCTGCCTCAAGGACTTTGGTGCTTTACAAAAATACTAAAGTCTCATGAGTAAAATAGCTATTGAGGGGGACAACAGCTCTGAGATCTGTATGGGTGGAGCACAGTTCACTCAGAGAGCTTGCTCTGCTTTGACTGAGCTGTAAGGAGTTGTGTGAGAAAGCCAAATGCAAGCTCCCCTCCTTGGTTATACAGGCACTGAGCCACCATACCTGGAGGTACTTAAAAGGTTTCTAGACATGGCACTGTGGCACTCGGGGACATGGTTTAGTGGTGGACTTGGCAGCACTGGGTTAAAAATTGGACTCCATGATCTTAAGGGCTTTTTCCAACCTCAATGATTCTATTCTGTGATTCCATGAAAAAGTCATCAGTCATCACACTGATACCAGAATTACAAAACTAAATCCTCTACACATCTATGATACCCTGACTTTTACCAGCTTATTTGTATGCCCAGGAATCACTTCATTACACTTCAGGAGTGATTAAGGTAAGGGGCTGACCCCTTTCTTGTCAAAGTCTTCAGACAACCTCTCTGATGCACGGTAGCTTCATTACTGTCCATCAACTTACAATATGCCTCTCAGCCTCTTGGATGATGACAAGAAGGTCTATTAAAAATATTTTCCTCCAAGGTTTTCAAATATCATATGAATGGTAAAAGACATGCAAATCTAGATTTTTAAGGAAAAGAAGTAACTTAAAGTATTTTAAAGAGAAATTTGCAAGCTTTTTTCCCCCCAGATTTTCCTCTGCTATATATCTGAGATGTAAATGTTGGCCTTCTGTCCTTATTTAAATAATGAGTAATGTTACCATTGTTGATACGATGAGTAGATTATTATTTTTTTAAAAAAATCAAGGTTTATTCATGAAAGCTGCTAAAAAGCATTAAAATTTTGTATGTGTTCTCCCTAAGTGTCTGAACATACACAGTAAAAACTATTGTGAGTAAATCTGGATCTCAAAAATGTTAATGGAATATAAACAGTGCAACAAATGTGTTCAGAAACCCTAGTGGATATTTGAAGAATTGTTTGTTTTTCCATTCACATTACCAAGTAACTTGTAGAATAAAGCTCTTATCTCAATGATTAAACTGTTCATCACTAAGTAGCTTTTCCCCTTCTCCTATAAATGTCAAAGTTATTTAAATGGCTTTTTACAAATAGGAGCAGAAACCAAGATGTAGCACAGTTCTTAAGGTGAGATTTGGTAAATCAGTTGAAAAGTGAAAAATGGAACCTGGATGTTCTCACTTCTGGTTGTGAGCCTAGCAACTTTCCAGTTGCTTCTAGTGAAGCAGGACACACCTAAATAGAAGGGATGCAGGGAGTTTAACAAGCATTGCTTACCTCACAAGCAAGATTTTGACCACTAAACAGATGGTGTGGCTTCTTCAAATAACCTAGTTATGAATGAGTTAATTAAATAACTGAGTCCTGAGAAAGCTGTCATCTCTCCAAGCACAGCTGCTTTCCGTGAGGCAGCAGGCACTTTGCCAACATGCGAAGTACTGACACAGTGAACAGACCTTTGCAGGAAGAAAGTGATACAGACAGACAAAAAGCTGCCCCACCAACTCCGCAGCATAAAGGGACTGATGCTGAGCATCAATTCTTAGGTTGTAAACACAAGAATGTTTTTGGGGCAGGGGTTGATTCTGGTAAGACTAAAATACCATGAATCATAGAATCACAGAATCATAGAATGATTTGGGTTGGAAGGGGACTTACAGATCATCTTGTTCCAATTTCCCTGCCATGGGCAGGGACACTTTCCAACAGACCAGGTTGCTCGGAGCTCCATCCAGCCTGGTCCTAAAACTTCCAGGGATGGGGCATCCACAGCTTCTATGGGCCTCACCACCCTCACAGTAAAGAATTTTTGCCTAATATTTAATCTAAACCTTTTCTCTCTCAGTATGAATCCATTACCCTTGTCCTGTCACTACATGCCCTTGCAAAATAGTCCCTCTCAATGTTTCATGTAGACTCCCTTCAGGTACTGGAAGGCCACAATTGGGTCATCCCTAAAAGAAAAAAGAAAGAGAAGCCTTCTCTTTTCCAAGCTGAACCAACCCAATTTTCTCAGCCTTTCCTTGTAGGAGAGGTGCTCCATCTCTCTGATCAACCTGGTGGCCTCCTCTGGACTCACTCCAACAGACTGATGTCCTTCCTTGCAATTACAAATAAAATCCAAAGCAATTACAACCAACATCTGTAATAAAATCTGAAGCAAAGGTTTTGATAATTGTAACAATTCTGGAAGATCTAAGCAGAAAATCCAAGCAATGGTATTTATGTACAATCCTAAATGATTCCTACAACAAAGATTCATAGTAGTCTTGAATGCCCCATGTAACGTATCCCATCTTCTTGTGGAATATGTAATTGCAATCATAGTTAACAGCCTCTTTTAACTTGAAATTCTGCAGATTTCAATCTTGCTATGCTTTCTTCTAAAGCAAACTCTGCAGTATTTCTTTTATAATCTTTTATTATCAAAAAACCATTTTACATATTATATAAGAACTTTAATCTGATAATTAATTGAATGAAGAATAGCAAAATAATTAACTGGATTAAAAGTAAGCTCTGAAATAGTTTGAAAGTGCTGGAAATCAGTCCATGGAACTTAGGCTTGTTTTTTCACTTCCAGTAGTTAAATTCAAAATAAATAGTTTCTGTTTTCATCCAGCATTGTGATAGGAGACATTTCTAATGGTTTAGATGTACAATTATTGCCACTATTCGTCATGTCCAGACTCTTGGAGATATTCTGTGCTTCCAGCAAGTAGAATCTACACTCTCATTCCACTAGAAAATGTATTCTACTGGATCTGCATTTTCTTTAATTAAGTTAATTTAGCTAGATCTTTATCTTATCTCCAGAAATTATTTTCTCCAGAAAAAAAATTAAAACAGCTAGTTTGTTAACAAGAGGAATTAAAGAGTATCTTCTGCTTTAACACAGACAGGGAGAAAATCTATGATTAGCTGTTCCTTGAACAATCCACTATGACACAAAAAGAGCAGGTGGTGTCAGTCTAAATTTGAGAACCAGATGTGTGCTCCAACATCCAACCCCTGGGTGAGAGCAGAAGATAATATAGCTCTCCATTCCAAGGAAGGAAAATTCTGCAGATTGCCATTTATCTGTACCAAGGGCTTCACCTTTTTTTTGCTGTCCTAGACTGTTTCTTGGCAAAGCTCTTTCTTTTATTGAGGTTTCTAGACAGTCCATGCTAATTCTGGAGCTTTGGCTGTTTAAATAGAAAATATTGCCAGGATAAACTGGCAGATGAATTTCTGAGAGCCATTCAGTGCTTCTTCCACCTTGTGACCTAGAGTACATGGAGGAAATACATTCCTTTCAAGAATTACTGTTCAGTTCCACATGCAGAAAGAATTGCTCTATGCTGGTAATGTAAATTTGCTTGTAGTGTCTTTATGCACAAGCCACTGTCCTTGAAGGTAGTGAGATTTCAAGTACAGGAGGGCTATGACTTTGGAACATGAACTATGTTAAAAACTTTGTATTTTTTCACTCTGAAATAAAAAGTCCCTCACCACAAAGATCCTCTTATTTTGAATTGCATTTTTGTAAGCAATTAACTCCCCATTTTTGAGATCCAAACAACAAAATAGTAATGTACTGTGCACTTTAGAATAAATACAGTATAGCAATAACAGTTAATTGCACATGAGATTCTCAATGAGATCGAAGATGAAACAAAGGTGACAAGCAATTTACTAGACTGCACTTTCAGTGCCAAAATCAATTACAACCTTCCAAATCCTGTAAACATTAATAGTAATTAGTAAGCTATGTGTCATTGTGCATCTTTGACTGATGTCCAGCATGTACTGTCTTCTTGTGTTTAGCTACAGGGAAGACTTAGTAACAAGCCTTTTAAGAGACAGTGAACAGTACACATTTACAGAGGGAGAACAAAATATCTGCATATATACATACTGCTGCTGCTGCCAGCAGCTCGAGCATGTTTAGGCCAGCCTCTGGATGTCATTGATAGCATAAATACAGAATAATAATTAATTACTAGGCAATGCTAACTAAAGCAGAATGAGACTGAGTATGAGGCTGTATTCATAGCACTGAGCTTATTATACAATTTGGCTCACTATTAGAAGATGTTAGTACCAGGGGATTACAAATCCCTCTGGGGGTTATTCTGCAGTGAAATACCACCAGTTGCACAGTATCTTCTTCTTCAACAGAATTTCAGATGTATTAGGTTCACTCAAGCAATAAACAAGAAAAAGAAGATAAGCAACCTTACCAGAGAGAGAAATTATAACCATGGCACACAGCGTAGTTTTTTAAGACAAGTTCAATTACAATCAGTGGTATACTTTTCATATCAGACACACTAGTCTCTCCAGGTGGGTGCACACAAACAAATGGGATGCAGGGAAGGGACTACCAGCTTTGCAACCTTCTTCTTGCAGGCTCCCAGCTGCTCTTCCCCAGACCTGTTCCAAGGGGAGAACAACTGTTCTCCTTACCTCACCCTCAGAATCACAAAGAATGTAAAGAAGGAAATGTTGATGCCAGCCCCTTGTTCCCAGAAACCATAACACCACTGCAGTGGGATATTTGAGAAAACAGAGTGGAATCCTGAGTTTTCATTTGTTCTCTCCCTCAAGACTTGTTCAGCTGGACTGCTCTCAAATCTGGGGAATTCCTTGGGTTTGAAGAACTCCAAAAATTTTGCTACTTCTAAGGCAAAACAAAACTGATGGTAAATTTTCTAGCTGCTTTTTTTTTCATCTTCTGATCTCTAAATTCTTGACCAGAAAAAACAAAAAGCAACTAAAAATAGTAATGGGTTTTCTTCTCATTTCCCCAGAAACAGCTACCACCCACTCTTCTTGATAACTGAAAGGGATTTGCTGACTTTTTCAGCTATTTCAGCACAATGATTTTAGGATAATTTTTTTGAAAGCTTGGGACTTCTTTGTCACCCAGCACAGGTAAACAAGGCGCCCACTGATGTCTACTGCTTACCCTGGTTCCACATGGCCCCTCAAAATAAATAAAGAAATGAGGTTAAAAAAATAAATAAAATAAAACAAAATCACACTTCTGATAGCTTGATTATACCATGAAAAAATATACCTAAAACTTAATTACATAAACATTATTTTAAATCTTCTCTTTAGAGTCAGGGTCTTGTATACTGCTTTTTCTCAGGAAGTGTCTGTGATCCCATTTCCTTTAAATTAACATGATTCCCACCATCAGGTTGACATTTAACAACTTGTATTTGTCTCACTAAATTAGTGAAGGTTACCTTTCACACTGCAAATTTCTAACTTTTGCAGACAGTCCATAGCATCGAGGGGAAAATTACCCACATTGCTATATCTTTAAGAAAGAATTTTTTGTCATAATTGTGCTTGATATAGCATACACTTATTGTTCAAATAAGACAAAACAGAATAAATGAGCTGAGATCATTCAAAATTGATCACTCTGAAACTGGGATAAGTGTTTAGAACAGAACCAGTAACTTCTTATTTTAGCATCACAAACAATTACGTTTAGATTTTAAAAAATACATGAAGGGCTTTTATTTCAAATTGCCACTCAGTTTCACTGGGTTACAAGAAGTTTCATTCACGTACAGGTCTTTAAAAATTTTACTCAAGAGATTATTTTGAGTGAAAATTGTGCTATAGAAACCTTAAGGTCAGATTTAGTGGCTCTGGTTAATAGAACCATAGAAAGGTTTGGGTTGGAAGGGACCATAAAGATCATCTCGTTCCAACCACCCTGCCATGGGCAGGGACGCCTTCCACTAGAATGGGTTGCTTAGAGGTCCATCCAGCCTGGCCTTGAACACTTCCATGGATGGGGCAGCCACATCCAGTGCCTCACCACCCTCACAGCAAAGAATTATTTCCTACTATCTAATCTAAACCTACTCTCTATCAGTGTGAGTCCATTCCCCCTTTTAGCAGCTTTAAAAATCTGACAGCGGGATTAAGATTTGCTCCAAAATTATAGAAACTGAGATGAATGTAGGAAAAAAGGAATAGTTTTTTGAATGACTAAAATGTGAATGTTAAGAAAACAGAAAACATTTCACTTTTAAGATTACATTCACTTAAGAAAAAAATTGACAAAAAGGAGGAAGCGAAAAGAACCAACATTTCAAAGAGCTGCATATTTCAAGTTTCCAGACTTGTGAAGGTCAGGTTGTAAGTGGGTTGTTGAGTAGTTTACAGTGAGCACACAGTTAATTTCTCTAGAGGACATTCATGTAAGGGGTGGGTGATTAATTCTATAAGTTTCCTAAAAATGAGCACAAAATACATGTTGAAGTATACTGAATTCATAAACAAATATATATCCTTAAGAAAAAATACATTGATCCAGTAAAAATACACTGTTTAAAGTGTGAGGGGGGACACAAATTGGAGAATGGGGCACATTAAGAAGTTGTCCCACTCCAAGAAAAATACTTTGTGTTGTACATTTCTGCTACAATAATGCAAACAGGATCACAGCCCTTTGAGTTTCAGTCTCAAATGGCATCACACTGAGATGTTCATTTGCAATCCAACCCAAGCCATGAAAGCAAATATTTGAAACTCTTATGCCAAAAATGAGACAGTAAACAGCAAAATGCTGGGATATGCAAAACATAATCAAAAGTTACCTCTTAGTACTGTTGTTTAGTCAGATGCAAGCTACAGTGTGTGGTGTGATTTAAGTCTGAAAACGTAAATCCAAGCTTGCAAAGAGGTATCATGAATAAATTACATAGCTAAACATGTCAAGCCCAGCACAGAAATAGAAGTTTTGAAATCCTCCTTGTGCTTTTATTTATTCCCATTTGAATGTGTATTCCATCAAATCACTGCTTCTCAATTAGGGCTTCCTTGCTGATAGCAGAGGCACATTTCTATTTGCTAACCTACACAGGAGGAAAATACATTCTGTTTATTATTTATAAGAATAAAGTGCTGAGAGGCCCCAACAAAGCCCAGGTTCTTGTTTTCTGCTTGCTATGAAAATAGAGAGAGCCATATTCAGGCAAGCTACTTTCCACCTAAGTCCCTGGACCCACTGTTTTCTCTTGGCTGCTTTTTAGGCAGTTTTCTGCTCAGTGCTTTACTGACATCACACTTGAGACATGCCCTGCTTTCTCTGCTGATTACAGACAGGGCATTAGATGGAATTTTAACTGCATATCAGTACTGGAAAAGCGGCTGAAAGGGCGGAGGAAAACAACACTGACAGATTTCTACAAGATCACATCCCAAGTCCCTGGCACAGTTGAACAAAGAGCCTTAGTTTTCACAGTCCCCAACTAGCAATCTATTTCAGTCAACTAAACCATGCTCCTGTCTCCAAACAATATCCCTGAACCAAACACATTTGCATTAACATATTGTTCAGTAATATTTGATTTGCAGGATTTACAGCCAGACATCTTCTATGCTGTTATGGATGTTCACAGTCCTCCTTAGCTGGGGCTAAGTCCTTCCATTACCTTGAACCAAGTGCATCAGCATCATTCCTTCCATTCAACTGCTGACTCAGGAAATACTCTGTCAAAGCTTGTTTTTTCCCCTTGTTTTTTTTTCCCAAAGACTAACAGGTAAAAGAATAAGCAACATTTGGGTTTTTAAAAACAAAAATATTAACATTTATCTCTGAAGAACTCAGGGATTTAGCATCTATTTGCTTTCATTTACTGGGAACAGTACTTCTTGAAACATGGTTAAAGGAGTTCTTCCCTGTTCATCAAGGTTAATTATGCAACACTTCTGTATCTAACATTTTTTATACTCCTGTACTAAGAAAACTATTTTTATTTATTAGCAACATTTCCAGATTTAACAACCCTGGCACGTGCTATACTATGTACAAAGAATCCAAGATCTTATGTGAATATTCACTTTGAGGTGATGTCTATTTTAACATCAATGATTCTATGATTGCAATAAATGGTTGCCAACCATGTTTCAAACTGCTAGGACTGCTACAGTAAAGTAAGAATTGCTCATCTTTTAAAGCTTTGGATGTTTTATGCTGCTGGAGTCCAAGGACTTGTGTATTTCCCAGATGCAGCTGGCTGTTCTTGCTGTCATGCATTCCACTACACTCCTTTACTGATTGCTGTATCACATCTAGTTTGCTCATATATCTTTGAGATAGCATTTTAAGGCTCTAATTTTTCAGTTTTCTGATCTGTTTTGCTTACTGAGAAAATAAAAAGGGATTTTCATAGATCTTAATGCAGCAGTGATGACTTGAGAAAGGAAAACAGTGGAGGATGGAGGGACTGCACAGCTTCTTTGCTTCTTCATCTCCTATCGAGCCTATGTCAGAGCAGATAGTGTTAACAGGGTTGGGGAGAAGAAGGAGACAATGGAGAAAGAAAAGCAAAGGCAAGAGAGATGTTAAATTTACCCTTGGCAAAAACATCTCACAAAGTCAGCAAGACTGTCCTGAGAGGAAATCCAGTGTGGGAGACAATTAGGGATGCTGCTCAAGAGAAAAGGGCCTGGTGAAATAAAAGGCAGTACTGATTTGGGGTTTTGAATTCCCTAATTCCCCTCCTCCCTAGCTCTCATGATTTTGAATGAAACATTAATACTGCTTCAGATGCTTCTTCCCTCCAAGGCCAATCAGCTGCTCGGCAGGGCGTGAAGCGGTTGTTCATTTGAACAGCTAACGAGGGAGTGGAAGGACAGAGCTAATTCTAAGGCTTTTCCAGCACTGCTGAAGCTCACATTTGCCTTGACACACAGGGAACGACCTGAAGAGCCTCTCTCCACTTTGGAAGAAAAGAAGTGGTGCTGTATTAATTCTGCGTAAACAAGCCCCACTTGTCAGAAGGGATAATTTTTCACAATACAACCACAAACATAGTTTTAAGACTGGAGTAGACACCTCGTCCTGCTTAGTACCATGGCAACAACTACCACTGGAGATCTTCCTCATACAGAGGGGTACAGAAAAAAAGGAGGTGAAACTGCCAAACTACCGAAAATGTCAAATCCCAAGCCTTCCATTTTAACAAAATTACTGTTCCTTCTCTCATTGCACAGAGCCTTTAGGATAAGAAGTGAATCCCAAGAATGAATTTTAGATGTTCCTGAAGGTGAAAAACTGCTTCCCCCTAATCTGGGAAGGAAAAGAAGTTGAGGTGGCTGAAGACGTTGCTGGTTTTGTTGCTATTAAGGTCTGTTCTGGTTTCCAGCTCCCAAGAAAAACAGAAAAGAAGGAAGAAAAATACATCAAAGGAAGAAAGAGCAGTTTTTGTTCACAGTGCTGGGTCTGACTTGTAACACTACACTACAGAAGGACGGATAGAGTAATCACTATCAAATCGCTCTGGCAAACCTATACCTGTGCACTGCTATTTTGGGAACTGCTTTTAGCTATTTTATCATCACTGGCTCCTAGCAGCAGTAGGGAAGAAATCATCTTGACTAGTCAATTCGCTCTTTATAACACAATGACAACAGAAAAAGAGACAGGTACAGAACGAATAAGGTAGGCAGGAACAAGACATTAACTTGAGAATGAGAGCAGATATAAAAATGTTACACCTTCTGCAGCAAAGAGAAGCTGGCAGGAACAGTGATGCTGCTGCACAGGAAAGAGTCGAGGTGACAGGTTTTACTTATTAGGTGAAGCCACAATGGCCAAGCATTCTCTTTCCTGATTAGCCACAGCCCTACTGTCAGTGCCAAATCATGCTTTCTCGGAATGCCTGAGTAAGCTACTGAGCCCTCAAAAAAACAAAACAAAACAAAACAAAAAAAAAACCAAAAAAAAAAAAAAAAAAACCAAAAAACCCCAAACCAAACCAATCAACAAACAAAGCAACAAGCATCTGATGGGACCCCAAGACAGCCAAAGCATTTAGACAGACCTGCTTTACTGTTTTTTTCTACAGTGAACTCCACAAAAAAGCTCAAAAGGCTTTTAAATTCAGACCAAAAAAAAAAAAAAAAGGCAAATTTTAATGTAATATAAAACAGAAATAAAAATTCTCACCACAGAGGTACAACACAGTATATCCACATCCTTTCCTGTCTACCGCATCGCTGTAGGCAGGTCCTCAAAATCCCAGGCTTCAACTCAGCTAATTCTAATCTCCAGGTAACAGCAAAGCTGCTTGGTGCTCTTTGGTCCCTCAGGAATATGAGTGGCACTGCTCTCTTTAGAGGCTCGGCTGCCTGTTGTGCCCCTCATGTCCAGCTCCTGAGCAGCACCAGCGAAAGGTATCATGCTGGTGCCTGTGGCACCGTAACATTCCACCCCTCTTTATTTGTGAAACAGCTACGAATTTAGAACACACAAATAAAATGGAAAAAAATAGGTCAATCCCTCACCTTTCTGTTTACCAGCTAAGCCTAATTTCTGGTATCGTTTTTTTTTTTTTTTTTAACTCATTAATCATCTTTAATATTTGTCAACATAAAGAAAAAGGTAAAAAGTTTATGTTAGACTTTTGTTACCATGGATGCCTTAGGAATAGGAGTCTTTCTTGATGACAAGATCTACTGCAGAAGAGAGCACAATTACAGAATTAAACAAAATTTTAGCTATTGCTTTAGTTTTGTGTCCAAGCAAATTGATAAAACTTAAAAAAAATAAATAGTACTGATAAGAGAATTTTCTGTTCAGAGCTTTACATATTTTTTAAGTGATACCAGATCTGTTTTCTCTTGTGTTTCGTTGCTAATGGACCTAAAATCTCTTTTCAGCAGGTAAGAGCTGCCACCATGCCACTGCTACCCACATCCTACAGGGAATAGAGCAGCACTAAGCAAGAACCAGCTCAATACCTGCTGCATGTCCCTGTAGCCAGACTTGGGAATCACTCTCTTCCTTTATGCTGTGCACAAAGACCTTGGCATAATGAGTACTAGAGAGCAGCTATTTTTGGTTGGCTTCCCAAAAAAGAGATAGAATAACTAGGCATTAATTTTATTAATTTAACTTCTCCAGGGGGAAAAAAAATAGACTTCTCTTTTAAATGGGTAAAACATCTGCTACAAATGGAAAGAGAAGATCATAAGACTGTTGGTCTCATTGATCATTTTCTAATTAGCACTGTACATTCCCTTCCATAATAGTAGGATAATTTGTACTGAATTACAAGTTCTAAATATTTATAAAATTTGACAGATGTGAGAAACACCTTTTGTAGAATCTTAATATGTATTGGTGAAACTATCAACTCCATAGCCATGAACCTCTTGTGTATTAGAAAACAAGCAGAAAGTTTTAAAAGGGAGCTCTAAAGGGAACTTTATATAGCTGCATCCAGATGCCCAGTGAGATAACCTGTGTGTAAGATGGGTCAGACCTTGTGTACTGATACTGTACACAGCAGTACAATCACACTACACTAAATGGGAGAAGAAAACAAACCATACTGTTGAAGTCAGAGAACTTAAACACAGATGAATTAAAAATATGAGAAATGGGGCAGTCAATAAAATGAGCTGCTGCTTGAGAAATGGAGAGGGAACACCCAAAAGGAAAAACATCCAAAACGCTGGTATAGACACACAATCTCGAAAAGGAATGGAGCAACCAGACACAAAGTAACCTGGATGGGAATGGTGAAGACTGGTTTACAAGAAGAAATTATAAAAGATAAATATTTAGTGTTTTGTATACACACAACAAAGGCCCCTCACAGGGAGAAAGGAACTTTTTGGTGAGTTTCATAGACAGTGAGATACAACTAAGATACTTTAAACAAACTGCCTGATGGAAATGAAAAAAGCTGAAGAAACGTATTTCCAAAGGCAAGTCAGCAAAGCTTTCTTTTTTTTTATGTGTGTAAAACTAAACTGGGAAAAAAGAAAGTGAGAAAGTATACTGAAAGGAGTGATACTATTTCAAATCCTCATTCTTACTATTTTAAACACCCTTTGAAAGCTTTAACTCCAAACCATTAGTGCCTGATTTTTTGTTAGGATGGTGGATTTACAAAAATAATCCGAAAGCTTTTTCTGACAGATTATGGACTCTTCCAACATTTATCTTTGGTAGACACACATCAACTGTAAATTGGCTTAAAACATACAGATATGTGTGCCAGTTTTGACTGTGTCCACTGTATTTCTGAATTCCAGCTAACCATGGGAAGTATAAAATATCAAATCCTGTAGTGTACACGTCTGCCAAAGGAAGCCAAACTGATTTCACTTGGCTAATGAATGTCTAAAATACTAAAAAAAAAAAAAACAAAAAAAAAAAACCACCCACATTTTTCTGTACTCTGCAAATAAATGGATCAAGTACTCACTACTTAACAGTATTACAAAACATGCATGAACATTTATCTAAAATTTATCATCAGATGATGAACTTTAGGAATTGCCGGTTTTGTAAGTTGCAACTGACAACATTTTTATGGAAATTCCTTCCCTCTGTAATTAATTATTCCAGATTCTTATCCCTTGAACTAAAATTTTGTTAGCAATATGAAAGGGACATAAAGCTTTACATCAAAATAATCTCTCTTTATCTCTTTGGGCTAAATAAAGCTCCAGAAGAGCTTAAAATAATGACAAAATACAGCAAAAGATGCACAGTGCAATGTTCTTAAGTAGAGCTTTGCACTAAATCAACAGTGATCATTATTTTCAGTGTGGGAAGAACTAAAACCTAGAAATGTGGTTTTAAACATAAATACATAAATTGCAGTTTATGTTCAAGCTCTATGTATTACACACCAAAGTTGGTACAGCCCTGCACAGCCTCAAGACTGAGTTTAACTGGATCTGCTCTTATGACACCAATAATTTTGGATTTACATTTCTAGGTCTCTGAATTGTCAGTGTAATTAAACTCACACAAATTAGTTTGGAAAGGAATTTTCCAGAAAGCTATCTGGGGGAACATGTGGCTGATCCTTTGTACTTGGGTCACTAAATACATGGATCACACAAATACGTAACAATTCAAAATTCTACCAGTACTGAAAAATGGCATTATTGGAACACAGGTTTATGTTTTTTGAGGAATAAATGATCCGTAAATCCATTACAGTAACACCTCTACTAAGTGATCAGAGCTTTGCGTGCCAAATTTAAACTGTGGCCTGTGGAAAGTTTACAGATAATTCTTAGGAAAGTATAATTAGCAACTTCTTTCTGCTCTCCCCCCGTCTCAAGAAGGAATGTGCAAATCCCATTGAAATAGAAGTTATGACAAATGCAGGGATCAAGTTTTAGTGGCAATAACAGTTTGTGTGTCCAAGGGCTAAATGTAGCCTACTGCTTCCCATCAACAAAACTGGCATTTAAGATGGGGATTCAGGTGTAAGACAGACTGTAGGCTATTTAGCCATCCTAATTTTCAAGGGTTGATTTTACTGTCATTACTCTTCAGGTTATTTTCAATGATATATATTTTTGTTACTCGCAGTTCAAAAGAACCATTTTCTTTAACATTCACTGCACACTTGGAAGAGACTTGCATAAACTGTGTGATGACTCTAGTGATAACTGATTTCTGATTCAATTGGTATGTTATTCTAACTTTTAGTATTACTTCACAAATGGGCTTGCAATGACTTCAGTAAATAAGTATTATTTATATATATATCATCTATGAGTAAACATACTTTTTTCTATTAAATACAAAGGAGTGTAGTTGTCATCAGCCTATTTAACACAGCATAAAACATTGTTATGTTATAGTTTCAAGGGCAGACTGTAAACAAAAGACATTTGCTATAATTCCCATATAAGTGAGAAGTAAAAAACCAAAATGGAAAGGGAAACCCCAGAAAGCTCTTACTTTCCACACCTTTACAGAACATGGATGCAGGGCCAAGAAGGGCTAGAAGCTGCCTTCGTCTTGTCTTTTCCATATAGACTGAAACTTGCCCTCCTCCCCACAGCACCCAAGAGCAGCCACAGGGCAGCAGGGCCATGAGTCTTGGTCAGAGGGACTGCAGAAAACCTACTCGTGTTTGTCTTCTCAGGTTAAAGTGCTACTAAAGAACACTGCAGCTGCTTTGCACCACTGAAAAATAAACAGTGATTTCAGTACTGCAAGGATCTGTCCTTCATGTCTGAAGAGTATTTAACATGACTGTGCTTCAGCGTCATCAAAGCTCAGTTTTATCTTAAGAATTATCTTTGTAGTCTTCTCTCATTTTGGAGTGTCAATCATAACTTAAATATCTATACATGTATAGGTTACCTGTAAAAAAAACAAAAGTATATTCTGGGAAAAAATTATGCGTAGTTAAAGTAAAATCTTTAATTTACTTTTATTTAAATTAATTTACCTTAATTACAGCTTCAAACAATTACTAAGCACACAGCTAGTCCCTTTACTTGGAACATAATTTGCTCTTTTCTGGTTTGTTTCAAAGTTTAGTTATCTGTTTAAAAACAGATTGCCCAGGGAAAACCTACACTAAACTCTTCCAGTATGACAAGAAAATCTCTGAGAGTCTCTTTGTTTAAAGGGAATTAAACCAGCAGAGCATCTTAGAATACAAGCAACAGCAAGTAATTATTTTTACCTTCTTCAAACTTGTTCCTGACTTTTCAAAAGAGTAAAAGAATGCATATTTTCAGCCTAAAATACATTACATCACTGTATTTTTTTTGAACTCTTGAAGCAGCATCTTGGTTCTTGAAACCCAAGGAACTTCGGTCTCATGAACATGTTCATTCAATTGACCTCATGTCAGTGAATATGATTCCTACTTGTCCTCTGTCCTGTAAAGAGTCTTGCACTGGCAAGACACAGAGAATACTATCAATTTGGAGCAGCAGCATTTTACATTCCTCTTGCAGGGGGAAAAGAAAATTAAAAATATGGAAAGCAAAGGCTCATAGTGAGTAAAATAAAAACAACAAACATAGTGAAAGTTATTTCACCCACTCAAATCTTTTTCATGTCTTTACAACTTGTAAATACTTTTTGCATTTATCCAGATAAATCAAGATGAACTTAGCATCTTGGTGAAACTCTGCAGCTTGATATGTTCCTGAAAGACTTGGGGGGTGAGGTGGGGAATAAATCAGTAAGTAATTTGAATTACAAAAATTTAAAAATACCTTTTTAAGAATTTAAACTATTTTCTGAAGACAGGTTTTGTTTTAAACTCAGTTCAGAATTAAAGGGAAACTTGCTGGGATACTATTTAATTGCAAATATTAGCTTCCTAAGCAATGACCAGTCTATCGGAATGATCCGCTCCATGGAAAATGTTTGCTCTTATATTCCACCAGTGGGTTTGGAAGCCATGTATGATCTGTTAGGCTTTTAGTTTCTTTGTGCCTTTCTCTTCTCCGAAGTGAAAGCATACGCTAAATAAATAAATAAATTAATTAATAAAGGACTGATTATTAAGATTCCTGTGCAAGGCCATAACTGCTCTTTTATATACATTTTGTCTTCCATATCCATCCCATTTCTATGCCCACATTTTTTAATTTCTTGATTGTCAACTATCTTTACCTCCATCAAGTGCTAAAATCTGACTGTCGCTGTACAATATTGCTCTCACGCTTATGACCTGTAGCATACTTCATGCTTAATGGCCATCACCATACCCCCAACCTTCACCATGTATTCTGTTTTAGCATCTATTAGTCAATTAGAAAGAACATAATTAAGAATATTTGAAGACCTTACTGGTTCATGCTCAAGATGTGCCATACAACACAACAGAAAAGGAGAGCAAACTTTACTTTTTATTTCTATTCATTTTTTCACTACAAAATTAATTAAAATTCATCATGATTAATGGCCTGGACTTTTTTATAACCTTTATCTTCATAAGCAGCTTCTTCATCATATTTCCTCTTTTAATGGTCAGTCTCTCCATTAAGATTTTCTGCCGTCATGATTTTTTTGCTGTTTGGTTTTTGGGTATTTTTACACATCGATGTAATTCTTCTGCTCAAGCGACTTCCATTCTTCATCTACAATGTTTGCTTTATTAGGTGTCATGGGGTAATATTACATGATCTTGAGTGATTGCTTTCGAATGCCCATATGACAAACATGGTTTTCACTTGGATATCTCCAACAGGTTCCATATGACTCTCCTTTATGACTGTATTACATACTTGATGTGTTCAGACTTTGCAATTTACCCTCATAAAACCCTCTTGTGATACAGAAATATTATTGACATTTTACAATGGAATAGAAAACGAGTCAGCTTATTAAGGTACCAAAATGCTTGAGGATGCCTATTGGGATTTTCAAGGTTGCTCTGACTTATAACTCTTATTGAACTAATTGAAGGTTTTTCATTAAATGACTAATTTGCATTTTTAGTTTTCTGAAAAGCTTTAAAATCTGACTCACTCATGTCACCCTTTATATCCAGTGGACCAGCATCTTAAACCTAAAACTCATTAGCCCTTAAAGTTATGCTCAAAGCACGTGCAGTGCTTCCCACAATAGGGAAAATTACATGAAAAATAAAGATGTGGTGCATGCCACAAGCATCCAGTCCCCCTCCTGTCCTCCTCCCTCCTGGTCTGAGTCACACACCAAATACTCAGACAGCAGGGAGCCACAAATCCAACTGCATCAGATGTCAGGCAAGAAACAAGTGGATCTCCAGGGATCTGGCTGCTCAGTGCCGGGACTGAGGGGTGCCGGGAGGCTGAGCTTGTAGACAAACACTGGCATCAGGCTCAGCAACCCCTCAGGTCACCCTCTCCCTCACTTAGGGCTTGATTTTCAAAATACTGACAGGGGCCAGAGCCAACATACATCAATGGCTCTACCCAAACGTGCTGTAAAATCATCTGTATCCACCATATTGCTGGGTTTAGGCAAGTAGCCACTTTATTTCAGAAAAATGTTATAAGCATTTCCCCATGCTTTAACTCCTGCATAAAACCTAATCGTGTGTGTTTTCTAGCTGCACTCAAGTGGGCACATTTTTAGATTGCTCTTTTGGCTGGCCTAAGAGCAAGTTACTCAGTTTGGCTAATGCACATCACCTTCACACCTTGGAGGGCAGCAAGCTGGGACAAGGGTAGCTTCACCTTTTGCCCAGTTCTGCCAAAGAGGATGCTGTCTTTCAGCTCCAGTTTTCTTCACATCCCTATGTTTAGACCACTACTGTCTGGAAAGGGAATGGATCAGCTGTCAGGGCTTTTTAATGCCATTTTGCCCTTGTTAAGTCAATGAAACTTGCAAGTTGGATTTGGTTAGTGTGTTGCCATTTGTGAATAGTACTGCTTCATTTTGGAAGTCATGGACACAGCCTTCTTACAGGCCACACCATCACATCTAAGGAGCAGCTAAACAAACCACATAGGCTGCCAGTTTACTGGGACAATATATGTATTTTAATCAAAGAAATATAAGACAAGGTAAATTAATAAATTCTTGATATTGCTACCTTACAGAAGTGCTTTCCAAGTCAGGGCTTATGGATAATAACATGTTGCCTGCTAGACCCTCTGAGACTGGCTGCAGCTGCAAAAAATAAAAATGTTAAAACTGAGGCCAATAGGAAGATGCTGCCTGCGGCATAATTGCTCACTGTTGTTGCACATTGGCTGGCGAAGGTTAGGGACTGCTGCTCTGTGTAATCGAGCAGGTTTGCAACAATACTGGAAGGCTGTTGTATAATAAGAGTTGAAGCAAAACAGGTAGAAATAAATACACACTTTTTTCATCTTTAGGTAGAGGTGATACATTTTTATGGAGCACACC